>PJEM01001527.1:150603-302877 GCA_004023845.1 Helogale parvula
GGGGGGGGGGGGGGGGGGGGGGGGGGGAGGCAGTAAAATCAAAATCAAACGATCTGGACTGATTTCCTCACCATATATCATGTTGGCCATTCTAAGAGCGCATAGAAGTTTTTTGTTTGTTTGTTTATTTACAAACCACTAGAAATTTCTTCCAAAAATGTTCATCTTAATGACCCGGATGGAGGCATTGTCATCTGCTCAAATAAAACAAAAAAATGCAGAAATTAACGAGGAGAAATCTTGGGACTTTTTCTAAAAAGTTGAGGACCTAGTTCTCAGGGAGGGAGGCATGCAATGAGTCTGCGTCCTATGGCTTTAAAGGGAGTATTTTAATTAAATTGATTTATTTTTTATTTGGAAAAACTTAAAGCCATAGAATTCTTACTCTATAGCCTGTGGGCCTCTTGTTTGTATTTAATTAGGTGTGGTAACCATGAGTATTTATTTGGCAATGATAGTAATGATCATTTGGCATAACAGGATAACCTATTAGAATCATTATTTTTTTATAAACCATATACCATGTTCCTGCGCTGTGTCTAGAGTGTGTGTGTGTGTGCGTGTGTGTGTGTGTGTGTGTGCCTGCGCGCACGCCCCTACATGTAACTGATACACATGTTGGGTGTTTTCAGTGCAGCTGGAGAGTGTTCAAGGTCTCTAAGAGAGCTCAGGAGAATCTTTGTATCCAGACCACAGATGCCCGGGAGGCTGAATGAGGTGTGCAGGGCTGAGCGGAAGAGGAAGCCCGTAAATCTTATTTTTAAATGAGGCACAGCTCAGAATGGGGCACTTGTTTTCCTTAAGAAAATAGAGGCGGCCTTTGAGCGGGGCCGCAGAGCAGGGGCTGCTGCCATCAGGCAGCTTGGGAGGAGGGCCGGGGCCCTTGCGTGGGTGGAGGGAGGGGGGTGCTAATCAGGGTGGTAATCATCGGAGCCCCCCTTCCCCTGATCCGGAGGACCTGGGGACAAAAGTGATTATAGAAAATCTCACCTTGAACGTTAATCAGCCACGAGTGGACTTGCGGAATACTGTTTGCAGCCTGGAAATGCCTACGCGCGCCTTCTCGTGAGAAATTGTATATATAGGCCTTTCTCCAGCCTTTCTCCCTCCTTTCCTTGGACGTAGGAAACGGGAAATCAAGAGCCCGGCCCCCTGCCCATTTCAGAGCCGGCACTCCAGGGCGCGCTAGGGGCACCCGGTGGAGACCCTGATGGGCAGGTGTCTTGTGGAGGTCACCTTCCAGGGAGACAAAGGGGCTTCGGGCCTCTACTCCTCAAGAAAGAGGGCACACAGTGTAGCTCTCGGTTAGGGACGGAGACAACTGACCCCAGTGTGAGGCCGTCGGATCAAGCTGTCATGCCACCTTCTTCCTTTTATGTTTTCAGGAAAGATGGAAACGCGGCAGAGAGTTCATAAGCATGCACGGCATTTACAATGGCCTTGAATCAAGTGACAACTCTCTTTTGTATGACAACCAATAAGTCTGCGATCACCTCCTTGTGTTTAGCACTCATTGCTTTCGCCCAGGCGGCCCTTCTCGACCTGTCTCCTGGCCACCCCGTGCAGGGGCCTGCCCTTTTCCCTGCACGTGGAAAAGAAGCCAGGCAGGCGGGCAGAGCCACCGAGGGGCAGCGCTCAGGCTGGCTGGCTGGCAGGGCGGGCTGCTTCTCCGGAGGAGTCAGATAATACACTTAGGAAAGCGCTAAATTGAGAAAGCAGGCTTTGAGGCAGAGGCGCTGGGCCTGACAGAGAACTTCCTGACCGGGCGCCCAATCCGGGCCCCGTGGACGGCAGACAAAGGGGTGTTTGCTCTCTCCCTGCAGAGGCCCCGCGGCCCGACTCCAAACTGCCCACCGCAGTTCGAGACGACTGCCAAAGTCCTGTCCCCTTCATAATAGGGATGTTTGTCTTTGGGAAACACTCCGGTCCTGCTGCTGGGGTTTCCAGGGCATGAGAATCTCCAGTCCTGGAAAAGGAATTAAACACCCGTCCTTCTCTCTGCTGGCTGCGGACAGAGGCTGGGCCCCCGCGAAGCCGGGCTTTGTCCTCCGCTCGGAGACGGTCTTTGATCCAAGCCAATGGAACAAAACCTGATTATCTCACCTCTAAATGGAGGGATTTCGGCAGAGATGTGGGCACTGGGGGGAGAAAGGGGGATGTAGCCAGAACGCCCCTCCAAGTGTTCCGGGGTGGCCCGCCGGCCTGCTGGGGACATTCTCCATGGCTACTGACACTTGTGGAAAAGGGGCTGCAGTTATGAATCCACTGGGGAGAAGGAGGAAGAGTTCCCCTTTCCCACCTCACAGTCCGGGCAGCCCTTTGTAGCCTTAGGTTCGCTCTGGGAGATTTGTCCCGTCTCCATAACCGGAGCTCAGGGCTGATCTCTTCCACCAGGAGCAGGCCGGGCTGGTTCGGTGCCAGGTCACCGAAAGTGGGGTCGGCCACCCCTTTGCAAGGAAGCAGCATCCCCAGGCCTCGGCTCTGCTGTCCTGCCTTGGCGTCGCTAATTTTAATCTTAAACTTCATTTTATTAGCAGAACTTTTAGAAGAAAGCTTTCTTTGGCGATATCGGAACAGTCGCTGCTTAATGCTTCAGGTTTTCCATTTAGAAAATGGAACCAGCAGACACCTTTGGTGGGCAAAGATTGGAATGTCCATGGAAACGTTAAACGTTATCATCTCTGAATTCTAAATACATACATGCACATGTGTGTGTGTGTGTGTGTGTGTGTGTATGTGTGTATGTAAATACATAAAAACTTGGCTTCCAAGCTTTGAACAAATGTAAATTTACTGTGTGTTTTAATTAATATTACTATTAACCCCTTATTGACAATTATATTTTAGGCACAGTGTTATCTCCTTTAAATGCCTTATCTCAGACGCCTGGATGGCTCAGTCAGTTAAGCGTCCGACTTTGGCACAGGGCAGGATCTCAGGGTCCACGATTTCGATCCCCACATCAGGCTCTGTGCTGACAGCTCCGAGCCTGAAGTCTGCTTCAGATTCAGTGTTTCCCTCTCTCTTTGCCCCTCCCCCACTCATACTCTGCCCCACTCATGCTCTGTCTCTCTCTCAAAAATAAATAAACATTAAAAAAAATAAAGGAATTATCTCCTTTCATCAGTCTAGCATTCCTAGGAGGCAGGTACAAAATCCTCCTTTGTAGGTAACAAAACAGAGGTCCTAAAAGTTTATAAGCCCTATCCATGTCTATATAGTAAGTAGGGGTTCTGAGATTCAAAGAGTAAGATTTCAGAACTTGCCCCCTTCCTCACCATACTGTATTTAGAGTGAAAATTCCATTACCTTATTGGTACCCAAGGGTAAGATGCAAGAGGGAGATGGAGGTCCATGATAGCAAGAAGCATTTTTAAAGCCTGGGATGTTTTTCTACTGCTGATTCCGCAACATAAAACAAGATGCCTCTCTAGCTGGCACAAGACCGCAGTCCCTGGACAATGACTTGGTGATGCATCGGGTCGTGTGCTCCACTGAACGAAGGGAGGAGTGAGGATTTTGTCATCTAAACGGTGGCATGAGAACCATCCTTCAGAACCCTAGCTTGGGTAACAAACTCCCCTCTTTAGAAATCCCGGGCTTTGTGCCCAGAATACACAGATCCCTAATCAACTTGGAGGTGTCGGCCTTGAAGCATGGATACTTGGTAAAATAATTTCAAAACTGCAAGCCAGAGCAGTCCCAAGCGGCTCTGCAAGTTCGGAGAAAGTGCACATTGTGATGATCCACAAACATCAGGACGACCTCAGCTCTCTGACAACCTGGTGCAGTAAACAGAGGGACAGCCATGTTGGGAGTGCACAGTTTGGGGACACTTTTTGCATTTTCTTGATTCGCTGTGAACCATTAAACATTTTATGATACTTTGTTTATTTTATGGACAAGGCATTAAACTCAAATTACGTCCTGAATGAGATTTACTCGGTTCACGTCTCAGTTTAAGAATGTCTCATTATCCAAGCTCGTATTTCTAGTGTAGACAAATGACCCATACTTAAACAGCAGGTTAGAAAAGATTCGGTTGATTCTGTCATCCAGAAATAGCCCATGTCAAAGTTGTTTTTGACCTTATATATATTTTTTAATTTTTTATTGTTTTTTATTTATTTTTTTTGAGAGACAAAGAAAGTGCAAGCAGGGGAGGGTCAGAGAGAGAAAAGGAGATACAGAATCTGAAGCAGGCTCCAGGCTCTGAGCTAGCTGTCAGCACAGAGCCCGACGCAGGGCCTGAACCCACGAACCTTGAGATCATGACCTGAGCCGAAGCCGGACGCTTAACCGACTGAGCCACCCAGGTGCCCATGATCTTATATATTTCTGATTGCTGGGCAGTTTTGGAAAAGGACCTGAAAAATATGAATGTGTATGTGTATATTTTCCAAAGGAATAAAACTGATAAAGAGTACCCGGTTAGCCCCAAGCCATAATTTAATATTTCAGCGTTGATGACTGACATTATGTTTTCAGTGACAGGTAGCCTGTGTCAGCCGGGACAAAAGGTGTTTCAGGTTCTAGATATTCTTGCAAACTCTGACTTGCACTGCCTATCAAACTGGATTGTCTGCAATTTCTACCCCATTGTTTCCTTGCTAGTTTGTTATGGATTCTCAAGAAGTCAAATATGTATGAAAGAATGTGAACAGAAATTATTTTCTTCCTTTCATCTGCAGATACGCAGTTTTTAAAATTGCAAAGGGCGTCTTCTCAGGGAAAGGTCTTAGGCGATCCTGCAGGTTTCCCATCAACAGAGGGCGTTATGATTCGTTTTAATTGTCATCTTCCTGTGTTCCTCTCTGTTTGAGACTAGAGTTTACTATTTTCTAAAAATAGAATGTTCCAGCAGATTAAAGCAGTGTTTTAAAAAGTGATAAACAGAAGGTTTAATCTGAGTGGATTAAAATACTTAGGGATGAAAAAGAAAGGTAAAGATGATAACTTAAAATGGATATTCAAAAAAATTTTTTTTTACATCTTATTTATTTTTGAGAGACAGAGAGAGACAGAGCACAAACAGGGTAGGGGCAGAAAGAGAAAGAGACACCGAATCTGAAGCAGGCTCCAGGCTCTGAGCTAGCTGTCAGCACAGAGCCCGACGCGGGGCTCGAACCCACGAACCGTGAGATCATGACCTGAGCCGAAGTCAGACGCTCAACTGACTGAGCCCCCCAGGCGCCCCTTAAGATGGAGATGTTAACACTAGCATCAGTGGTGTCCATTTGTTTTATTATGTATTTCCCTTACAGAACAAAACACTGTTAGAAGTTCCTTGGGTTTATTCTATTTACACTCAGCACGTGTTACTAGTTTTATAGCTCAGACTGCTTACTCCAAACCTTGCCAATAACAGCACGACAATTTTGAAGGAAAAGGGTGTTGTTTTTAGTTTCATATATGAAACGTTCACAGAAGGACATGTAGGTAATCTCAAGAATGGCTCATACAGAGACAAAAGTTAGCCCTTTGCCATACGTGTCCTGTAAGTCCCCCAAAGGTCAGAAGCAAAAGGAACCCAGAAAAAATGTGCCAAATGGGAGCTGAGCTTGGTAATTGACTATTTCCAAATGTAAACATGGGTGAGGGATTCTCTTTTTATTCACTCATTAGTTACTTCACCCAACACCTTGGGGTGCCAGGTTGAGGCATCAGTGCGGGTACCGAGTTGGGCACCGTGGATGTGAGGGGCACGGCTTTCAGAGAGTCAACCCCATCAAGGGTTTCTGGCCCCGGGACACAGTGACAGTCCAGTGCACAAAGGGGAAAAGCCCACAGAAAGCCTCCCTCACTCTTGTACCCATGACAACTTTGTGGTTTCTCCAAACCATCTTCAGATTTAATGATTCGCTAGAAAGACTCACAGAACCTCCTGGAATCTTTCTACTTGGAGTCACATTTATTACAGAGAAAGGATACTCTGACATCAGCCTAAAGAAGGGACGCATGGGACAGAGTCAGGGAAGCTTCGAATGCAAAGCTACTTCTGTCTTCAGGATGCATGTCCCTTCTGGCACAGACACGTGACAACAAGCACGAGGTGTTGTCACCAGGAAGATCACCTGAGCTTTGATGTCCCGGATCTCAATGGGGCCGCCTGACATAGGCCTGCTGGATTGGTTGATCAGTCACTCACAACTTTAAATGCAATGTCTGCAACTCCCTTCGCTGGAGTAGGCTGGGAGGCCATGAGTCACCTTGTTAGCATAAACTATTGGATGTGGTCCAAGGGGCCCACCCAGAATGACAAGGCCTCTTATCACTGGAGGAATTAGATGAGTTAAGAGATTCTTTTCAAAGAACCAGGGAGCAAGTCCAGACCTCTTTTGGGGCCAAAGTCCTTATCACACAGCTGGGGAGAAAGCAGTAAACAAATCAAAGTCCCAGCCCCATGCGGTTCTTACTCCAGAGAGAAGACATACAGTGACTCAGTCAAATCGGAAAAAGGTACTGTCCATCTGAATGTATTAGAGGGAGAGAGGAAAACCAGGTCAGGAGAGGAGGCAGAGAGCATGGAAGCAGTGATTGGCCCCATTTCAGATCTAGTGTCTGAGACGGGCCTCTGAGGAGAAGGGACAAGGACACCACCAGGGGGCTTCAGAAGTGACACACTCCAAGCTGCAATGGGTCATGACCCCTTTGGAACTCCATTGAAAACAGACTGATAGGAGACACGGGGGCTCAGGGCCCGGGGTGTGGACATTGTAACCCCCAGGCGAGGGATGTTGAGAGCTTGGACCAAAGAAGAAAGAGCAGGGGGCTGCGAGTTTGGGGGTGGTGTGGATGTAAAATTGGCAGTTTTCTGATGGGTAAGATGATGGATAGGAGAGAAAGGGAGAGGGGGGCCCAGCTGGCTTTAGTGTTTGCAGCCTGAGAACCTGAAAGAAAGAATTCCCATGGGCGGAGGTGCCCCGGCTGGTGGGAACACTGGTCGGAGGGGGTGGTGAAGGAGCTGGGTCCCAGGCTGGCTATGTTGAGGGGAGTTGTAGGGCGTGGGCCTCTGGAGCTCAGAAGACCGGAAAGGAGTTTCCACTGAAGACATCGTGCAGGCGGAGTGCCATGTAGGAGGCGCTGAGAGCCCCAAGACCGGAGAAGATCTTGGGGTGTGTAGAAGAGAGCCGAGCCCCGAGCCCCAGGGCTCCCACACTTCAAGTGTGGAGGAATCAGGCTGAACCAGAAAGGGAGTCCAAGGAAAAGCCACCAAAATGGCAGGAGAGGAAGCAGACAGTTCTGGGCATCTTAGACGGCAAGTGAGGAAGTCATTTCAAGGGACCCTGGTGCCCATGACAAAGCAGTTGAGGTGAGGTGATGAGGACTAAGTCCACTCTGGGTGGGTATTGCTGAGAAGAGAAAGCGGAGACAGGAGACAGGCGAGTCTGGTAGGTAGTCTGGCCAGAAGAAGGAGAAAATGGTAGTAGCTGGATACATAGGAGTCAAGAGAGGCTCTCAGAGACAGGAAAAAATAATCGTATTTTATATATTTTGTACATTTTTGGGAAAAGTGCTGTGGGGGGGGTGACTTGTTGGAACAATGTCCTTGCTTAGGGGAGAAGGGATGAGACCCAGTGCCTACGTCGAGGGGTTGCCCTTTGATAGTAGTGAGGCGGTCACTTCAATCACCAGAACGGCAGAAGAGACAGAGTATGTGTGCATAGAACATACAATCAATGGCAAAAGCACATGGTGTGTGCTCTGGGTCAGGCACTACTTATATGCCTCACTGCAGAAACTACCAGAAAAGGTAGACAATGTTATGGTCTCTATTTTACAATGGAGAAGTTAGGCACAGACTGAGTCCATAGTCCCCCACCTGGTGGAGGCAGTGCTGTGTAGCATGAGTCTGTAGCATGAGTCTGTGGCATGGAGACACAGAGAGAGGGAGACTTGTGGGAGCAGTGGGGTCCTCCTCTGGGGACTCCTATTTGTAGTTGAGGCCATTGGACAAGAGAGATGATGGGGTTTGAGGAAAGAGAAGAATAAAGGGTGAGACATTAACCCGGAAGAGGGGATGGGTAGGGAATACAATTCTATTGCCAGACATTATCAACGGCCAGCCCGAGGTTAATGCTGGAGACTTTCACACGTCATTCCACATGGAGATGAATTTTTCTCCTTCTTGTTCAACTGCAGATGTATAAGGACCGTCGGGGACAAATCGAGCTTAACTGTGGTTTTCATTTCACCTAGAGAGGAAGGGAGTTGAGGGTGAATTCAAGAGAGTGATTGCAATGATTGCTTAAGGAATTAAAGCTGCCAGAGAAAGGAAGGAGACAAGGAAATGAAAGATAGAAGAAAGGCAGGAATAGTGGACTGTAGGACCTGCTTGGCAAAAAAACAAACAAAAATACACCAACTCACACTTAATACGCCTCCTAGTGCAGAGATCAATCTGGAAAACTAGGCAGTGGGGTGTGGAGAAAAGGATGCTTGAAATTTAGACTGTAGAAGGCATGCTGTTACTGTCGTGAAGATATCTGGGGCTTGGCAAAGGGAACACGTTGGCTGGAGTGTAGAAATGACAGTCATCAGAGAAGAGGTCAAGGATGGAGAGGAGGGACTACCGGAAGGTCATCTTGGTGAAAATCAATCACAGTAGGGGCAGCGTCAGGACAGGAGGGAAGGAGGAAAGGAGACCTGCAGGTCACTTCCTCTCTGACCTTTGTCTAGTAAAGTACAAATCAGCCCGAAGGGAGAGAGCTGTTGACCGGGCTTGTGGGCCTCTTGGGGACACCTCAGTGTTCTAGAACTCAGCTCAGTACATTTGACTCTGCCTCACGTATTCATCAGTGTTGGCAGCTGTGTTTGATTTCCCTTCCCAGCCCTACTGTCGCTCCCATCACCAGCCCCAGAGAGAGCCCTTCGTTTTCAAAATTCTTCCATAGCATTTTTTCTAGAATACTTTGTTACCACATTAACCGACTCACAACCATCTAGACCTGGAGGGAAAAAACATGATTAGAAACAGAGAACATGGACCCCAAAACCATCAGCTGTTAATTCTCCAGTATCAACCATAGAAATAAATCACATCCTTTGAGAATCTGAGCTCATTGAACCAACGGTTGGCAAGTAGATTTCTTTTTGCACAATTATACGTTGCTAGAGTCTGTTGAGCTCTGGGTTGAAAGAGTCTGAGGTCAAGTGTGATGTCAATGGCTGTGCTCTGATACATTAGCAATGTCCATCATGGCCAGCTTTTCCTAATCAAGTGCCTTGTCTTGGGTTTAGTAAGGTCCTGGATGACTTACAAAGACATTGATGAGAAAGTTGATCCAGAAACATGGAGAAAGTTGCCAAAGTCACACTACAATGTAGTGGTCGGGTCAGGCTGGAGATCTGTCCCGGGCTTCATGGGAATTATAGGATCAGGTGTTCCCTGAGCCATGTCCTGGGGGAGTCAGTGAACAGAAGAAGTGATGGTAGATAGAACACCAGGAATGAATCAGGAAAGCTGGATTCCTCCCATACTCTGTCACTATCTTAGATGTCTGACTACACAGGGAGCCCACGGAATTTAAATCTTCACACCAGTGAAATGAAACATTTGTGCTAGACCATCTCTATGATAATTTCCAGCTCTAAAACGTCATAGCAAACCAAAACAAACATTCAGACTATAAAATTAACAAAACCCGGAGGCGTTGGACTGAGGTGGCCTGGAGCCTTGGCAGCCTACCCTAGGCAAACCAAAATCGAAGCCAGTAAACACCTCAGGTCACAGCATCACAACAGTAAGGAGAGCCCATCGCAAACAGCCAACCAGGCTTTACGCCACAGAGGAGCGAATCATTTCCGCTTTGGCCTTCCTACCTTTTCTCGAAGCCCTTCTCCCCACGCTGCCGTCGAGGGCTCCCGGCCAATTCCATTGTGCAGCTGCCTCACTCAAGTTAATTTTCACTGCAACTCTTAAAAGTTTTAATATGCCTCAGTTTATCTTTAACAAAACAAACAAACACATTGACCTCCCCACAACCTCCATGCTTGGGTTCCCCTCTAATTCTCCATCATTCATCTCACAAGGCGAAGGCAGATTTTTTTTGGTTCCCTCGCTCAGCCTTCCATTGCCTCTGGATTAATAGGATCATAGGGCTCCATTTTTTCCTCTTGCCTTCTCGTATTTTTAGAACTAAGCATGATTATGAAGTGAGAGGTCCAGTAGTGGTGAGTAAAGGGAATGTCCCCTGACTGACTACACCGTTTACGAAACTTTTATTTTTCTGTCTTGTTTAATCCTCTTGGCAAAATAGGGATTGCAGATACCGTGATTGCCACTTTACAGTCACAGGGATGGAGAGAGGTTGCATGATATTTGTTTAAGAATGCAATGGTGCCGGGGTGCCTGGGTGGCTCAGTGGATTAAGCATCCGGCTTTGGCTTAAGTCATGATCTTGAGGTTTGTGAGTTCAAGTCCCGTTTTGTGTTCTGTGCTGACATCTCGGAGCCTGGAGTCCGCTTCGGATTCTGTGTCTCCCCTGCTTGTGCTCTGTGTCTCAAAAATAAAACAAACATTAAAAAAAGAAATGCAATGGTGGAAAATGAGAGAGCACAGGGTAAGTTTAAACTCTGATCTCTGACAGCAATAGAAAGCACTCTCTGTGCTGGGCGGCTCCAACCAAAACATAATGAGTCTGAAGGACCTGAGTTCCAAATTTGGTCTGAGTGCTCTAGAAACCTGTTTTATTCCCCCCTGAAGTTCCACTTTGGCCTTGGATTATGCAGAGAAGTGTTTTGTCATGAACCGCGCTGTATTTTGCCTGCTGACATCCAAGAATTTGGAGCACCAATCGCTGAGATACACTGCCCCTCATATGAAAATGCCTATTGCTCTAATTACCGCATTTGAGACTTTTCCAAGAGGTAAGCTGTGAGTTTTGCAAGTCAAGGCAAGGAAAGCTTTTTCTGAGCAGGCTCCTGGGGAGGGCAGTCATTAGCTCCTGCACCAGGAAGGATCTTTTGAAGCTCTCCTGGAGGAAACGTGAGAGTGATTCAATGAGCAAATGCAAATGGTATTTGCTGCAAAACTACTGAATTCCTCTGGGGGATGTTGGGCTATAACAAAACAACTTGGAATTTAAGCAAAGTAAATTGTGGGAAAAAAAGGCTGTTGTTCACCCCACACTTTGGTTTGTTACAGCAGGAGAGAGCTCTAACTTCCCATTTCCTCCCCACTAAGAACATGATTGAGGCTAATTTCATTCTCACACATAAACTACATGGCTCTTTAGTTCTCTCTTTGAGATCTTGGACGAAGACAGAGCTAGGAGGCTCTGTGGCAGTAAATGAGACTTTCTCTGACTTGTCTGGGAGGGGGACCCCTGGTAAAAGGCCCCTCAGGTGGGACCCGTGAGCCAAGGAGGAGGATGGTAATGAGTTCAATCCTAACGCTGTGGCTTCAGGGAAAACTAATTGTAGGGATTATTTCTGGAGTCTTTTGTCAAGGGTTGGCCTCCGGTTTAAGCGTTCTGAATGGACATACCTGAACATACAGGCATTTTTTTGGAGAGGAGGTATCGTGACCTCTCAGGACCCACAGACGTTATCAGAAATGTGAGTTACGCACACTGTTGTCCTTCCCATCTCTGACCTAGTAATGTCATATCCAGAAAGCAGAACCTCAGATGACAGGAATACCACAGGCCTTTACCTACCTGGCTTCTAGGGGGATATGATGTTCACATTCCCAAAGATCCAATCCACACTGACCAGAGCAGGAACGGAGGCCAATTGTCTTGTGAGAATGTTCTGGAAACGCCAGATCTATTTGGAAATCTAGTTCATCCCCGTCTGGAAGCCTATGTTATCCTCTGTGTTCCCTTATTGCTGACAATATCCTTGCAGGAGATTTCATATTAACTGACCAGTCAGTTGATAATCTGCAGGAAGAATGATTGTGTCCTCGGTACTGACTTCTTGTGTTGTTTTCCTCCCTGTGGATAACGCCAAGGAAGCATGGACGGTATCAGCACCTGATACCTAGTAAACAGGTCAGTGTTATCTACTACTTTTTCATCTGGCGAGTGTTTTTTGATCCCACTGTGTTCTGTGCACTCTACGACTTACCAGGGAAACAAAGAAATGTCGCGTGGCCACCTTTGAACAACTCCTGCTTCATTTCTGTCTCGGCATTTGGCACTAGGTGTCACGTCCTGGACGATACGCGAACCGTGTGAAGTGAGGAGATGCACGGACTGCCATCGCTCACTTCGGCACGCCAGGCTGAGATCTCTCCACCAAGCCTGCATTCCTGGTGCATCCGGAGCAATGCCCCCCACCCCCCTGAATAACTTGACCATAGCTGATGTGGCTGATCCCAGGTTGGAATTCTTTCTTCTGCCAACGTAGGCATGAAGGAGGCCGCGAACAAGCTACTGAACAGAAGACCATCGACCCCTCTGCTGGGGCTTCTGAGCGGTTCCACTCTGTGACTGCTTCTGTTGCTCTTTCTATTCTCCTCGCCCCAGCCCTGGTTTCCTGCTGCCCTAGAACACGTTCCCTGTGAAAGTCCGTGCTGGGCTTCTCAGCCCATGCTTCTCGCCCTGCTGTCTCACATGGACCAGCGGTTGCCTGCCCCTCCTTCCCCCGTCCCTCTCTCTGACCCCAGGAGCCCATGAGCACCTGCAGCGAATCTGCACATGCTCCCAGGTGAGGGTCTCTGGACCCCCAAGCCTGGCCCAGTTCCGTGCGTGGCCTCGTGATGCTGATGCTCTCTGGGCAGCCCACTTCTGGCCGCTGCTGGGAGCCTTGCTCCCTTGGTCCTGCCTCTTGGTTGTCGCTAAAATTGGGAGAATTAGCTTTCAGGCTTTGCAACAAATCTGATTTGCATTGTGTCTTGGAGCCAGGCCAGTGACCGATGCAGAGCGCAGGAGTGTGGAGGGAAGAGAGCATTAGTCTCTTGGTTCAGGACACCGTTTTTCTCACAAATTTTGCTTCTGTGGTGAACACCTCTTCCTCTGGTGCCCCTTGAGTGGGGGTGGGGGTGGGGGTGCCATGGGGGTCTCTCTGCTCTGATTACATCTGACCATAAACTGCAAGGAATTCCTGCACTGAGAGAATTTCCCTGCAAGCCTGTTGGCTGGAAAAGTCCACATTTAGGACATGAAAGATGCAAGTAACCTAACTTTCCACCACCGTAAAGCAGCACCTGGGTGCTTATTAGAAATGCAGGACCTCAGGCCTTCACGCAGACAGAGTCAGAATCCGCATGGTAACAAGGGGCTATGTGGGAGCCATCTTTCACTAGGAGCTGAGTAAGACCCAGCAACTTACAAAACTTCCAGAATATTTTAAAAAAGAATTTATGTTTATTTATTTTTGAGAGAGAGAGAGAGAGGCACAGACAGAAAGAGACACAGAATCCTCAGCGGGATCCAGACTCTGAGCCCTCAGCACAGAGCTCTACACAGGTCTTGAACTCATGAACCATGAAATCATGACCTGAGCTGAAGTCGGACACTTAACCGACTGAGCCACCCAGGTGCCCCAAAACCTCCAGAATATCTTTAAAGTGTACGCTTCCCTGTGTGTGCGCATCACTACCCACACTATCATTATAGACATGTTGTCGGAACCTGAAGTTTGCCAGCAAACCGAATCCCGCGGAGGGAAGGTCTACGTTTAAATATAGTAGATATCAAGCACAAGTCTCATTAAAAACTGGCATCTTTATAAGTGCCCTGAGGAAATTCCCTTCTAATAGCCACAGATGAGATAAAGGAGATCGATTCTCTGTCTCCACTAAGGATTGACAGGAGGGTGTTAGCTCTTGGCCACGCGCTGCTGGAAGGGGCTTGCTGGGACCCACAGAGAAGGGGGGCTCCTAGTGGACCTCCTGACAGCATCTGAAGAGGCAATTTTGATAAGAATCCCAAATCCTTCCCACGTTACCATTCATGAGAGCCCATGTGAGGCAGCTGACTGATGGGTGCGATCAGGTTCAGCTCAAAACCCAAACGGGTTGCGTTGTTGGATCCTGTAAGGAAATACCAAGACTGTCTTTCCAGAAGAGGGCACCCTGGGTCCCGATGGGTCTGTGAGCCTCAGAAGGTCATTAATTGTCATCTGAGCTGAGGATCTCTGCTCCCGGGCCAGGCTGCATTGCTGACGGGTCACGGAGACACTGGGAAACCCTTGCCGTGATTTGATGAGTCTCTCTCCAGAAGATAAAAACGCTGTACATTAGTCCTTGGAAGCACGACCATCTGGAAGCTAGATCCATTAACCTCAAACCCCAGCGATGAGGCCACATTGACCTTGTAACCAGGGAAGGAAATGCCCTTTGCTTACCTAATATTCCCTGTGGTTTCAAGCAAATAAGCCGTTCATGGTTGGTCTTAAACCTTCACCTAATGTTATCCTGATTTATATAGAAGTTCTCGCATTTCCCCTTGGGGTGACTGTACTTTGTGCTGTGTGAAGTGATCCATATCTATGCTGTTTCTAATCCATTTGTAAAACCATTTATAAGCTGACTGGGGAGGAAAGGTGGTCTATAAATGCCTGGTAATGATAATGGTTGTGATGCTCATGAATGATGAAAGATCGCTAGGCATCACAGCAGGGCGGGCTCTGCCTGCTCCCGTATGCTTTTCCCCTTTTCTCAACTGCTCTCTGACCAACTGATATTTAAAAAGGAAGACTCCCTCTAAAAACCTCAATATCTGATTCGCCAGGACTAACCAGCATAGGAAAACCACACTGATCTGAAAGGGACTCACAATGATGTTACACTTATGTATCTGTGAGATATAATTGTTTTATTAAAAAAGTTTTTAATGCTTATTTATTCCTCATAGAGAGACAGATCATGAGTAGGGGAGGGTCACAGAGAGAGGGAGACACAGAATCCAAAGCAGGCTCCGGGCTCTGAGTTGGCAGCACAGAGCCCTACACGGGGCTCGAACTCATGAACCATGAGATCATGAGCCAAAGTCAGACGCTTAGCCGATTGAGCCACTAGGTGCCCCTTAATTGTTTGTGTTAAGTTAGTTACTTGTTCTTATGTCCATGGTTGTGAATTTGGAGTGTGTGTGCTGATTTCTTCCTAAAAGTGGCATACAGTTCTGCGTAGAGGTTCAGAAATAAAAGGGCATTGTACACTTTGGTCGTACAGAGTAAGATGATGTTACAGACATCTTGAAGGATTTTGCTTCATTTCTGAAACACCACCCTTCTCTGCTACTCCCCTTGCTTCCCTGTGTCACAGGAGGTCAAGGCCAGGCTGAAGTTCAGTCCTGAAAGCAGATAGGAATACAATTCAGCAGGCTTTTGTGATCTCTGGTAATCTGCCAATGGTTAATTCTATGCTTCTTCCTCTTTTCTGCTACGATCATGGAGTCCGTCTATCTATGGATTCCCCTCAAACGTAACCCCGCTCTCTTTGCTGGGTAGGGGCCTTGCATCGCAGAAGGAATGGCCCTGGCGTGTGGGGTCATGCTGCTGACATCTCCAAGGAAGTGACGTGAAAGGAAGTGACATACTCCCAGTGCTCTGTCTACCTCAAACCCAGAACATGTGACTTTTATTCCCACAATCAGGTCACCAGAAATAGGCCTTGTTCAAGGCAATGAGTCTTGTTAAGTTCTAGTTTCACCAGAGTATTTTACATTGGTGTGTGACTGTTTCCATCATAAATATTTTTTGCCAGTGTATGTGAAACCAGGTTGCAATGCCCTTCTCACTGTGACTTCACAGGAACCCCTTTTATTTTTGTAAATTAAAAGAAATGTATTCCTAAGCCTCTAGAATATAAACACATGTACACAATACATCACACACATACTTAATTCTTAGATGTTTTAGCTATACATAAGGAAGAATTCAACATTTGAGATTTCTATCACATTACCGGCATTACAAAGGGTTCACTTAGTGAGTCTATACTCCCTTTTCAGGGAGACACAAGGGAAATACGGAAAGCTGGCAGCCACAGGAATATCTCTCTCCACACTGCACCCTTGTTAAATTTCCAAGCCCCTCCCCTTCTTTCCTGCTTCAACGGCAAGCTACTGAGCTCTCTTTCCTTTCTATTCCAGCAACTAGACTCATGTGCCTCAGTGCCCCAATACAAAAGCTATGTCATTGGCTCTCAGGTGGAGTGAAGAAAATGAACACACTCTCATTTTCTGGTCTCTTCTACCCATCCTGTCTATAACACAGCTAACGGCACCATCCTGTCTCTCAGAAGAAACACAGATGCTCTACAGAGATGGTGCGGTAAGAGGTGTACCCTGAAGAGGGCAAGGAGTTTGATGTTTACTGCCTACCCCTTGAAGGGCTGCAGGACAGATGCCTCCAGAAGGGACCACTTTGTCATGTGAATTATTCTGAGCTCAGGGTGATGAGGACCCTGTGGGCTCAAGAGAATCTCTACTTCTCCCTTACCTAGATAGAAGAATCTGAATTGGAGGTCTTCCCCAGGGTCTGATGGGGACCCTGTGGGTTCATAGAAGAATCTGAATTGGAGGTCTTTCCCAGAACAAGGGTTATTCGCTGAGATAAATTGTATCTGAGTGACCCATCTGTATGTATGGGAGGGAAACCGTCAAATTATCTGTTATTCTTATCACTCTGTGAAGGGCATTCTTTTCCTCTGACGTCCCAGACTTCTACCCCCTTCTTGAGTTCAGGATGACACTTCCACCTCATTCTGCCTGTCACTGGAATTTCCACGTCTGTGTGGATTCCCTGCACGCAGGCTATTAAATCTGGTTTTCTCCTGTTAATCTGTCTCATGTCAACTTGATTCTTAGTCCAGCTAGAAGGACCTTGAAGTAGACAGGAGTTCATGCTCCCAGACACCTTTAGGCTCAGGAGACTTATGTAGCAAGATTTCAGTGAGTTATTTCATTTTTAAAATGTTACCATTATTATTTTAAAAAATTAATACCAGTTCATGGGGAAACAGAAAGCGCTACAAAAGATGTACAGCAGAAGGTCACCCCATCACTCCCAATTATTTTCCCCAGAGGACAGTTGCTGTTTTTCATGTGTCCTTCCTGTGAAAGTCCGTGTCAGGCAAGCGGATGTATCTATTAATGTGGAGTGTAGGTGTGAGCATTTCCCCACTTTTTTTTAAAAACTGAAAGGTAGTATATGACATACATTTTCCTGAACCTCACTCTTTTCACTTAATAATATTGTCTTGGACATTGCTTTATATTCATATATAGAATTTATTATTTTTTAAATTATTTTTAAATGTTTATTCATTTTAGAGGGGGAGAGGGGCAGAGAGAGAGAGACAGAGAATCCCAAGCAAGCTCCACGCTATCAGTGCAGAGCCTGATCTAGGACTCAAACTCACATACCATGAGATCATGACCTGAGCCGAAGTCAGACACTTAACTGAGCTACCCAGATGCCCCTAGACCTTTATTATTTTTGACGGCTACATAATCCTCATGATTTATTTAACTAATTGTGTCGGCTGGTGTTTGATCAGGGAAACAGGGACACGCTGGGTGGTCTAGAAGAATTAGACCTTCCACAGTCTGGGGGCTGGCTGGCTGAGCTGCCTGTGTAGGTCTATGGACCCCACAAACTGTACTTGGTCTGAAGTCATTAGAGTGGGTGCTTGGGCTTGAAGTGGGGGGGCCAAGGACAAACTAGCACTGTGAAGGTAAAGTGAAACCAAGTGCCTTACCACATCTATTGCTGACCATCCAGGGCACCAACAAGATAGCTCCTACCCTCTACCACAGAGCTGAACTTGCACCTGTCCAGGAGGCAGAGAACCCGCAGGAGGAAATGCTGAAGGAGCCGCTCACCTTGCACATTTCTCTTGGTGAGTTACCTAACCCAGAAACTTACAAGGTAGGGAATCAGGAAATTTACTTCCAGCTTAGCTGGGTTCTGAGCTCAAAGCTCTACACTAGTCCCAAGGTGATGGAAACAGAGGGTGTTTCCTACGTTTTGGGTCTACAAGTGATGTTGTAATGAATAGCTCTGGTCTTGCATCTTTGTTCACTTATGTAAGCACAGCTAGAAAGTTAATTTCTGGAAATGGAATTGCTGGCCCAGAGGATGTGTGCATTTTTTTATTTTATTAGATATTGTTAAGTTTCACTCCAAAGAGGCTGTGCCAATTTACATGCCTGTCAGTGATGTATGAGAGTTCAGATTTCCTGACATCTTCATCAATGGAATGTATTATCCTGCTTTTTGATCTTTTTCATTTTGATATGTAAAAAAAATCTCATTGTGGTTTTAATTTGCATTTCTTTTCATTAGATATGTGGTTGAACACCTTTTAAAAATGTTAAACCCATTTGTATTTCCCCCCGCTTACTGACTA
This sequence comes from Helogale parvula, assembly GCA_004023845.1. Lineage (NCBI taxonomy): Eukaryota > Metazoa > Chordata > Mammalia > Carnivora > Herpestidae > Helogale > Helogale parvula. The sequence goes on from PJEM01001527.1 coordinate 168,908, forward strand.
CATTTAACCACTTACATATTGGATTCATTTTCTAGTTTTTTACATTGACTTTTAAGGGCTCATTGTATATTTGGAAATTGAGTTAATATATATATGGCAAACACATTCTCCAATGTGTCTTTCATCTTTTCCATTTCATCTATTCAAAAAATTGCTTTTATAATACTACACTTATCATATTTTTATTACATAACATTTGAGCTCCTTACTTTTAGAAAGGATTGTTATCACCTGTTTTTGACAAAAATTCTGAAAGAGAGGCAATATGTTCCTATTCTACCAACAGTGAACCTGAGGTTGATAGAAGTCAAGCAGATGGCATAGATCCATAGGAAGTGATTGAATCCGTCGTTCCTCCAGGAAACACAGAGTGAAAGTTGGTACCTGAAGAATGTTTAGTAAAGGGACTATATTCAAAGGTGTGCAGAGAGTGCTGGAAAAACACAAGAGGTAGTTTGGTTCCCCAGGAGTAGTAATGGGTAAAACCATGATCACCCCAGGATAGGAAAGCAAAGGGAGGTGGTAGGTTACCGGAAGCTGGAGAGGGGTGGTGATATTGGGGGGAAGTAGGTGCTCAAAGAGGACTCACCTCTTTGGAGAAGAAACACAACCACCCTGTGAGGAGCTGGGAGAATAAATACCCTGGCCTCTTTCTCTTCTCTCCAACAGACCCCTAGCCAGCGATGTTCAGTGACTGAACCCCAGTGGAAGCCGAGGGCACAGATATTATTCGAGATTCCACTTGCAACAAATAATATTAAAGTTCTCCAGTGACTTTCAAGGAGATGAAGATGATCTTGTCCTTCAGAGTTGTGTCAGAGGAAGAGATAAATGGAATTCACTGGCCACACATCAAAGTCTGAGTGGTGCTAGCACATGTGAAGGAAATACAAAGAGCTCCGGGTGAAGATGAAATTAACTGACTGGGCGCTAGAGTCAAAGGGATTGGTGCATTAAAGTCAGTGGGATGTGTCCATTTTTTGTTAAGTGTATTTATTTATTTTGAGAGAGAGAGAAGGGGAGAGAGAGAAAGAGAGAGAATGTGCAGGGGAGATGCAAAGAGAGAGGGAGACACAATCCCAAGCAGGATCTGCATTTTCAGCACAGAGCCTGACTCAGGCTGGATCCCATGACTATGAGATCATGACCTGAGCCAAAAACAAGAGTTGGACGCTTAACCGACTGAACCAACCCAGGTGCCCCTGGGAATGCGCCAATTTTAATGGCAATGGATATGTCACTAGAATTGTGACATATTTCTCCCACCCAAATAAGTTTGTTTGAGAGAAACTTCCGTATCAAACTTTCATTACATAGGAGAGCCATAGAAAACTGGGCATTCTAAGGTAAAGTCTGAAGCTTTTTCTAAGTTAGAAAAAATGAGGATGTCAGACAGTAAACACCAGGAGATGGGCGTGACCTAGAAAAAAAGAAGGCTGAATGACATAATCCAGCCATACTAAACTAACTTTAGTTTCTGAAAACTTCTCTGTAGCGCTGAGATCTGTGTGCTGATGAATTTGTGCAAGAAGAACCACAAAATAGGGAGACATCTTAGGAGACTGTTGAATTAATCCAATAAGAGACAAAATCCTGAACCAGGGGCAACAGAGACAAATGAGATAGAGTCAAAGATCATTAGAAACAAACAATGTCCAGGACTTAAACCCAAGAGAAAAAGGAAGAGTGACATTATCCAAAATGTTAGACTTTCCTGGTGAGACCACAGGCACATTAACAGAATCTGGGTATCCTGAGGATGGCTCCAAGAACTGAAGAGAAGAGAGATAGTGAGTTCCATTTATAGACTCTTGACCTGAGATAGCTATGGATCCTATTGGTAGAAGTATCCTTCAGGCAGTTGGGAAATATGTACCTATAGTTTTTGTTACTGAAGACACAGATATACAAAGACATGTTCTTTCCATAGAACTGATTGTTAAAATTCTGATAGTGAGATAAGTGAGGCTCAGGTTCAAGAAGAAAAGGTAAGGACTGAGAATGGAAACTTGGGGAAGCACATTCATTGGAGAAAGATGTTAACATACCTCCCTAAGTGGTAAGTGCTCTGCTAAGAAAATCTGTTTTCTTAAACATAGGGCACAGAAGAGGAGCCAGCCCTGAGACCAAGGAAAAACCACAGAGGAACAGACACAACTATGGTATCACTGTATCAGTTGTACTGTGACATCTTTCAAGATAGTGGTTCATTGCATCTTAGTTATAAAATCCGTGGGTATGGGGTGCCTGGGTGGCTCAATCAGCTAAGCATCCAGCCTTGGCTCAGGTCATTATTGCATGGTTCATGAGTTTGAGCCCTGCCTCAGGCTCTTTGCTACCAGCCTGGAGCCTGGGGCCCACTTTGGATTCTGTATCACCCTCTCTCTGTACCTCTCTCACACATGTTCTCTCTCTCTCTCTCAAAAATAAATAAACATTAAAAATATAAAAATCCATGAGTATGAATATATTCTTTGTATTTCTTCATTATCCTTTTAATGTCTATTGAATCTGTACTGATGTCTCATCTTTCATTTCTGAGATTAGGAATTTGTATCTTCTCTCTTTTTTCCTTTGTTAACCTTGGTAGAAGCTTATAATTTGATTGATGTATTTCAAGAAACACCTTTTGTTTTCATTGATTTTCTCTACTTTTTCCTATTTTCAATTTTATAATAAAATTTTCATTATTTATTTTCTTTTGCTTACTTTAGACTTAATTTGCCCTTCTTTTTCTGGTTTCCTAATGTGGACAGTTATAATTTTTATTTTATATTTATTTTCTTTTCCAATATATGCATGCAATGTTATTAGTGTCTCTCTAAGCACTATGTTTACTGGATCTTACAAAATTTTGACATGATGATTTTCATTTTCTTTTACTTTAAATAAGTTAATTTCTCTTGAGGGTAGAGTGGTATCAAAATGCTGAATTGTGAGTTGTGACATAGGTGTAAAGATTGACTCTTTGATTTGCTAAGTCTGTAGTTCTACCCACAACCACAATGATCACAACCACACATCCCAAACCACGGTCCCACCAGTTCTATATCAAACTCCAAAGTGTTCACTGTTACCAGATACTGTGCTGTTGGCACTTCATACTTGCCTAATACATGTCTCACTCCATCTCTATACTTATGGTAGATATAATTATTGTGCTTTACATGCATAAACTTGTCCAGTGACATAGCCAGTGAGAGGTAGAATTAGGAATTGAATGTATGTTCGATTAAATCTGAATCTTCAGATTCTTTTGCTGCTATTTTTTTTGAAAGTAGGGATAATAACTGTGCTCTAATTTTGCAAATTGTGTGGCCAGACTCTCCACCTTTGGATCCCATCTCCCAAAAGATCTGTCTCTAGATCGTCCTTATGTCCCCCATCTTTATAACAACAGCACTGATGCTCCCTTGGTCACTGCATCCCCTAAAACACCTGCTTTACCTACCTCTTCATTGTCATAGCCAAAAACCTCAAAAGAGTTATCTATATACTTCTTCTTGTTTCCACTTCCCTTCTTCCCAATTTCTACCTACACCAGAGAATTTGGCTTTGTTTTCACCAAATCATTTGCCACAAATGATTTTTCTTAATTTCAGTGCTCAGTCTTCAGTGTTCATCTTATCTGACTTTCAAGTAGCTTTCTACACAATGGGATATTCTTTCCTGTTTGACACCTCCTTTTCCCTGACACTTTGGCACAGCTGTTTCCTTCTCATTCCCTTTTTGTGACTCCTCATCTCTGACCGTCTCAACTATGGTGCTGTTGCTCAGGTCCTGATCTCTTCCCTATTTGGACCTATTTGCTGGGTGATCCTATATAGTCTCATGGTTTGAGTTCACATCAGTGCCTGGAACTCCTAGCTCCACACACCAGCACTGTCTCTTGGAGCATCTGACCAGAGCAGCAGATCGCCAGGTGCCTGTATCTACTTGACTGACTATAGCCATCCCAAACTCTGTCTGGCAAAAGAGAATTCATCATTTCTTCCCCAAGTAGTTTCTCTGCTGGTGTCCTTTATATACAGATATAATGGGCATAAAAGAGAGTAACTTAAATCTCTGTTGCTCCATATATTTTTTCCTTGAGACTAAATCAAGGAGAAGATCATCTTTTAGGTCTTATCTGGCAATCATAATTTATGAATCAGGGAGCCGATGAAGCCACTAAAAAATATTTACTAAGCCCAAACTTCATGCTTCCAATAGTTCTTCCAATGTTAATAATAGTCATGATTGCAAGTCTCACTTGCAATTCAAAACTTTTCTTTCTAGAATTTGGCCTTCGCTTATATATACAGAAATCAGAAAATTTAGGGCAAAACTCATGAAAACACAGCATGATTCCCTTAGATGTGGGAGACACAGACTGACCTATGTTGTTGACAGTATTTTCTAAGATACTCAAAAGGGAATTTTTATTTGATGGCCAAAGCCATAAAAATGCATTCTATGGTTTACAGAGGTGAATGTGAGAGAGAAATCTAAGGAGAAGTGGTAAATGTTGAGATGAGTCTCTCAGGATTTTGTCATTTTTTTCTACATCAGAGTGAATTTTTTGTATAATTGTCCTTTTTTGAAGAGAGATTAATCATTTTCAAATATTTTTCATTCAAACCTCTTAGACTCTGTTATCCTATTGCAATTGTACTGGTATATGGGCACAACTTATCAACTTTCATTTAGAGTTCATAAAGTTGTTTGTGTGGGCGTAGCTGCTGATAAAATCGTAAAGAAAAGACTCTCTTAAGTTGAGAACACTTAGATATATTACCTGTTAGAAAACATACCAGAAATGTGTTCAGTGAAAGCTTGCTTTTTTTTTTTCCATTTAAAAAATGAACATGGCAGGGCCAAGTACATTTTCTCAATGCATCCATTTACTAGAGTGGTTGATTATATTGATTTTTTCCCTCTGCAAATTTCAATCAAAATAATATGTATTTTTAAAGTAGTGCTTCATAGTTCTGGCACTGTTCTTAGAATCCAGAATCTTCCTTTTATCTCCTTGACATGTGTCAGCTACAGCTATATTAAAACTACATTTTAATCTTTCTGAGTTCAATTCTCTTGACGAATTTCTCCTTCCTCCATGCCTGGAGTTCTGACTTCAAAAGAAGATTTGCACACACAAGAGAGATAAATGCCAGGGGAATTGAAGTAAGGATTGGGTCAAAGAACATTGGATCCCCTTTCTTCCTGCATTTTGAGATGTGAAATGTGAACCCAAACTAAATGGTAATAGAAACCCAGCTCCTATTCTGTTCTTTATAGGTTCTACGGGAAGAAATTGCGTCTCTCAAAAAGAAGAGTTCATAAACTGTCTGACTTCACTGTGAGATCCAATTTCTTCCAATATCTATCCTGTAAATGGAAAAATCTGCAGATTAAATATCGTAGACAGTAACGGGCTGGTGGTACATGGCTCCGATGCGTCATGAAGAACAACATTTGGGCATCTCAATGTTAAGGAAGCAGAGATATCTTTAGTGTCTGTGGCCACTGGCCATCAGAGCAACGTGTAAAGGAGAATTTTATTAGCGCAAACAAATGACAGCATTTCGAGACCAGCCTCTGTTTTCTCCTTGTTGTATGTGACCTTTCCTTGTGAGATTAGAGCTTCCCTTTCAAGTCTGTGCTACACAGGCAGTGCACACACAGTCACACACACACACAGACACTTGTCCGGGAGGGAATGGACGTTCACACACATGGAAAAATATATATCAAATAAGAAAAAAATCCTGTGGCATTTTTGTTTTCTGCTAACATGACACAGTGCCTTGCACATCGAGTCACTTCTTTGGAGGGAGGCATCGGGAGTCTCTGGAGCAGACAGGTTCTGCTTTAGGAAGACGGATTGTCACCCCTCGTATGGGTTTACCACAGTGAAAAATAGTTTGCAGATTCTTGTAATTATAGAAGAGAGCTGGGCAGCCCTGTCTGACCACAGGAGGAGCAGAATACCGAAAGGGTAGAGCATAGCCCAGTGGGATATGAGGAAATGTGCCAAGAGCCACCAGAGGGGAGGTCCTCAGTCGTAAGCTTTCAGATGTCTGCAGTGGTGACTGAAATTTTGATCTTGCATCCACAATCCTGCCAGGGAGAAGATCTTATGGCAAAAATGCAGTGCAGCTGTCCTCAAGTGTTTAGCAAAGTAAGGATACCGGCTTAATGAGATCAGGGAGCCACGTCCTTCCTGACGTGGGCTCTGCTCCTGGGGGTCCTGCAGATGGCCTTGAGACCAGGAGCAATTGTCATTGCAGCAGAAGGGGACACAGCACATACACTCAAATTTTTTGAGTTCAGTTCCTCTAATTACAGTAAGATACTTGGTCATGATAAAGAGTTATTGACAAAAACAAAGTACAAGCAAACTTTCCGTGGGCAATTGAATTACTTTTTGTTTTTTCTCTTTGGTGAAATCCGAAACTCAAACTCAAAATCACATATCAAGCATGTTATTTCCCAGAGCAGCTGCACCAGGTTGCGTTTCCACCAACAGTGCAGGGGGCTCCCCTTTCTCTGCATCCTTGTCAGCATCTGTTAGCAGCGCTATCAACAACAGCCAGATTGTGGAATGAGCCCAAATGTCCATCGACTGCTGAAGGATAAAGAAGAAGTGGTGTGTGTGTGTGTGTGTGTGTGTGTGTGTGTGTGTGTGTGTATACATACTACCTGGCCATGAAAAGTAATGAAATCTTGCCATTTGCAACAACATGGATGGATCCGGAAGGTATTATGCTAAGCAAAATAAGTTAGTCAGAGAAAGACATACGATATGATTTGACTCATAGGTGGAATTTGAGAAACTCAACAGATGGACACAGGGGAGGGGGAGGAAAAATTAGATCAAAACAGAGAGGGAAGCAAACCATAAGAGATTTTTAACACAGAGAACAAACTCAGGGTTGTGGGAGGGGCGGTGGGTGGGTGGAGAATGGGCTGAATGGGTGACTGGCATTAGGAGGGCACTTTTCAGGATGAGCACTGGGTGTCGTATGTAAGTTATGAATCACTGGGTTCTACTCCTGAAGCCAAGGCTACATTGTATGTTAACTAACTTGAATTTAGAATATAAAATAAATGAAACATAAATTTAAAAAAGCATACACAGTTCTAATTCATCTCTATTGTCCAACGAATTAAAATAAAGTCACTTAGCTTGTTCATCTCCTGCCTAACGTGTGATGTGTAAGCAGGCAGGCTGTACAGTAGGGTGGCCTGGTCTCAAGTGCTGCTCTTGAAATTAAGGAACAGTTGTAACCTCTTTGAGTTTATTCACTTATAAAAAAGATAAACTCCCAACCTTGCCTTTGCCCCCTCCCTGCCCCCACAGCAGATGTTAGCAAATGGTCTGGACAATATTAAATGCTCAATAAATAAGAGCTCCTATTTTTTATTCTTGTTAGGACAATGGGGTTTACTAGAGAAAAGGTAAAGATCCTTAATCCCACCAAAGAGAATATAGTCTCCCACCAGGGTTCTATTGAATCAGGCGGTGGTTTTGAATACAGATCAGGTTTGGAAGCTAGACCTTGAGAGAACAGGTAGAAGATGAGAGGCCATGATTTCTCCACCCGACAAACCTCTTCAGTCCACTGCTCTCTCCTCTGTGTTGTTTGTTCACTCATACTTTTTCACTTAGGATTTCAGTTCAGTTGGAGCCTTGAAGGCTGAGCTCCCCCCACTGCTTGCTTTGCTTTAGATGTTAGCAGGGAAGCTGTGCTTGCATCCTACAGCCCAGGGCTGATGACCGTCTGGGCCCTGTGCGCAGGGCAGCGGGGGAAGGATGCGATGTGGCTCAGCACACCTCTGGTCTCTGCCAGCATCAGGTCAGCATCCGTGGGTCAGGAAACAGGGCTGTTTTCCCAAGAAAGGCCCCGTCCACATGATTACTCCTCTCGCTAACACATTCAGGGGGCCGAAGTGAAAAGACTTCTCTGTTCCTCAGTCTCCACGGGTACAAAGATGAGGATGTCTCTGTGAAATGGAGAGGAAAAGGCAGGACCATGCAGGAGGCTCAGTAGGAGGGGCTAAAACTCCATCTTTGCCAGGAGACACTAGCCTCTGGGATGGCACTTGGAAGGCAGGACAAGGACAGCCCCAATCAGGACAAGATACGGGGGCATTTAATTTGGTTGGAGGGGACAGGAAAGCCTGAAGTCTAGGTCGCTGCCTGCAGGGCATGATGTTTCAACCGGCCACAGGCTTAAGATTCTTGAGGATATAATTTATTGGTTCATTACCCACAGTTTAAGCCATAATTTCTCAAAGTGTGGTGTAAGTGCCCCTCGGGAATTTTTGTTAGAATGCGTATTCCTGGACCCTTCCCAGCACCCACCAAATGATGTCCACCGGGCATTGTGCAGTGGTTCCCAGTGGGCTTCAGCAGTGCAGACTCCGGGCACGCTGACCTTCACCATGGACTCTTCCCTTCACCAGCCAGCTGACACCTGCCCCTTGGTCCAGACTTTGCTCCTCAGTTTCCCAGCCACAGATGTTTTCTCCTTAAGGCTCTGACTATAATTTCTTCTGAACTCTGTTGCCGCCTTGAACTTGGTTTGTGCGGTAATCAACTCACCTTCTGGGGATTGCCATGACTTGTTTCCGTCTCCTTAGTGCTTCTCCCTCCTGCCTCCCTGGGCACGCCACCGCTCATTTTAATTACATCCCTCCCCTCAAGTAAACTCGTCAGTGCTGACATTCTATTACTAATGTAAAAACCCAAACACCTTCGCCTGCCACCTGACCCCTGTGCATCCGACCTCAGTTTAGACTTCTTTAAACCTTTATCTGACCCTTTATTGCACAAAATGAGGCTGGCAATTGTTTTTTAACTTCTCTCCCTTTCCCTAGTGGGGAATTCACATTATTTTCAATACATACATTTCTTCTGACCCTAAGTTAGAATTCCACCCCCTCTTCTCAGTGCAACAGAATCCTTAAATTTCCAGAGAGTAACACCATGAACATCTTCGGTCACTTCAGTCAAAGAAAACGTGCTGCTTCTGTCCCTACCTGTCCCAGTACGTGCTCTCGGATGAATCTTTGGGTACTTAAGTATTATAGACACCTTCCCCTGGCTGAACTGTAGGCAGACTTGAGAGCAGGGTTGTGTGCTGTAGTTGAATTTACGGCAAGGACTAGCTGAGTCCCTGGGTCATTGTGTGGTCCCCTCGCTGCCCTGAGCTCTTCTCCAGGACAGCAGAGCTTCTCCCAGAGTTAGGCCACTTTTCAGCAATAAATAAAGTTTCCCGAGTCAATGTGCTTTCCTTTACTTCCCAGTTATGTGTCTTAAATCATAATCAAGAATTCTGAGTTATGGTATGCTAGGTGAGTCTCAAAGCAGTTTTTCAGGGCCCTGAGGAAGTTCCTTTCAACTGTCCCTCTGGCCTGCTATTTGCTCAGGACCCATGCAAACAAAGACCCCTACATGCCTGATCTGACATGACTCTACCCACTCTGTGACGGGCGTTGAACACCATCCTGGCCAAAGCCCATGGAAGGTTCCACAGGGGCGTACCCAGCATGAGTGGGATGAAGCTTGTCCTCAAGGGACTTAGAGTTTGGTTGGAGTGAGAAGAGATTCATGGGTAAAGCTCTCAGCAAGCCTGACCCTAGCAGGCCCAGCTTACTTACCCATAATATCTCCTTCCCAAGGAAGGAAGAGCTTCTAACCTGGTCAGGCAGACTCTTAGTCAGACCAACTGTGCCAAGTCCCAGGCAGAGAGGTTTAGATCTCCTGACTTTGAACTTCTTGCTCTGGCCCCATTTGGTCAACAAACCCTCAGAGGCCTGGATGGTTGGCCATCCACTCTTCATCCTTCCATGTACTTCATTGTCAAAGATGGATTATGCTGCCTCTGCATCTCCCCTGGCCTCTGCCCACTTCTTCATACCGAAGACCAGAGATTTTGAGATTGAGGCTTAGGGAGCCAGGAAAAAGAAGGCTGTGTGGTCCTGTGAGTGTGGCCCGCTGCCCTAGCAACCCTCTTGGAGCTAGTGGAGTACCACTGCAGTGATGCTTCTCCTGCCTTGCACTGGCTCTTCTTATAACCTCATCGGCAATCTTGGAATATAGGTAATTATGGCAGAATTTGAAAATTCCTCAGTTCTTAAAGACTCTGGCTAGATTCACCAACACGGTCACCTAACCCTTACTAGAAAATGAACTTCATGGGGCACCTGTAAGGCTTAGTCAGTTGAACGTCCAACTCCTGATTTCAGCTCAGGCCATGATCTCACAGTTTGTAGGTTCGAGCCTTCTGCAGGCTCTGCACTCCTCTCCCCTTCTCTCCACCCTTCCCCACTTGTGTGCTCTCTCTCTCTCTCTGTCTTTCAAAATAAGTAAATAAATAAATATTTTAAAAAAGAAAATAGAGCTTCATAAGGACATTATAATGGAAAAGAATCAATCCCTTCTGTGTTGTATGTATTTCACATTTTACAAAGCTCTTCTACTGACAGAAGGATAAAAGAAAATCTAGGAGTATTTGATGTAGAGAGGACTGTTTTTTTCAAATGGTATAAACATGATACACAACACTTCCCTCCTTCATCAGTTTGAATGCATTTGCTGGGCTCTAAAGAAAACAAGTCAAAAAACAACTAACAGTTTTGGACAAGTTGGGACCCCAAATAAGGGTTTGATTTTTGTTTGTTTTTTAATATAGACTTGTACCATCTCCTGCAAGTGAAAGCATTAGACTATTTCTGTCCAAATCTGAGCACCACATATATGCCGATACATCAGACGATTAAATGTGACAGCTAAGGGTCATAGTTAAGAGTGTAAACCATCCCTCCCCCTTTGTCTACTCCTGATTCGGATTATTTTTAAACTTGCACATGATATAACTTGAGGGGCCAAGTGAAGCATGTGTCATCCTCCCTGTGACATGAGCCCCGTGTCCCTGGGGAGGAGCTCCGGTAACTGATGAAGACGTCAGCCGGTGCTCAGAAGTGTCAACAGCTGCATGCTTATGACTTGTGCCGCGGACCTTCTCCGACTGAAAGATTTCACTGTTTATCCACAGCAAAGACACTTAATTAATGACTAGGCCTAATCGGGCTGTCTTATTATTTACAGGGATACCGGTGTGGCTTAGCTCAACTGATGTGCAAACAAACCAGCCTTGAGGAAGCCTTAATTAATAATTCTGAGCCAGGCGTTCCGAGAGGCCCTGTCACCGAGCTCTCGGGTGATTTACAGCAGTTCCTTTGCCATGTTCTCATGTCCCCTGCATGCAAATGAGTGACCACCCCAGCAGATCTTCCTGTTTCAGATGCACTGGGCCTTGTTTATTACAGAAACACTCTTATCTTTGCACAGGACTTAATGGAGATGGATGCCCGAATGGGAACATTCCTGGTGTCTTTCTTGGATGCATTGCCATTCAACAGCGTTTCCATAAATTTATTGAGCACCAACTGTGTTGTAATACACAGGGGATTCGTTCACTTTAGTAAATCCAAAATGAATGAACCCTAATATTGCCCGTTTGGGGTTCACAGTCTAGCTGGGTATCAAGTATTATGATCCAAGGTCAGTTATGCTCAGTGTTTACCCAAAGTAGAAAGCTCACTGAGTGGAAGAGACAAAGAGATAAAGTGCTGTTAGCAGGGCTCCAGAAGACCCCTCGGGGTCAGGGAGAGGGGATAATTAGCACATTGAAGGATAATAAGGAAGCCAATTGGAATTGTTCAAGAGAAAGACAATCCTGGTAACAACTCCGAGGTTGTATCAGAAGGTGGGGAGATGGATGGGGGAGGATGGTAGGACACATTGGCAGTTGATTGGCCAGAGGATTCATTATCTGGGTATAAAACAGGGTGTCAGAGCTGGCAATAGAACCAGGGAATTATGTCTGGGAGATTTCCTGCAGGCAGAATCAGATTTGACAAGGGATTGGATGTGGAGGTGAAAGAGAGAGCAAGACCTTGACTAATTGGGAGCATGTGTCCTCACTGTTACTTCAAATCATTTCAATATTTTTTTCTCCTGCAATTTTTTTTTTGGAAAATATTGCTTTATTGTCTTCTTGCATCTAGTGGGGCTGAAGGAGGTTTAATGTCAAACAAATTTCTGTCATTTTGTAAGTTGAGGTTTGCTTGCATGTACGTATGCATTTTGTATCTATCCATCTGTGCGTCATCTATCATCTCTATGTACCTGTCATCTTTATGTATTTATTGTCTTTCTATTCACCTGCCTAATTTTCCTATGGATGGCCCTGGATTTTTTAAATCGTCACTGCTCCTCAACTTCACTAGATTTCTAAGTGTGAACCTTCCTTATCTATCCTGTTTGGAACTTTAGAAGTCTTGAAATCTGAAATGTCATTTCAAATTCTGGGAGAAGCTTCTATGACAATTCCTTCATATATTTTCTTCCTCTGCTTTTCTCTCCTTTTTGAGTGCGTTTTATCTTGATGTAGTAAATGTATTCCGATGCCCCACATGCCTTTGTTTTTCTCCATGGTGTCTGCTCTAGTCTAGCCCACTGCATCCCGGGACAATTTTTCCATCTGGTTGTCCGGCGCTCCAACTCACTCTTAACTCCATCCATCTGCTGCTTTCCACATCAACACCCTCTCTATCTAAATTATTGTCTTTTTTTCATACCAATTATTTTCCCACAGGGTCTCTTATTTCTGCCTCATAATACTCTTTTCTTCCCTTATGCCTTTGGGGATATGTATTATCTTATTTTAAATTCTTGATGTATCTGTTCCAGGAATTCTGCAATAGGTGGTGGTTGACATTGGGTTTATTGACTTTCCTTTATGTTGGTTGCAAGACTCAAACTTTCACTTAACCACTCTGTTCCTCTGGGTGGAATTTCATCCCCAAATTTCCAAACTAACCAATGCAAGGAGGCTTTCCTTTAGGACTGGATCACTACTATTCTTCAGACACTAACGTTCCTCATTCTCTGGGCCTGGAAACACTCCTCAGAGACAGCCTTCTTTATGGAGTGATTTTGAAGATTGGTGTCAAAGGTACGGACGCCAGCTTTTCCCTTTATGCATGATGAGAGAGGTACATGAAGGAGTGGAGATTCTTCAAGGACATATCATTGTTTCACAGTCCGCCTCTCTTTTATATTGTTGACTTTGAACTTGATGTTTCTTCTGAACTTGGGAAGATCTATGGGAAGACTTCTGTTTCTTTCCCAAGTTGAGGTTGACTACTCATACTGACTAGATAGTGCCTCAAATTTCTGGTCCATTGTTGATATATGTTTCTATTTGAAATGTCTTCATGTTTTCTTTTTTAAAAAATCTGTGTTTTCGAATGGACTTCTGAGTCTGAGACCCTTCAATCTATCTGGTTGCATTACACATAGACATGATCTCTTTTAAAATACAAGTATCAGAAGGGCACCTGGGTGGCTCAGTCAGTTGAGTATATGACTTCAGCTCTGGCCATGATCTTGCAGTTCATGAGTTCATGCCCTACATCGGATCTGTGCTGACTGCTCAGAGCCTGGAGCCTGCTTCAGATTCTGTGTCTCCCTCTTTCTCTGCTCCTCCCCTGTTTTCTCGTTCTCTCTCTCTCATTCTCCCTCTTTCTACAAAATAAGCATGACCTAGAGGGAGTCATGCTAAGTGAAGTAAGTCAGGCAGAGAAGGACAGATACGATATGTTGTTACTCATAGATCTAACAGGAGAAACCTAACAGAGGACCATGGGGAGGGGAAGGGGGGAAAATAGTTAAGGAGAGGGAGGGAGGTAAACCATGAGAGACTCTTAAATACTGAGAACAAACTGAAGGTTGATTGGGAGGTAGGGGAGAGGGGAAGGAGGAGGATGAGCATGGAGGAGGGCGCTTGTTGGAATGAGCACTGGGTGTTGTATGGAAAGCAACTTGGTAATAAAGTATATTAAAAAAAATTTTTTTAAATACAAGTATGGGAAAAACTAAATGAAGCAGTCTTAGTCCCGTAGAATGTTGCTGAGCTCATGTCCACTCTGTCGAAAAATCACCAACATATTTCTGGTGGCACTAGTTTGAAATTGACAATTGTTGATATCAGTCACTACTTAGGTTATTACCCGATGCACCACACTTCTGTTGATCCCTTTTATACTTGTTATTATTTGATTAACGCAGTTTATTTTGAGAAGTTTTTCTTCAGATTTGTTATGAATTTAGCACTTAATTTCATCATCTGCTCTTAAAAAGTAATCATTAAGTTTAATATGTCAAAATCTACAAAAAGAATTATGCAGTGTCAGTTCACACTTTCTAATAGTTAACGGTTTTAAGAACATTTTGATGGTGACACAGAAGGCATAGAGAAGAAGTCATCTTTCTTATAGTTAAAGTGTCACTGCCTAGGTTCTGACAAACTCATATGCCTTCACAGCAGTTAACTCATGATGACCCGAGGAGGATTTCAGAATCATAGCAGTTATCGTTGGTTTTAAAAACGTTTTTACTTATTTATTTGGAAAGACAGAGGAAGTGCTGGCAGGAGAGGGGGCAGAGACAGAGGAATAGAGAGAGAATCCCAAGTAGGCTCCACACAGTGCAGAACCTGACTCAGGGCTCGAACTCATGAACTGTGAGATCATGACCTGAGCTAAAGTCAGATGCTTAACCAACTGAGCCACCCTGGTGCCCCAGCAGTTATAATTGTTTTTAACCAGTTTTGGAAGACATAGTTCCACAGCTCTGTTGCAAAATCTAATTTTTAAAAAAAATTCTTAAAATGATAGCATCTAACTGTTTCTGAAATTTAAGGTAATTGACTTTAAGGTGGGCAGATCGATGCTGCCTCAGCATGCTCTATCTTTGATTGCAAGTCATTAAAAATCCCTACCATCAGCTCCAGGTTTGGAAATGATATGTTTTCATTCTTTGTGGGTTACAAGACACTTTAATACCTACTTGCTCACTCACTAGTCTTTGAGAAACTCCCCACAGACAGATACCTTTTTCTTCTTTTAAGATGTGGTTCACCAACTTTTCCGTTTGAAATCTGAAGCTCAAGGGTAGTTTTAGAAAGTAAAGTAAAAATATACCTGAATCATTTGCTTTGAAACCAGATTCTTCTCTTCGCCGCTGAGCACCCCCCTCCCTGTCTCCCCTACACTCTTGGGTCCATTCGTAAACATGCCATGTTCTCTTTGCCCTGGGCACTGATATGTCTGGTTCCTGTCAAGGGGTAGAATCTGTACCACTTTCAAGGCCGGGCACTCTTCCTAGACATCTTATCTGCCACTTCTCCTGGGACTCACCCCATTGCACCCCTAGCCCAGCAGACGAGGTTACAGTGCATGTCACATGTGACTGTCAAAGCACCCATCCTTCCTGATGAGCCCTCTGCTGTGTGGGGAACTCCCCGGTTATCTCTCTTACCGCTTCATTGCTATAATCCAATCCAGGGCCTGGCACTTAGTAGGAGCTTAACTAATATATTTGCTGAATCTGAAGCTGCCTTTTATCCAGGGAAATGGTATGATATGCTTTCAAGATCCAAGTTCACGGTGAAAGACTGAGGCTCTATCATTATCTCTCCCTTCTTTCACCTCTTTCCCAGACAGTCATATTTGTCTTGTTGGTAACCTGGGTAAGGCAGTAAACTTAACTAACTTTGAAACCCTACATCCAATAGGTTAACCCCACAAACTAGGGGTTGGTTATCGAAGGAAGCCTCGCCTCTTCAAAGTCACCCAACACTGCGGACCTCCTCTCGGTGATGCTGGCCGCCGCCCAGACGCACCTTGTGCCATCAAAGTGTGAATGTGCATGGCTACGACCCACTGCCCCGTTCACCTCCCACTGGACAGAGGAAGTGTCACAGCCGCGCCCGTCGTCTGAGGCATGATTAAGTGGACTGGTTCCAAACCCTGGTGAGCTCTAGTGGGGTGCCGGCCGGCAAGGCCACGCAGGGCACACGCGGGCAACAGAGGTTGTCACAACCCCCGTAGGCTGACCGCTAGTCCTCGTGCCGTCAGTGTTAAGTCATAGCTTGCTGACAAAGGTCTTTGACGGTGACAAATAGAAGTGTGCCTTAGAGTAACGCACACGGTATCTGCAAACCGTTCGCGTTTCTTACCTGCAAAGTGGTCGCATAGTGCAAAGGCGATGGCCACCTTCTCCCACCAGTGAAAATACTTGTATTACTTGGCAGAAGAGAGCTTTCAAACTATTTTGCAACATTTGGAGAGGTTTAGTGTTCCTTGTTTAAAAATAGCAAAGACTTTAGTGTTTATTTTTTAATACTCATGGATACTTTAAATCTTTCACATTTATTTTATTTGTTAGGCAAGTGCTAGTTTCACTATTCATTCTTGAGCTGAATTTAATAAATACTTGCGCTAATAATGTAATAAATTGAGTGCATGTAATTCAGTTGATTAAAATTCGTATTCCAAGTATCTACATTTATTCTAAGTTCTCATATTTTGAAGGTGGTACACAAGTTGCATTTCATGGTTCTTACACGTTCCCTTGCTGTTTCGTCGTGAGTGTGGACCAGCGCGGCCCCCCGTCCCTTAGTGCCTGCCTCTCTGGGATACATAAGCACTTGGACCTATTTTGTTTGAAGATGGAAATAACAGAGGGAAAAGAAGGACTAGTGTGGGGCTCTCAGCTTTCTAACAAACACATGATTACAAGAACTTCAGAAAAATCCACAGGAAATGTTTGGAAAAGCAGTGTTTCTGATTCCTGTAAAAACTGAGTTACTTAACAGTATAAGGTCATGTATTATCAGCCTTCAGTATGTTAATTATACGAAATAAAGCTTTTGTATGTATCATTTTTATTATTTCCATTTTTAAAAATAGTCCAACTAAGGACGCCTGGGTGGCTCCATTGATTAAGCAGCTGACTTCGGCTCAGGTCATGAACTCGAGGTTCATGAGTTCAAGACCCACATTGGGCTCTGTGCTAACAGTTCAGAGCCTGGAGGCTGCTTCAGATTCTGTGTCTCCCTCTCTGGCCCTCCCCTGCTCATGCTCTGTCTCTCAAAAATAAATAAACTTTTTTTTTTAAATAAACTTTAAAAAATTAATTAAAAAATAGTCAATCTTTACTTTTTTAATGTTTATTTTTTAGAGAGAGAGAGAGAGACAAAGAGACAGAGCATGAGTGGGGGAGGAACAGAGAGAAGGAGAGGCAGAATCCTAAGAAGGCTCCAGGCTCTGAGCTCTGAGCTCCGAGCTGTCAGCACAGAGCCCAACACGGGGCTCGAACCCACCAACCATGAAATCATGACCTGAGCTGAGGTCAGACGCTTACCCCACTGAGCCACTAAGGTGCCCTCAAAATAGTCAAACTTTCCATTGGTGAAACATTTTCAAAACTATATGAAACTCATGGGTTTGAAAATCATGGACCTTGGTGTCACCTGGAAGCTCCCATCAGGCAACCCAGGCTTTCGAGGGCTCGGAAGCACATCTCGGCTATGAAGACTGAGAGGGTGGTGGTCCTCGGTGTGGGCCCAGTGTTTCTCACGCGCACACACACATACGCCTGCAGATGTGCGTGTCCTTGTGTGCAGTACAGGTGTGTGTGTGCGCATGTGCCTGCATTTGCATGTGTGTCTGGATACGCATGCCTGTGCGTGTGCGCGTGTCCTGTGGGTTCCTGCACACGTGTGTGCTTGCCTGTGAATGTGTGTATTTTGCTGCTTCTTTTACAAAACCCATGTATATACACGAACACCTAATCCATCTTACGTATTTTTTATTATGTTTGAACAACAGTTTGACCTTCCCTTGATGACCAAAGTAAACATAAATTAAGTATATACCTCAGATATATTTCAAGGAAAATCCCTTATGCTGAAATAGTTTAAATACATCTACTGATTTTTGCTAAAGATGTGGACATTTGGGGTGATAGAACGATATTCAATTGTCACAGGTTTGATCACCTATAAAGTTGCTCACTCAACTGAATTTTGCTGAAAGGGAATATTTATTTTATTGATTATTTTTAGCATGGTGAATAAATGTCATCTTTACCGTATGTAATGTGTACTCCTGTAAAAAACATAGAGACGTACAAAAAGAAAGGAACATCACCTGAGCCTTTACCACCTTACGGCAGCTACGGCTACTACTTTGTAAATGTGTTTTCACACGTCCTTTGATGCGCATGCACATACACCCACGATTTTACACAAATAATACTGTATCGTAGGTTCCTTTGTCCTCTGTGTCCTTCCTGCATCGTTTCTCTGTGTTCCGTCTTCTCTTCACTCAGCACCCTGCCCAGCGAGCCCCGTGACGGCTCGTCTCTGCTCCCCGGCACCTGCTCACAACCTTGAGTGCAGGTGTGCAAACACATCCAGGGTGAAGATCGGTGCAGCACTGAAAGGGGACGCATTACATCTCCTCAGCATGTCACACTTCTCCTTCAGATACTAATATCTTTTAAAAATTCCCCACATGAACTGAGAGAGATTTCGTTGTATCCATTTTAAATCCCTGCATAATATTTCAATTTACTTGCTATTGACCGCTTGCTTTGTTTTGCGGGTTTCGAGGCCTTGATAGGGCCACCCACGGTGTCACCTCCTTTGGTTTTCGAGTTAAATGAGTCTTCCTACCTGATCCTCGCACCCACACTTAATACGTGGTAACATTTATTTCCGTGCAGTCTAAATGCTGTGAATTGGAAGAAAAGGTCACCAAGGGGGAAAGTGGTCAGTCACCCTTATAAGCAGACCCGGCAAAACTACCCGATTGCATTGATAGCTGACCTAGAAAACAATAGTAACATCCACCATACTTCACAGGAGGTAACTCACGGCGTTTTACACATACTTCGTATTTGTTCCATTTCAGCTGTCTTACTATGTAGTAAGATTAATAAATATTTTAATGAGAAGTTACATTTCTGGGCGAAGCATTAAAAGATGAACAAAGTATATTTGTGACAGGTCATAAGCGCTAAATTAGTGCAAGAGCGCTCTCTCAATTTGGCTACTAGTGAGTTTACTCCTGATAATAAATCTGGCAATAACTCTGCATCTCAGCACACACTGGATCAATGGCAGTAAAATAGTAACTTCTCTTTTTAGTGCCTTTGCAAATTCAAGGCCGGAGGCTAATGCTTTTGTGAGCACATAACTTCGCTTCTTATATTTTAACTAGCGCAAAGGAGATGGTGCCTATGATCTTTGGCTTCTACCAATTAACCATGTCTTCTCTTCAAACCCTCTGCCTCCCCGGCTTTCGGGGTAAAAGAGGGAAAGAGACAGCAAAGCTCTCTCACACAAGGGACTCGAAGCAGCCCTCTTGTCACTTTGGGAAGATCCATGTTGCCTTGCCTTCACTCCCCGGTGCCGTGAAGACTCGATGTTGGGGAAAAGCACAGCAAACGTGGCTAATGACAACCTTCCTAAAGAAATGCCCACGCCTTGAAACTCTTCTGGAAGGACTAAAAAGGAATTATTTTTCTCTTGTTTTGTTGCTGAAACGGTGACAGCAACAGAAGCTGTATTTATAGACACAGGTGATTTTGTTCTCTTGTTGGCTGCCTTAAAAATGTATGTGCATTTCCCGAAATACACAACTTTCTCAAATACGTGAAATTAACATTTATGAACAAAACGAATTCCAGATGGAGTGATAGTCCACCAGACTATGAAATACTTGAAAGCAAATTGCATTTAGGGAAGAAGAAAGCTTTCTTACCTTGGGAGTGGTTTCTTAAGAATGTTAGAAATTGGAAGTCATTTTCTTAAGGCATGCAGGTACGGCTAAATTAAAGTGAATTTCGAGTGAAATAATGTAATAGCACCGAAGCAAGAGAGACTCTTCCATCTCCCTTGTTAGCGCTGTGACAGGGTAGGTCCGCTTATTCACTCCTGGCTCCCTGGCTGATTGGTTATTAAGGCTGGATTTGGGCTCCAAAATACATCCATATGGAAGTTTTGGGATTTCCTCACAGAAATTCAGGATATACTCCCAAAAAAAATGGAAGAGCGGGGTCTAACCATAGCTCTCATGAATCCGGGATGGACATAAGGAAACAAAAAGCAGGCAGAGATTGCAGGACTGTTGGGGGAGTTGCATGGAGTATTCGGGAAGAATGTTCCTTCCGGTCTGGGCGCTATTGGTTGACGGGCTTTAGGAGACAGGAAACCTTTAAGTCAACAGCAAAAAATTACAAAGAGAGGGCATTGGTTGATCATGATGGGGATGTCAACTTCCGTTTATCTTTCTGGGCTTCCTGCTGCAGGAAGGCTTTGGTGATACAGAGTGAGAGGCTCGCTCGCTTCAAGTCATTCCCTGCACTTACATCTACATGTGGTTGAGTTAATTTCTACTTGCAAAATTGTCTGAAAATGGAGAGTTTAGTTTCTTAGCAGTAATAAATCAGAATATGTCTGCTATCCTCTGCGTTTGTTCTGTCTTTGGAAAAAAGATGTTTTCACTTGCACGAGTCATTAGTCTTTGGGAGTGATTTTAAAAAGGAAGCACTGGATGGGGTGCCTGGGGGCTCAGTCGGTGAAGCATCTGACTTGGCTCAGGTCATGACCTTGGCGTTCATGAGTTCGAGCTCTGTGTTGGGCTCTGTGCTGACAGCCAGCTCAGAGCCTGGGACCTGCTTTGGACTCTGTGTCTCCCTCTCTCTCTGACCCTCCCCTGCTCACACTCTGTCTCTGTCTCTCAAAAATAAACATTAAAAAAATGTTTAAAGAAAGCACTGAAGATAATGACAACACCTGTTTTCTCTCACTTCCAAATGCGAAAATGATTTCTGAAAATGTAAAACAAAAATGCAATATATTCAGCAATGTGATGCTCATTGACTTCATTGCACCGTCTTTATTCCAGAGGTATCGGATGTAACTGTCCATGCCTTCTCTTGGATCCACTGGAGAAGTCATTTTGCCTAAAGGATACTCCCTCCCCAACCACCCTTCCCAACACATCACATATTCAATGAAAATCCTGGGGAGAGAAGTCCATGTGGAGCTCGGCCTGAGCACAGAAGGCCTTGTTCAAGGGTGAGCCTCTAGTGCAGTCAGCCAGTCGATCTTGGAAGAGCCCTGGGACCCCTAACATGTTAATCAAAGAAGGTAGGAGTAAAACTGTTGAAACGGGAGCCCTAAATTCCACTTCAAGTTAGCCATAACTAGTCTGGGAATGTATTTTTTTCTGTGTGATTACGAGTTTTTATTATGTATTTGCATTGCATCAATCATTCTGAAAGTATAATGGATAAAGCAAATGGATTTCAGAGCCGAGGAACAGAAGTCATGTAAGCATATCCACTTGGCTTAAACAAAATGGTAAAAATAACACAGGGGCTTGAGGGTTGGTGGGGGGGGGTTGGGAGGGGGGGATGAAATTTTAATCCATTCCAATCCATCCTGTAATGCATTACAAAAAAGCAACTCATCTACTTACCCATTTCCACATGCTTTATCTGCTAATACCTTGGTATTTAAAGCAGAGTATTAGAGAAGATGAAAAGAGAGGGGTATAGATTACATTTTCCTGCAGTGCTTAGAGGCTCTTTGGGGGAGCTTTTATAGATATGGGCATCCAGACCAAGGAAGATCATGAGGTTTGATAGACTGAGGCACGAAGTTGCAGCCAGAACGCCTCTGGTTTTGTCCGGCTCCCCATCTGCTCGGTTGGGAGGTCTTGGGTAGCCCAGATCAATCAGAACTTGCACACAACCTAAAACCTAAGGGGAAACTTGGTCTTGCCAATAAATCTCCTTAGAAGAGATTATGTGTATGGTTTCACTTTAGTGTGACATCTTCATTTCCATCTTGATGCACCCACTCAGGAAATTAGACAAGAGGAAAGTGTGGATTTTCACATTCATTGACATTCGCAGCACATGCAGAGTCCACTGATTTCAAAACCCAGTGGAGGACTCAGGAAAGAAAGAAGAAATGTTTATACACAGTTTCATGGATTTCAATCCATTATATTGCTTACATCGCTTAGCAGAGACCTGAGCGCGTACAGCATGTGAATTAACAGCTTCAGCACATAACTGCTTCTGGCCTTGATGTACGGTATACATAAGGCCAGGATTAAAATGCCATTCAACTGACTTCTAGATTTTGCTTTAATCCAAGACTTTACGCATCTTTTCTGTAGCTCATATAACCCATCGCCTCGTCATTTTGATGAGGTAAGTGGCACCTCCTCCACATTAGAGCCGGTCCATGCGCTGGTGGGTTGGTCCGCTGCCTGGGTTCCAGAGCAGGGTGGGAAGAGCATCTGCTAGCTGTGGTGACTCTGCAGGTCGCCTGGGGGTGGGGGGCACAGACGGCAGCAAGTGCTCTTCTCACGTCCTTCTCACCTAGACCATGCTACCTAGAACCCTCTTTACCTCATTGCTGCAGTCCCTGCAAACAGATGCGTTTACGTGACCCTCCCAGAGCGTACCATGAGTGCCGCTATTAATGTCTGCCTATTTCAGTCCCAACCTTTAAAGACAGAAATAAGACATCAATTTGCTCATATTCTTAAATTTGTCATAGGGGGTGGTGGCAGGGGTGCGGTTTGGAAAAACTTGGGAGAGAAGATTTGGAAAACTGACTGTATCCTCAGGAAAGTATTTGCTTAAAAATTTGCCAAAAGCCTGGCAAATATCTCTCTTTGATGCCCTGTGCAATTAGGTACATATTTTACACGTTGAAAACATAGGTATATATATCAAAATAATGACTGGAGATTATATAAAACGTAAGGTACCTTATTGCTTGTTAAGTTGGTAACTCTGCCTTGAAGTACGAAGTGAAAGATCATGAGCCGATCTTCTATTCTTTGTTCTACATCTCTCTGCCCAGGTAGAAATGATGGGAACCTGTGTTGTTAGCAGTAATAAGGCCGATGTAAATGTATGTACATAATTAAGGCTAAATCCTGTATTAAAAAATTCCAATTATTTTCATAGGCACATGTTTCAAATCTTCTGCCCAAATGCCAAGAGAAAATCCAATTATCTGGGTATAATTGTTAGACATTATTTGATAAACAGGAGAGAAATGTCTGTGACTGCGCAATTAACAAAAAATAAGCAATGTTTGTTTTCACCTGTTAAATTTTAAATTTTCAGCCAAGTGAATGCTTCTCCAGTTCTTTCTAAAATGACTTTAGAGAAGTTGTCATATATTTATGTTAAAAGACCCCAGAGATATGTCATTAGTATGGTCATGCATATATTCAAATTACACATAATGGAGTCAAATCTGCTTACCCCGAGTTAATTTAAATGAATATGACAAGAACTTCTGGGAAAGATGTCAGCTAAATTATATGTTTACAAACTCCTCTGGCTCTTCCCTTCAGCCCATGAAACTAATGTCCTCAGAAATTAATACAAAGAGCAGCGCCTGGGTGTCTCAGTTGGTTAAACATCCAACTTCGGCTCAGGTCATGATCTCCCAGGTCGTGAGTTTGAGCCCTGTGTCAGACTCTGTGCTGACAGCTCGGAGTCTAGAGCCTGCTTCAGATTCTGTGTCACCCTTTCTCTGCACCTTCCTTTTTAAGCTCTCTCTCTCTCTCTCAAAGAATAAATAAATATTAAACCTATTTTTTTTATGTTTATCTATTTTTGAGAGAGAGAGAGAGACAGAGTGTGAGCTGGAGACGGTCAGAGAAAGAGGGAGACACAGAATCAGAAGCAGGTTCCAGGCTCTGAGCTGTCAGCACAGAGCCCGACGCGGGGCTCGAACCCACGAATAGTGACATCATTACCTGAGCTGAAGTTGACTGCTCAGGTGGAGGGCCTAGAGAAAGTGCGTGCTGACTCAGGGAGCAGGTGCCAACAGGTGAGGGCATCACCACGATTCACTGTCATCAGCTTCCCATCTCAGAAGAGGGCACTCACTCGTTTATGTGGGGGGTCCGCTTTCCATGGGAGAGGCCCCTCTTCTCACCTGGGGGTGGACCTGTGGGCAGAGATTTTAATGATTCTGAGAAAACCCACAAAACAGAGACTGTGATGCCCCACCCTCTCCCCTGGCCGTCCTGTTTTCAGTCGCCTTAGGCAGGCCTCCTGGAGAGAAAACCCCCACGTGGGTGTCTAGACCCCCACATCCCCAGCTCAGCGGAAGATCAGAGGTACTCAGTGCAAATCAGGATGCAGATCTGGGAAGCTTCCCCTACATTGTGTTTAGTCAATAACAGAACCCAGTGGAACTCCCCCATCAAAAGTGAGTAAGCAAAGCAAAACAAAGAAGAAAATAAAATAAAAATTAATTAATTAATTAAATAAAATAAATCAGCATGGGATAGGTTAAAAAACTTGACATTAAAAAGG
This sequence comes from Helogale parvula, assembly GCA_004023845.1. Taxonomy (NCBI): domain Eukaryota; kingdom Metazoa; phylum Chordata; class Mammalia; order Carnivora; family Herpestidae; genus Helogale; species Helogale parvula. The sequence continues at coordinate 193,173 of PJEM01001527.1, forward strand.
CACAAATGAATAAAGTCTAGAAATGAGAGCTGAAGAAACGCTTTTTCAAGGAAACAAGAAACACATTCATCTACAACAGATTCTTAAAGAATTTAGATGAGAACAAATAATATTTTTACAAAGCCGGCCATAAGTAAGTTAAAAGGTTAGGCAGAAAAACAACGACATTCGGGGGTTTAAAAATGAATTACAAATGATGACTAGAGAAACCAATGGAAAGCTAAAATTGATGGAGGGGAGTTCTCCCGATAAAATCACAGGCGAGGCAAAGAATGACGTTCATGAGAGCATACACGGTAGAGGCTTAAATAGTGATCCTTCCAGCGATCCATCATCAAATCCACCGATGAAACAAAACCTGTTCATTTATTAGAAAAAATAAATTCTTCCCAAATAGAGACGGGACCATCTGTAGGTCTCAGGGACTTCTCACATTCCCGAGTAATAGAAGAAAGTTCTTCAATACAAAGACCAGCTGTGGTGAAGGTTTGAACTTGAAGATGACAGAAGGAATTCCAGAAGCCGCCAGGCCAAAGACGTAGGTTAGTTACAAACATAAACGAAACAAAATAAAACAGCCCAACTATAAACTTCTCACACATGTAAATTCTAGAAATAATGAGAAATATCCATAAATTTAGGAGGAAAGTAGATGGGACTTTATCTCCCCTCCACCCCCCCCCCCCCCCCCCCCCCCCCCCCCGTCAATAATCTGAGTCACAAGTATTTGGATATTTTGAAAACTAAAAACATAGGCAGGGAGAGAAACAAACAAGCAGAGTGTTACCTACAAGAGTCCACCTGGAGGGTGACGCGTGAAGGAGGGGAGAGAAGCATGAAGAAGCTTCTAGAAGGAACTGATGATCCTTCTGAGACAAAAGCCAGGGGAGTGCGGGCCCAGGGAGGGGCTCAGGACAGTTTCTTTAGGGTGCAGCAGCCACAGGCTCAAGTGGGTCCCTCTTGTCCTCTGGACCCACGACACCCCTGGAGGCAGGAGGCACGCTTCTGTCAAGGACGGGGACCCTCGCTGGCCAGGGGCAAGGCATAGCACACAGGCTGCTGAGTCACATCTGTAAATAATTACCAAAACAAGAAACAAAATGTCCTCACCTCTTTGAACATGTTGAAGTTCTCTCCCTCAGAAAATAACAAGAACAAAAACCAAACTTAGGTCAGAAAGGAAAATACAAGGGCAGTAACAGGTTATGTAAAAATAATTATAACCAGAAAAAATAAATATAACAGTTAGAGGGCATCCTCACAGCTGTACTCAGGGGACCTACATAGGCAAATAAAGGATTTTTAAGGATAAAAGGGGATATTGATGAGTTAAAGGGTAGAAGAATCAGAAAAGCACAAATGAAATAATAAACCACATACAAAATTTGGTTCTTGGGGGGAAACAAAAGAACAAAACAACAAAAAAGGCTGAATGATAAGATAATTGGAGAAAATCACCAAATCGAGGCAAAGGGAGGGGCAGAGAAAAATCTCTGTAAGTTTCTAAGCTAACATCTGGATAAACTATAAAAGTTTTTCAGAAAATACAAATGATCAATATTGACTTAAAGAGAAATAAAAAATCCAAATAAATCAAAACATATCCAAGAAACGAAAAACATTTTCCAGGAGCCTACACGTGCTGTGCCCTCAGAGGATTTTATAGTAATTTTTTTTCAAATTTTCAAATAATAAATATCTCCTATATAAGTGTTTGCAGAGAAAAAATATCTCATTTATTTTTGTAAATTCAACAAAATATGAAATTCAAAATCTTGACAAAATCAGCATCCAAAAGAAAAATGTAGAGAATTTCCCATAAAATTTGAAATAGAAATCCCTAATTAATATTTTTAATTTTTTAATGTTTATTTTTGAGAGAGAGACAGAGAATGAGTAGGGAGGGGCAGAGAGAGAGGGAGACACAGAATCCGAAGCAGGCTCCGAGCTAGCTGTCAGCACAGAGCCTAATGCGGGCTCGACCCCACAAATTTTGAGACCATGACCTGAGCTGAAGTTGGATGCTTCACCAGCTGAACCACCCAGGCGCCCCTCTGCTACTCCATGTTTTTAAAAAATATACTCTGTGTTTTAAAACAATCATCCTTTTCAGATGATAAAAGCATTCGATCTTAGCATTTGATAAAAACTGCACATCTGAGTTGAAAACCAGCAGCACACAGAGTTTTAAAGCACTCGCAACATTCTCATTAAAGTCAAGAAAAAGGAAGAAACTAAGGCAATTAGAGGCGAAGTAAAACTAAGGACAGGTGTCAGAAACGGTCAGCTTCTTTATCTTTACTTGTGGATTATGTTATTGTGTCACTGGAAAATAAGAAATGAACTGACAAACCACTAGCAAGGGGGAGTGAGAATTTCAGTAAGAGAGGTGGTTAGAGAATTAATATTAAAAAGCCACCCGCTTCCTGGATACATATTACCAGCTATAGAACATTAAGGAGAAAATACACCCTTTATAATTGCAACTTAAAAACACCTGAGAAACTAGAAATATTTTGAAATAAAATTATGTAATACCATTCTGTGAACATTCAATATAATCCATATCAAAAGATTGGTTGATATTTTTTGTTACTTGGAGAAACAATTGTCAGTTTCATCTGGTGTAAGGACGCAGATCTGAATCAAACTGACTCCATGACAGGCTTCGAGTTTCCCTCTGACCTTGGAGGCCTAAGTGTTGGTTTCTCAGAATCATTAGACAATAAAAGGGCACACATTGCCTAAGGCAGGAGGACCACCCTTGTAACACCCAATCAGGAAAGGCCAGCTAACACCCTTAACATTCCTAAGGGCAGGCCTAGAGATAGAAGCTATAGCTAATCACTTATTGCTTAAGGCTAGTCACACCCTACGTGAGGGTCCTGGGTCCTGGGTCCATTCTGTAATTGGTTAATACTCTAACTGTTGTGATTGGGTCCCGCCAAAAGTAACAAACACTCTGGACAATGTGTATGGTTAAAGTCACTGTCAATAATGTTAGGGGATAATGATTGGATCAGTGTACCTATGTCACAATTTCCTGTAACTCCCCCTTCCCAAGCCCATAAAGGCCCTACCCCACCTTTGTTTGGGGCTCTCAGCATGGATCCACTGCGCTGGTAAAGTCTGTGAGCCCGAGTTTAGGCCTGGCCAGCCTAAGCCCGTAATAAAGCCCTTTGCTTTTGCATGCGTGACTCGGTCTTCCTGGCGGTCTCTGGTTTTTGGGGATGATATTGAAATCTGGGCATAACACTGGAAAATAAACACATAATAAAATCTGGCTGTTTCTGGGGCACCTGGCTGGTTCAGTTGGTTAAGGTCCTGACTTTGGATCAGGTCATGATCTCACGGTTCATAAGTTCAAGCCCACTTTGTAACTTTTGTCCCCCTCCCCTCAAAAATAAATAAATAAACTTAAAAAAGTAATATGGCCATTTCTAAAATGAAGAGTAATAGTGAGTGGGAATCTAGGTAAATATAAAATGTATTCGGTAGTTATTTAAGACACACATATTATTTAAAACTGCGCATTCTCACATAGGAACTGATGTGATGTGAGAACCATAGGTGAATTTTCAGACTCACTTTCATTAGTCTCCATGTACATAGAGATCCTGGTTATACACATATTATTTTCAAGTTATGGAAAAAGATGCCAAAAGAGAAGTATAGAAAAATTCTATAGATTATTTGACCAAAGGTATTGGCACAAAAGAGTAAATTTTATTGAAGCTAGAAGCTGACAGCATCATTATCCCAAAATTATACCATAGGTAGTCAAATCTTTAGACTTAAAATAATAATAATAATAATAATAAAAGAAAGGGAAGAGAATGTAAATTAGAAAAAAACTTTTAAAAAAAACCCACAGAAGTCTAACATCATAAAGTAAATAGAATTATAATTAAAATGGACGTAAATACTTTTACTTTTCTAATAGAAAATATACCATAAATGAAGTTAACGAGAAGACAGCTGCCATGATAATATTTTGGACATGTAACAAAGAATAATTGCCCTAATGAGCAAAGAGGTGATACAAATTGATAACTAAAGCATGAACACCTGAATGCCAAGGGGAATCTACAAACGGGTGAGAGATATTTTCTACTCTCACTAGTAATCATTTAAAAAAACAAGAAAGTACATGATTTTGCTCATTCAATGGCGAAAAATTTAAAACACTGAACCAAATGTAACTCAGGGTTTAGAAGACTTTGTTGGCGTTTGTACTGTTGGAAGGAGTGGCCCTCACACGTCTTCCTGAAAAGATGTTTGGTAACATGCGTTGAAATGTAAAGGTCACATATCATTTGACCCCAGAGTGAAATTTCTAGTGACATTCCCCAAGGACAGTGCAGAGTTCACCAAAGCAGGGGGCACAGTTGCGTCAGTGCAGTTTACATCAGCAAAACAGTTAGAAAATTTAGAAAATAAGTGAGGGCATGTATGCCAAATACAGAAAATGGAGCACCGAGTAACAATTACAAATGATAATGTGGACAAACAGTTCCAAACTTAAAGGATGTCTCTGACATGTATCTGAAAACAAAAGGAGATTCAAGAACAGCATGGGTAGGATGATTCCAATTTTGAACACTTGCTGTGTTACTCATTTACCACTAATTTAGTCATCTAGCTCTCAGTGTGGAAGCCGCGAAAACAAGAAACAGTGCTTTCCTCGACACCATAGGAATGCAGGTAAATTTGACCCTCTTTGTGCTCTTACTTTCTAGACTACTTCCCTCGTGGCTTTTCTCCTCCCCTTGTGTCTCTCCACCTTTTCTTCCTCTGTCTTCTTTTTCTTCTCCTTCTGCTACTCGTTTGTGTCAACGTGAGTAAGGAAAAGAGCTGTGTTTATTTTGGAAGACAACTGAGTCAGATGATGACTTTTCAGAACGCTCAAGATTTTGAGACACTGCGAAACCCCTTTACCAAGTGTGCGTGGAAACACAAGACTGCGGATCTGAAACAGGGTTTGGGAAACTCAGCTATTCGTCATGAGTTTGAAAAATCAATAAGAAACACACATTTAGAAACCACGCAGCGTTTGGGGATTTAATCTCCAAAGATAATCACACTTTTGCCATCCTTCCGTGCAACTTGTCTCTTTAATGATATTTTCAAATTGCCCCATCAAGCCTGGATGAAATATGGTCGCGGAGGGCAGTTAACTACAGCCTATAATCCCACCACAGCGAGCTTTGTTATCATAAAGTTAAGACTGAGAATTTAAATGCAAAGCCCAGCAAATTGGCAGTGAGGTTTGCAACTTTCCATTTTTGCCCCCTCCGTTGGGAAATCCACTTGTGATTTTGTGGGTTTCATGGCTCCTGCCTTTTGGGGGAAAGGGGAGCCCAGACTCTTCATTTGGAAAACCTTTTCGCAATTTCCCTGTGGCCCAGAGGAGGGTGCACCAGAGTCTTGGGGGCGGGGCTGGGGGGTGGGGTCCGTTAAAGCTCTGACAGCCGGGCTCCACCCAAGAGCTGACTCCAGAGGCCTCTAGTAATTTATTTGATTCTATCTCAAGAATCCCCACGTACTGCTCCTGGCTGGTCCAGCAGCCACACTGTGAATACCGGCTTCCAGCAACCTCACTTATTTACAAGTCTGTTTCCCACCTTTTTAATTGTAAACCTAAGGTGATGCTCTCGAGGAAATATTTAAAAGACTGAATCCTTATGCACAGGATGTTCTAAGAAGGAGGGTAACAAGAGTTCATTCAGATCCTGCTTCCAACGGGTTCTGCGAAAGTGTAGTGGCCATAAAGGGACCGCACTTAGCTGAAATTTGGGGCACAACTAATGAAAATTAGACAGCTGGAATAAAAGAAATTTGCTAGCCCCTACCTCTTGTCTGTATTCCCTTTCCAGTTGGCTTTTGCAGGAATTTGTATTAGTGGTGGGGACCCTTGAGTACATTTTTATAGGTTCTTATCTTTGCCCCTTCTGCGTGGGAGCAGTTAAAGGGAAAGTTCATGGCTAGGAGAGAGTGAAGATATACATTTTAAAGGAGTCGGGCTGAAGAGCATGTTTTCAGGTGAATTTTAAGGTTTGAAACAATATTATTCTAATATGTAAATCACGGAAAGTAATTTCTGCAGGGACTGGCTAATTAGCCTTCTGTCAGAGAAGTCAAAATCGCCTCATCCTTTATTCCTGAATTTGTGGGTATGACGCACCAGCACGGGCAGCTAAGTCTTCCATAAAACATGCGTCCTGTGAGGCACGCCCTTCACCCGCCTTCATTTCTGACACTAGTCCATTAAAGAATTATAAATCCTCATTAGGAGATATTCATGTAATTGCAAATGATATTTCCAATTAAAACAGCAAGTTTTTGAGTTTATTTATTTTAGCCACTGACTCATTCGCTTCTCACTAAATTTATTTGTGTGTTTTCATGAAAGTTTTACGTTCTCATTGAGAATTTATTCCCATCTTGTGGAGGAGCGAAATTTGAAGAGGGGGCATTTTGATTCCACAGAAGAAGAATATTTGTAGAAGGCGAAGCTTTGTCTTCGATGGGAGTGAGCTGGCCTGCGAGGTGGGGAGTTCCTTATTTCTGGAGCAGAGATTCAAACAACAGAATTGCGGAGTGCTGGCGTGGAAAGGAGTCCAGGATTGGTTCTTTCCAGCGATAATTTCTCGATTCACTGGAGTCTGTCTCTGGGCTTGGTCTTTGGTTGTTAGGGTAATTAACCCTTGAGGGGAAAGCACATCATTTAAGTAGAAATACAGTTTTTTTTGGTACGTGTGAACTCACTGCCATCCTCCATCATGCTCCCCCTGGCTCCCATCCTCTGTTGGACTGGAAATACTGGCAGCAGCCTATGGCCTGATACATCTCCAGAGTCAAGAGAATAAGGCTAAACTTTCAGCACCAGAGATGTATGCGTCCAAACCGTCTCAGTCCCCAAACCTGCCTTATGACCCTTGACATGGAAGACCCAGTCCCTATGCCTCAGGCTGCAGACAGGCTGGTCTGTGGGGTTCACCTCCAGGCAGGCTTCCGTGATGTGCAGCGAGCTTCTGTGACAGGAAAAGCCCTCCCTGGGCGGATGCAGGCCCACAAGGGAATTCCAGGCCAACAAACGGTCAGAATAAATGTTTCTTTTTAAGAGTCAAGTTGTATATGTTCACTGATAATTATTCACGATCTTTCATGTTCTTGAGTAATGAAAACGGAAAACGACCTCAAGAGTGCTGGGAGCTGTATTCAAAGTCTCTGTGCTAAGCGAGGTGCTAGAGGCATGGCTCCCGAGGTGCTGGATGGCCTGGGCTGTCCAGGATGTGCAGGGAGCCATCTCTGAAGTAAGGCCTCCCACTGTCAGATGGCGACTGGCGTCTATACCCACTCAACCTCCACTCAATTTCTGCTTGAGCACCAACTCCCAAGGCACCTGACTGACTGATACCAGGAGTGACTTGTCTTCTTATGTGAATTGTACCTTGTGAAAAAATTTGTGATAGGAGTTTCTTCTTTTGTGATTATAGGAGCAAATGTTACATTTCCAGAGAAAACCTGTTTTCTTCCCCTGGAAAAACAGGCGACTGGCCCCTGCTCACAAAGACCTAACTCTTGCCTTTGCTATGCTAAAAACTTTGCCTTGTATTTGAATGTTAAAGATCCCTTCCTTCCCCAGTGATAAGCATCTAGTCACCTACTTCAATCTCTATTGGTAAAGGTTATGCATGAGTCTTCTACCAATCTATGAATTGAGAAACTTTTACATGCCAAAGAATTTGTCATCAGAAATCATTGTCTAAGGCAATTGCTGCTTCTTTTTTGTACCCCATTCATGTTTTCAATAAATGAAGCTGACTCTCCAGTCAGTGCAGAGATGCCTACCTGGTGAGCAGAAAGAAGCCAAGGCTCTCTGGCTCCCTTCCGCCGACACCGTCCATCCTTCAGGGAGCCTTGGACCTGCTGGAGCGGGACTCAGTCCAGGCTGCAAGGAGACTAGCAGAGCAGAGAGAGTAGCAAGAGCCATCAGGTGTAGAAACAATCCAGTGACGCCAATCTGATCACCACCTCTTGGTTCATTCTTGTTTCATCTATTTTCTTGAAAAGACTTTGACTGTAGTCACTTTTCATGTGCTGGGCTCCTATGTCTTATTATTCAGACTCATGTCTACTAGACTGACGATATTATTATCCTGACTATAGAAATTTTGCTAAACTGACCACGTCCCATCTATGCGTGGGATGGAAAAAGCGAGTATGTAGAAAAGGTGAAAGTCACTTTCACATCTACTTTTTCAATGGCTTCCTTCACTCGGAGGAGAGGAATGGGAGCTGTAACTTAGTGCATGATCTCTGTAGGAAGAATTTTCACGGAGCTATGCTGTCTCTGTTTAGAGCTGATTAATAACTTTCTTGTTTCCTTGTTTCTGGACACCACCTGCCCTGTCACCTCAAGGGCACTGCTATTTGTCAAGCAAGTTGCTCTATACTTTATTTTAAAATAAAAATTACCATTTTTGAAGGTGCTTTCTTTAGAAATCATGTTCTGCTGGTTGGGGGGTGGATGAGGGTAAATCAATATTTTTGTCACATTTTGCCAAGGGCCTTTCCTTAAGGGGATTTCAAGGGGAGATTCTGAGCTATTTTGGGGCATTTTCTTTTCTGTTCTGACCATTAGGAAGTTTCCTGGTTTCAGAACACTCTAACCACTGGGTTCAAAGCTACCAATGGTTGTTTTTCCAGGTCATTCTTTTTTGCTTGCTTCCATTACTCATTGGTGTGAGGTCCTATTTCTGTTTCAGTTATGATTGCAAATCAATAAAAGGGTTCTAGTGGTTAATGGAATCAAATCAGAGACTGTTTAGAATATCTTCAGGGTGAATCTTTATTGTTTGGCTGGTGCCACAGATCGAGGCCCTCTGAAGGGGATTTGATATCATCTCATCTTTAGCAACTTATAATCTAGTTGGAAAGACCAAATATAAACCCACAGAAGCGAAGTAAGAACACTAGATATAAATGAGAATTTTTAATAAAACATGAGATGTCACAGGGAAGAGTATGCTTAGTCTTTAATTGAATAGTGATGTGTAATCTTTCAGAGATCTGTGCTAGCCCAATAATTACTACAGTGGATGTGATGGGTCACACTGGGTGGGCTGTGTCTTCCCCCCTCAGGCTACCTTCTTTACCTTGCCTCACCTCATGCACCATCTCCAAATATCATATCCACTCACTGAACTCTCCTGCCCAGGACAGAGCAGGGCCAGTCTGTGTGAGCATCAAGCAGTGAACGTGTTCTCGTAAGAAAGCATAGGAGTCAGAATGGACCGGCAGGACTCAAGAAGGATCACCCTGGGGCCTGGTGCACCATTAAAAATGGTAAAGTTTGCAAGGTGGGAGTGGAGGCTTAAAGCCATCAGAATGGAAAGGGAGAAGAAAGTCAGAGAAGCACTCTGGAAGCAGTCGGTTGGAAAGGGTAGGTTATGTGGGCAAGGACTTGGCAACAGAAATTACCTCGACGTAATTGAGATAATGATTTAGGAGTCGTCTGCCTAGAAGTGATGACTGATGTTGTAGGAATGAATTAGATCAACAGGGAAGAGAATGTAAAGAGAAAAGAGAAGAGGTCCACAGCTTGGAGAGGAGGAGGTGGGGGAGGACCTCTGTGTGTTCAAGGGCAAAGCACCGCTTGCTACAGGGAGATCAACTAGATTGGAACTTGGCAATGGTTTCACCCAAATGCTATAAAAATCGATACTTTTCATTAACAAAGTGCCTTGAAATTTAATTTGATCTTATTTGCAGACAGTATTACTTATAAAGGGATATTTATGCTCCTAAGGTCAGACGTAGGAACTTGCATTAATCAAAGATATTAGCTCATTTTAATTTTTCTTTGCTCCATTTATGTTTGAGCCAGGGAGACCATTTGGGGATATATCTATTTTATAAAAATCTATATATTGAGAGAATGAGAGAGAGATGCTGTATGGCAAAAAGAAAAAAAGAAAAAAAATCCGTTTTGGCAATTAAGTGGATGGTTGATTCCCTTAATATTCTAAGAGCAAACACAGCCATCGTTATGAATCACTATAGTTGATGAGACTAATTCTTTTTAGTGCCATTAGAGCAGATGCTCACATTTCAATCCTCCGCAGACAGATCAATCCTCGTCATCCTGCATGTGTGTCCCAGCAGCTACACTGGAGACGGGGCGGCTGCACTGGTGTGGGGTCGCCGGATCACAGCCTTGGTGAACTCGCGAATCAGCTACCTGGAAATCTGGAACAAAACGGTCCTGTTCTTTGCAGAACTGACAGTGACCACAGTTGTCTGTGCACCTGGAGATTTGGGTGTGAATGGCCTCTCCTTGGCTAATTCTGGCTTTCTGGAGTTTTCTGTTTAGAAGAGGAAGTTGAGATCTGATTACTAGTCTCTCTAAACAAGATGAAAACAGAAATACCAGTCGTTCCAAGGCAAAAAGGTCTTTCCAATGTAGGGCATGGAAAATGGCTGTATTTGTGATCTGGAAGGAAAACACTATGCACGCACACACACCACAAATACATACACACATACAAACACTCTTGATTCCTGATAATGCCACATGAGAGTTTGGAATAAAAGGTGGCAGAAACTGCCTCAGAAAAGAAAGTGTTTTGGTGTTTGCCTTTCTGTGCAAACACGGCCTCTTCTGACCTGATCCTTGAACAATTCAGAGGATTCCAGCTACAGGAAGTCTTGCTATTCTTGTTTCCCCAGGATAGACGCTTGACAAAGGGCCTGTGGCCGCTTCTGCTAGTTTCTGTGGCTGCCAGGTAAAGACTGGGCGGCTTAAACAGACGTGTATTCTCACGGTTCTGGATGCCTGAAGTCCAAGATCAAGGCGACCGCAGGTCAGTCCCTTCTGAGGCTGGGAGGGAGAATGTGTTCTGGGCCTCTCTTTTCTCCTCTGGCGGTTCGCTGGAGATCTCTGCCGTTCCTTTACGTCTGCTGCTTCCTTCTGATGTCTGTCTTCTTCTAAACGTGGCATTCTCCCTGCGTGCACGACTGTGTCCATGCTTCTCCTTTTTATAAGGACAAAGCCTGCTCTTCTTCATATGACCTCATCTTAGCTAATTTTATCTGCCGTGACCCTATTCACAAGTAAGGCTATGTTCTGAGTCACTGAAGGCTCGGACTTTGGGGAGAAGCCCAATCCAGCCCAGAACACTTACCCCCCAGAGTTCACATCTTCTCACGTGTGGAGTGCATCACCCCCTCCCAACGTCCCCGCTTGTGGCTAAAGATGGCCGTGCCTTATCTTCCACTGTGCCTACATTTTGTAAGCAGACCTTGTCAGTTTGCCCTAACAGGTGGACTCCAGTTTAATGCCTTTGACTTTAGGCTTCTCCCAACCAGTTCCAATCAAGAGAAGGTGGTGGGAATGATGTTTTGTAGGTTCTGAAGCTGAGCCTTATGAGATCTAGAGCTTCTGTTTCTGCCTTCTAGAATGTTCTTTACTGGATCCCAGCCCCCATGGCAGCAGGAAGCTCAAGCTGCCCCAGGGAATAGCCTTTCTGGAAGCATACCACGGCCCCAGCCCCCGGCCCTTAGGGAACTGAAGCCAGTGATCGATGTCAATTGTCAGCCACATAAGGGAGGACATTCTGGAAACTTCACCCACTCTAGCACTCTCTAGGACACTAAGGAAAGCAGAACTTTTTTGGTCATACAAAGAATAGTAGCGTAGGGGCACCCGGGTGGTTCAGTCAGTTGAGCATCTGACTTCGGCTCAGATCATGATCTCACAGTTTGTGAGTTTGAGCCCCTCATTGGGCTCTGCGCTGACAGCTCGGAGCCTGAAGCCTGGTCTGGAGTCTATATCTCCCTCTCTCTGCCCCTCACTTGCTCCTGTTCTGTCTCTCTCAAAATTAAATAAACATAAAAAAAAAAGAATGGTAGCATAATAAATTGCTTTTGTTTAAGCAACTGTTTAGAAGTGCTTTGTCAAACGGTAATAGAAGAATCAAAACATTCTTGTATTAGCAGTGGAATGCTTCAGTGACAAAAGCTCAGAACTGACGGCACTGACTTTGATCAGAAGCAACCTGCAGGTCTCCTAAAGCTTGGTGCAGACTGGAAAGGTGTGAGAAGATGCCCCTGAAGCCTGGAGAAGTTGTGGCCTGTGCTCTGGTTGCAGACTTTTCCAAAAACTGGTGTTTGCAGACACATAGAAGGTAGAACAATAGAGGCCCGGGCAGAAAGTTGGATGTCATGACGGGCTCCTTTTAGCTCTCAGGGATAATGTGTGGGAAAAGGAGGGTTTGGAAAGAAGCTGGGTTTTAAGCAGAACTCAAGAGAAATATTCCAACTACAGCCTTGCTAGGCTGGAAAATAAAGTCTTTGTTATTTATTTTTTAGAAATATTTATTTATTTATTTGAGAAAGAGAGAGAGAGAACAAGAGCTGGGTAGAGGCAGAGAGAGGGGGAAAGAGAGAATCCAAAGCAGACTCCACACTCTTATCATGGAGCCTGATCTGGGGCTCAATCTCATGAACCATGAGATTGTGACCTGGACCAAAATCCAGAGTCAGGCGCTTCACCGACTGAGCCGTCCAGGTGCCCCGAGGTAATTGTTATTTCTGACTTGTCCAGTGGGCAAATATTTCTCAAGATAAACGGTGACTCAGGCAAAGATCAAAGACATGTGCTTCCAGGAACACATGGGCTCCAGGTTAAAGTCAAAGATGTGAACCTGGAACATTTAAGATCTCAAAAAATTTAAGAGGTGCTTGTTTCTCCTCCTGCACTAAACAAATTTCTCCTAAGAAACATAAGGACTTTTCCCCTTAGCTCCCCAACTCACAACTCATGTATAGAGTGCTTAGTCTCAAAACCAACCAAACAAACAAAAAACATGTGGGCTCAATGTTTGGCCAATGGACTGAATTAATGATTTTATGCACTGGAATCCCACTGAATAGTTTTGGCAACTGTATTGATTTGGGGCAACGGGAACAAAGTACAGAATGGAAAGAGGCACTATTTTCCCCAAGGATTCTGAGGTGGTCGGAAGGCTACTCTGTTGCAATCATGGAGCATTTCCTATGGAAAAGGAAGGGTCATTCAGAGGGAGGAAACCCATGGTTTAAAGGGAGAAGCCAAATGCTGAGGAGAAATCCTCCCCTTGAGAAGGTCTGGGTCTTCTACGAACAAGGGAAACTGATTTGCTGGATTTCAGCATCACTATGTACATACTGACCATTTGGCTCTTTCTGATTTTGAGTGTCTCTCACCATTTTCTGTTTCTGTCTCCCTATGCATTCTGTGTCTTCTCTCTGACTTGTCTTTGTAATCATAGGTCTCCCTACCTGGGGGGCCCTGTGGGAGAAGCCTTCTTGATACCTGTGTCAGACCCAGATGACAAGATCGTGGCCTTTGCACTGGAGCCTGACACTATCACGGGATGGCAGTTATGGGGTCCTGGGAGGCGTCAGTGTATTTCATGTGTCAGAGAACATAAATAATTTGTGGCCAGGGCAGGGTTTCTGCTGGATGATAGATGGCTGCAAATTCTTGCTCCTCCTCTGATTGAGAAGGAGGGTCGATCTCTCTCCCCTTGGATCTTCCAGGCAGAGAGAAGGCTGTGGAAAGATGCTGCGTGGCCTTCACAGCTAGGCCATTGTCTTCTGCCACGGCTCTCTCCCCGGAGCCCTCTGCTGGGCCCTGGCGGCCACTGTTTCCCCCTGCATGCCCCCAACCCTCCAAGGTGACACATGTGAAGCCCTCGGACTGCAATTCTGTGACCCTAGCCAGCATCTCAGGGAGCAGGAGAAACGACAGGCTGGGTGCTGCCTGAATCTTGAGGCACAGAACTGTGAAGCCGCAGGGATAAATCAAACAACCACTTAGAGGAGTCAACATGCAACGGGCTTGGCACACAGCTTGGTCATTGCCCCGCTCAGCGGATGAAATTTTCTGACACTCCCAGCACACTGAATGTGGTCAAAGGGTACGTTTTTAAAGTACCCTTAATAGAATGGAGGGAAATGTTTTAATGTCATTGAATTTGAATGATTTGGCCTTCGTACACTGATCCATCAGGAACGGATCCATTTCCCCAATATTTTATCTTGGTTCGATTCAATCAGTCATTTGACAAAATTCATTAATCGACTATATCATTTAACTTTGAACATATTTGATGAAAACAGACAGGTGGCCAACAGGAAGCCATGTCAAGATGGTGCATCCAAAGTGCAGGAAGCTGGCTCATGCCGTAGAAGGGGCAGCAGCCTGTGAGTCACACACCATCCCACATCTCCTTGTTTTTATTGGTCATCCCATTGGTTCTTTCACGGAACACAGCGTTTAGTGCGTGCTACAGATGGAAGTTTTGGAAAGAACCACAAAGTACAAAGAGAAAACGAAGAGACATTTAAAAGAAAATTTTTTTTTAATTTTTATGCTTTTTCTTTATTTTTGAGAGACAGAGAGAGACAGCGTGAGCAGGGGACGGTCAGAGAGAGAGGGAGATACAGAATCTGAAGCAGGCTCCAGGCTCTGAGCTAGCTGTCATCACAGAGCCCGACGCAGGGCTCGAACCCACAAACCGTGAGATCATGACCTGAGCCGAAGCCGGACGCTCAACTGAGCAAGCCACCCAGGCGCCCCACGAGGAGACATTTTAAACAAAGACACATGTAGAACCCCAAACTCTGAAATTTCCAGTGGTCTTCCCTCATTCAAAATCCATAAGCTGGAAATTAGGAACCACCTGATGCATCAGGATTTTATCCGAGTGTTTTGCTGATCCCAGACTTTCTTTCTCTTTGCATGTCCCCTGATTTTCACTGAGGGAGCTGTGAGCAATACCCACAGTTGTCACCAAAATCGATTTGGGGTCTGCACCAAAAGCACTCCCCACTACTTTTCTGAGGAAGATGGAATATATTCTTATCAAAATGTCCTGGCCGAATAAGAGATTAAGTAAAATCCCAGAAAAACAACGTATTGGAGTTCTTAAGTGACAAGAGCATTCTTCTAGTTCGAAATCTCCCCTGGCCGCCCCCACGTAGGGACAGGCCCCTCACAGGTCTGGTTGGCCCTCAAAGGAAGCAGGTGGTGAAAGGACTCAATGGCTAGGAAGGTCGTCCGAAGAGGCAGGCACACCTGTAAGATGTAACGAGCGTGCTGTTGGACTTTCTATGGATAATTACCTTACACGGACTCGTCATCCATCAGACGTAAAATAATAAACAAGACTGTGGATGTGGTTGTCCGTTCGGATCAAATAGAGCCATCGGTGGACGTCACTGGTTTCAGCAGGTTCTGTCAGAATCAGGCCTTTGCACCAGCAGGTCCTCACTTCCCGAAATCCTGCACAAGCAAGCACTTTCTCCCTCTCCACCGTATTAATTAAATTACATAAAGCTGGCAGTATTTAAATTCTGGCATCTGTATTGTCTCACTTAATTACACCCCTGGACTCTTTTCAAAATTCTTTCATTTGCTACAGGGACATCTATCGGCGAAAGGGGAAGAAATCAGAGGCAAGCAAGCAAGTGCAATCCCGGGGCCCCCTGGCCCCAGCCCGGGCCCACCCTTGTGGGACAAGCACTTTTCACTGGTCTGGAGCATTGCACCAGGTGCTGAGGGGCTGGGGCTAGACAGGAGACGGAAAATGCCAACGCGAGGGACACTCAGTGGGAATGAAGGGCATTTTAGTGTTGAGCCTCTTAAATAAAACACTTTTTAATATCCTTTCAACTTCTTTTGAATATGAGAAACCAGAAAGTGGACTGCAGTTTCCCATGCCCAAATTTTATGATTCATAAGAGCCTCTTTAGAGTTTGGGCATGGGAGAACCTTCCAGAAGTTTGTAAGATGCGTCCTGCTCAGAGCACTGCAGGAAGCCCTGGGGTGCGGGTGATCCCTGCCTTGGTGGGGGGTGTGGGAGGACAGGGTGAGGCTGAGCAGACAGGACACCCTGTTCCAGCAATAAAAAACTCCTGGCCGAAAAGGCAAAGATCAAAAAAAGCCCACAGATATTTTTGGACAGACTCTTTTCCTTTGTTTTAAAAAAAATTGATATGTTCCAAATTGAATTGGTTTCTCTTCCAGATCCACTTGTCTTATTGACCTTTTTTGAATCCTAATGAACATCCAGGATCCAAGCCAGAAATCTGGGCTCACTTTGACCTCTCTTCCTGTCCCTTATGCCTGGCCCCTATTTCCGGCCTCTGCCTCTCCCTGGTCTGGCCGCCACCACTCTGGCTTGTCAAGTTCACTCAGTGGGACTCTGTTTGTTCTCTAGATCAGGTCTCTTGGCTCTTTCCCCACGTCCTGAACCTGCCAGGACGATCTTTCTAAAATGTGAATTTTGCATGGCTGCTCCTCAGTGGCTCCAAATTACCTACACCATAAAATCCAAACTGCTTAGCATAGAAATTGAGACCCTCCCTGATCCGGACCTTGATTCCCTCCTGGATCTCACTTCTCTCTCTATTAAATTGTTCACTGTCATTGAACCACCGAAATGGGGTCTATCGACTGAAGTTTTAAAAATGATGCTTATATTCTACTGAGAAAACAGTACTCAATCTGTTGGATTTATTTTGTTAAAGAAAAACAATGAAGAGAGAAAAATCGTAGGTTTGATTGAGAAACAATCTTTTGCTAGTTATCATGGGAATGTGATTTTTTTAAACTAACATGAATACATTCAGCAATTCAGAAAATACTGCTATGAATCAAACAGCGAAAAGTTTATCCATCTTTCTTTCATTTGTTCAGCAAATATTTAATAAATGCCAGCAATATAGCACCGCCAGACACCTCCATGCGGAGATGAGACACCGTTGCAGGTTTCCATGAGCTCAGGGTACTGTAAGAAAGGACAGATGAAATATGTGACAGTGTGGCAAGTGCTGGAGGAAGGTACTGGGCTTAGCCAACTTGATTAGTTAGATCTCCTTTTATTGCGGGTAGCAGAAAACTCAGACCAGTCTCATTTGAACCGAGGTGGGAGGGGACAGGAGAGAAAACTTGTCATACATAAAGGAAAATTTCAGAAACCGTTCACATCCAGTTATAGTTTGATCCAGGCACCCGCTAATGTTGCCAGACTCGGCGTGTTTGTGTTGGCTTTCTCATGACTGGCCTTCCCCATGTGGTGACAAGTACTGACATTAGAAACTCCAGGCTTACATTTTACTGGTTAATCGATTTTATAAAAACAAACAAACAAAACTTCTTTCCTTGTTAGTCCTATGGGACGACCTCAGATGACTGACAGTTCTAGGCCTTGTGTGGGGCAGATGTCTACTCTTGACCCAAACACACGACTGAGAGAATAAAAAGTACTGTCTGAGGAACATCATTCTTCCAACCTTGGTGTCGGAGCAAGCAGTAAGCTTCACTTGAACAGTGCAGACTGCAGGTAAGAGAAGAGTGACTCCTGGAGGAATAATGACCCAAAGAAGGAGGAAGAGATGTTGCGTAGGACAGAAACAAGATATACTTGTTCTAATGCTTTGGCTGGATCTTGAATGATGAACAGGAGTTAGCCCACAGAAGTGTTAATGAAAACCATTCCAGGCAAAGGTGGCAGAAAAGGAAAAAGAGCTATCAGAAACATAGTACCTTTAGGTACCTCACAATGATTTCATCATGGTAGGAAACCTGTGAGCGTACGGTCCGATAAAAGACCAGAGAGATGTTGAGTCAAAACATAATGAGCTGTGGACTACTTAGGTGCTGAGCAATCTTTCGGGAAAGTCTTAGCATGCCAGAAACATGAATACTTTAACATTTCAGTAATGTTTGGAGAAGGTTGTGTACAGCCCTGGTCTATGTCCATGGACCCACGTCTGAGCCCAGTTGAGATGACTTTGGCTACAGTCAAATGGACACGAAAGGGATTTCTGACCTGGAGACAAGCTGAGACGTAACTTCTTTCCCAAGAAGTTCTCCCATACGCAGGTAGTCATTTGTCACACCTGTCAGATCAACGTTCCAGAGGGAGAATCCACTACTAAGTAGCAGATGGAGCAGTAAGGAAAGAGGGAATAGTTAAATTACCATCACGGCAGAAATTAGAGCCAGGAGGAACAGTAATGTAGTTATGAAGGCTGTGCCCTGTCTTGAGCCACCGTACAGTTCTCCCTACGATATTCTGGTTTTCGTGAGAATAGGTGGTTTGGTGTGACTTTCCTTTTAGCTCAGCTGTGCAGATGATGTTGTTGTTTTTCATCATTAATCTTTACAATGAACTCCTTTCTTCTGGTCACCCTAGAAGGCTCCTGTGTCTTTCTACCTGAAGGAACTCCCATAGATAGATTCAATGCCTGGCACATCACAGCCCATAGTCTTCATGTGAACATGAGGACACTGGAAACATCCTAAAGCAGTGTTGAAAAGTACATGTTAGCTTTGTGTTTTTCAATATATTAAACAGAGCACATCCTAAAACGGGGGTGGGAGATGGAACACCAAGTACTCAATGTCTTCCACTTACTGACGAAGTTTTTCTACTCTCATTAAAACTTAATTTTCAGGCTCCCCAGTTGGTAAAAGTCAAAAAATTTCATAGCCAAATATTGCTCTTGAGATCACAGCTCCCTGTCCAGGACTTGCCATTTTGGTAGTCGGTTTTGCTGCTGTGATATGGACAATAGCGTTGAGGCATGTCTAAGCAGGAAAATAAATACAGCAAAATAAATACACAAAAATAAATAAATTTTGTCTGAGAAATGTCTATAAATGAACATGGCCAAGTCACAACCTCTAAATGATATTCAATTCTTATTTGTATTATGAATTTATCTTATTCTGTATATATTTTAGATCTGAAGCTTGAAATAGTCTGTGTGCCTTTGACTATACAAAGGTTAACAATTCTGACATTAAATGAGTGGATGAAAAAATTCTTGAAACTAATTGATATACTTTTGCTTCTGAGGATGCATTTTACAGAGAACCATGATCACTGCAAGGTGAAAAACAAAAACAAAACGAAACCAAAAAAGCCCTGCTATCATTAATCATACCAAATAATTGTTCTTATGAAAGTAATTTCAACACACAAAAAATCAAATCCGTTTTTCTTTCCTTGTTCTATGAAAGAGGCACAGTGAAACAGCCCACGAGGGACCTCAAAGGGTGATTCTCACAGATAATGGGGCACATTCTGGGTTTCTAATTGTGCGGCATCTCTCCTGGCAGGTTATTATGATTAGGTTGAAACATTTTCATTTATATTTGTTATCTGGAAAAGATAATTAGATATTTCCACTGCAAAATAATTTACATTAATGGGCCATAACTTTCAATATGTAGTTTTAAACGGCACATTTAAATAATATAATATCTGTCTCCCTTAATTTTACTGTAATTGTCTCCATGTGGTGGCCTTGTTTTTCTTTTCTTCAAAAAACACAGTTGGCTGAAGCAGCATACTGAATGTCTTTAGTGTATTAGTCTGAAATTTTGGAATCAGTGACATAGAAAGTTTTTCAGGATTTCACTAAATTCCTACTGTGCGAAGTGAAAGTGGCTTTGAACTGGAAAAACTAACAAACAAACAATGAAGGCCGGAGTCCTGGCTAAAGACAAGGATTACATAAGGAACATGTTTGTCTGATGGGGAGGGTGGGGAAGTGAATAACACATAATGAAGGATTTGTCATTTTTTAGTCACTTCTGCACATAAACCAAAATACGTGTCATCTGTTAGTTAGAGGCCAAGTTTGCCTTATGTAATCATACACCTAAGCTTGTTCTCCATCCAGCATTTAGTCAACAATACTTTTTCTCGTGAATGATCAGTTTTTAGTCGAATATTCTGTGTATTCACTCCTTCAACTACTCCCTCGGTTGCAATTCATGGGTTGAGAGTGTCATTCATGGGATAGAAAGAGGAAACCCCTAATGAATTCAGTTTAGAAAATGAAACATCTACCTACATTCCACCTATAGATGGGCTTTCCTGGAGCAGATTATTACCAGCAACTTTACAGTTACAAAATTGATTGCATTTGCCAAGGCTCCTTAAATATAAATGGAATGCTCTCACCTAGGCACCATCCACTTGGTCTGACCCATTTTTTAATTAGAGGTAGATTGTGAGGGCTCTTATACTCAACTGATGTTGGGCATGATTAAACTATTAATTTTATACTTTCTTTTGATAATAATATAGAAAATACCAAGAGATTTCAATTTTTCATGAGTTTAGATGGACAACGAAATATACTTATGGGCAAGGGCCTTCAGAAATGCATATGAAAATATTTCAGGTTTTAGAGTTAGAAGTCATGGTTTCTAGTTAGCTAGTTAGTTAATAGAAAACCTGCCCTTTTTGAGTTACTTAACTTCTCAGAGTTTCAGCGACCTTGTTGATAAATGTGTGGTATTATTGGTGACATTAAATGAACATTATATATCATTTTATATACATAAACAAAGTATAAACCCTATAGAAATGCTTACATATTAACACTAAGAATGCAAAAAAAAATAGTAGTAATAATAGAGAATCCCCATAAAAGGTCTTTGGAGGATGGTCAAAATAAGATGCTAGTCACCCAAATCTGCAACTTTTCCCAGAGTCACATCCTTTGTAGCTTCTTTCCTATGATTTTTTTCTGAGTAATATAAACATTCTCTGAGCAAACTTGTTTATGCTACTAATTAGTCACATCTGGAATAAAGTATTTGCAAAGACAAGAGTCAACACTCTGCTCTCCAAATTATGAGGTTTTTTTGTTTGTTTGTTTGGAATTTGTAGATCTAAAAAATGCGGTTTGATTCTATGGCAAATTACATGCATATTATTAACGCATTAATGTCCACCACTTAAAACAAGAGGCACTGTATCATATTCTAAACAGCATCCAAATAAACAATCAGCACTTTATGTTTGATTTATTTTTATCACTCAAAAAATACCTGCAATGTCCCAATCCACTATCTCCCAGGCTTTTCTGTTAATGGTTTCTTTGACGATGTGACCAGAAAACAACCTTGGAGATGATTTTCTTCCCAGAATATCTGTAGCATCCGCATTCTAGACTGAGCTCGAATAATTCATTGACTTTTATTTGTCAAATAATTGTGGCTTTGGTCTCTCTTTCCTGCAGGCAGCACATGAGCAGCTACCACTGAAGCACCTTATCGGATAAGGAGACCATCAAAAGATGCAGTCTATGATAGCGATTTCCGTTGTCACACGCACTTCCTTCACCGCGTACAAAGACTGTACTCATGTGATTCCAATGCCCTTCAACTGGTCAAGTTCCATTGAATCATCCTTCAATTTAGAAGCCAATCCTGGCCCTCCAATATAGGAAATGAGTTGAATTACATGGTTATTCATACAAACCAACATCACAATACTGTGATTGTCACTGGTACATTTTCCTACCTCTGTATGAGTTTTAATATATTAATATGAGAAGTGCATGCTCTCTAATGTGACCTTGAACTAGTAAGTACATATTAGTGCATTTTGTGTGTGTGGCATATCGGGTGTTCCTCTAGGCCCTGGGGATGCACAGGGGCTGGTCTCTTGGAGCAGTGTTCTTGAACGGTGAGACAGACAGTACAAAGATAAAAGTGTCAGTGTCAGGTGAAGAAAATGACATGAAATAGAGGTTAGTCAGTCTGGGGTTAATTGGACTGAGGAATACTCTTGAGGCACATACGCACACCCTGGGTAGTTAGGTCTAAAGAGAGGAACACTCAGATTAACTGCTTCCTCCAAGTGAGGAAGGGATCTTGGAAAGAAATGAGGTCTGGAAAGTAAGACCTCAGCCAGGATCAGAACTTTGGATTCGGTAGAACCCAGAACACAGGTCTGCACATTGACTTGTGTTTTTCACAAATTCTCACATGTGTTTACATTGTGTAGGTTTTTCATTGTTGAGTTATTTTATGCCCAAAGACAGTACTTCTTTCTGTACCACTGAAGAATATTCCAAAAATGAACATTTTTTCAATAACTCAGCCTTATCAAGAAACTGTAGCATACTAAATCACTGTAAATAAAGGAAAAATAATTTAAAAATTATACTAAATATAATGGTGGTAAATATCTGGGTGGCTGATTACAAAATTAGTAACTTCCTGGTTAATTCATATATACTTAACTTAGATGAATGATTCTTATTTTTAAGTGTTATTGGTCACTGATTGCAGAAGCAATAAATAAAATCAATTTGTCAAGTTACAGTATTGAGAAGAGAATGGTGCTGAGGGGGAGTGCAGAAGCAGCAGTGAGATGTCTAGAACAAAGCTGAATTCACAAAAAGCATGGAATGATATTCAACCTTACAGGTGATCAGGAGGATGGAAACCCAACCACAATGATGAGACATTCCGCACTCATGTTTGAAAAAAAAATTCAAAACTCTGTGAGTAGCCATTATTGTTGAAGATTGCAAAGGGAACTTTGACTCATTGTGTGTGGGACTGTATATCTGTGTAGGTACTTTGGAGAACAATGTGTAAAAGTATTTAGTAAAGTGTAAGAAATGCACATCCTATAATTGAGTCACTTTACACATAGGTAGAAGGGAATGATCCAAGGAAGACATGAGTAAGAATGTTCACAGCTGCAACACTTTGGAAACAACACAAAATATTCACCCACAGGGGGTTATGTAAAAAAAAAAAAAGTACTGTATTTATGCCATGGAACATGATACCACAGGGAAAGTCAACAAACTAACACTACATATATCAACTTAGATGACTCACAAACAGAACACTGAATGAACAAACATAGTTGCCAAAGAATATATATGTTATGACTCAAGTTACAGAAAGCTGTAAAATATACAAAACAATAATGTGTATTGCTCAAGGGTATGTGTAAGTGGCATACGGCATGAAAATTATAACCATGCTTTAACTATAACCAAACCATGCTTTGCTACAGGAAAGAACAAAATTACAACTTCTGTTTTTGAACCTTAACTTCTGCCAATTTGTCAATGTCTCTCAAATGATCTTTGCGTATTCGTGTTCAACAGAGTAAAGCCAGATTCGCTCATTTATCTCCATGAATAGTTGAACAAGGAATACTCTTTATTGACTTTAATTTCAAAGTTTCTTTGACATGAAATAAGGGATATAGCAAAATTCTCTGAGATAGTAAATTTGGCAGAGATTCATAAAACCTCCATTACATCAAAATTTTTAAAAATGAAAATACTGGGTCTTTATTTCTTCATGTTTGATTCTTGAAGCTTTTAAATGTCTCTGGAGAAAAGAAAAAACCAAATGCATTAAAAAACTTTAGCCGAGAATGTATTATAAGTTACTCTCATTTTTTGTCAAAAATTCAAACATGACCTTTTCTCCAAAAATCAGAGAAGATAATGAAATGAAAGCAAATATTGCCAATATTTTATTTACTGCTTCATAAAGAATTGTCTGCTTCTGGCTGAAAACAAAGGTATTGAAGCATTGACTATTTAATTTATTTCTGGCCATTCAGATCAGCAACTTTGGTCATTCCTTCGAGCATTCTTCAAAATTTGATTTTTTCTTTACTACGTATGTTCATTTCATTATATCTTATTGTGGCCACAGTTAATTGCTTTCTCTGTAATTTCAGTGCACCGAAGCTAACAAAACACCTAAAAAAATTGTGTTCCACTGTACCTTATTCCAGATGGATACCACTAAACTTCGTTCAGTAATTCCATAAGTGTCAATTCCTACATGTATTAACTAAAATTTATACTGACAAAACAAAAATATTAGACCTCACAATTTGCACGGTTTTACTGTTTTACATTTTATATGCAATGAAGTCTAAAATTGGGCACAGAATAAGAACTGGAGTAATTTGAATTGAATGTTTTCCCTAGTAGATTTGTCCTGTTATTTTCTATTCCACATCCACCGTTTAAACACATGTACATGTGTTACCACAGGGTATGGAGACATGAAATCTGCCCATGTATTTTATCACTAAAATAGTTTAACATTATACCTTTTTGGTGGTTGTAAAAAGCAACCAAGGGCATGGGGGAAATGGGTGAAGGTGGTCAAAGCTACAACTTTCCAGTTATAAGATGAAAAGTTCTGGGGACCTAATGTACAGCATAATGACTAGAGTAGACAATGCTATATTGCGTCTTTGAAAGATGCTGAGAGATTAATTCTTAGAAGTCCTCACCATGAACACAGAAAGATCACCATGTGAGGTGATGGAGATGGTAACTAATCAAAATCATTTTGAACGTAAAGATAGGAACAAGCTTTCCCATACCAGACATTCTAAAGCACTGTCTCTACTACACGCCACGCTCAGGAGCTTAGTAAATTTGCCTTCAATTTTTAATAAACTTTTCATATTAAATATTATATTGGAACATTACAGGAACTATCACTGTATTTTCTACAATATTTAAAAAACCCAATTGTGTGATTAAAGGACAGGAGTGAAGAGAGAAAGGACTTAATTGATAAGCCATTATATTCGTGTGGAATTGATAAGCCACAGGTTATTGGGCCAAAAATCACTCTGGAAAAGGCTCCGAATGCAGAGAGATTCTGACCTCTCCAAAGAGATTCTGATCTCTGATACCTTCGTGCAGCAAGTATCAGAGACAATCCCACCACCAAGTCATCAGGTAATATTGATACAGGTGATCTTTGGACCCAAACTGGAAACCTTTGTCAGGGGAATTAATATTGTGTATTGAATGTAACAGTCTATGGATCTTTGAACATTCCCTACCTGATCAAACTGACCCTGGATTTATGAAGCAAAAATATTGTTCAAGACCATTTAAGTGAGCAAATAAACATTAAATAAAATGATGTATCTGAAAATGTTTTATGCAACGGAATTCATAAGACTGTAGCCAAGCTAAATAAAGAGAAGAGAGAAAGGATGGGTATTACTAGTGTCAGAAATTAGAGAGGAGACATCACTACAGATTCCATGGATGTTAAAAGAATAATCAAGGAATATAATGAACAACTGTATGCTCACAAATATAATAACCGAAGTGAAATGGACCAACTGCTTTAAAAACACAATCTGCCAAAACTCACACAAAAAGAAGCAGATGATATAAATAAGACTGTGTTTATTAAAGAAAGCAAATAAGAAATTAAAAGCTTCCCAAGAGAGAAAGGAACTGGCTAGATGAATTCAGTGGTGAATTCTACAAACACATAAGAAAAAAATCAGACTAGTTTTCTATAATCTCTTTGAGAAGATGGAAGTAGAGGGAATATTTCCTAACTAATTCTATGGGACCAGTATCACCCTAGTACTCAAGCCACATTACAAGGAAAGAAAATTACAAACCAATATTTTTCATGAACATAGATGCAAAATCCTCAACAAGATACTAACAACCTGGATAAAAAAATAGATAAAAAGCATTATACACCGTAACTAAGGGGGACTTATCCAGGGTATGCAAAGCTGGTTCCACAACTGAATATCAAATGACATAATCCACCCCATCAGCAACTAAAACATAAAAATAACATGATCATATCAGCAGATGGATCAATGGAACAGAAGAGAGAGCCCAGAAATAGGCCCTCATGAATAGTCAACTAATCCTCGATGAAGGAATAAAGGCAATACAGTGGAGCAAAGGTGGTCTTTTTCACATGCAAAAAAAAAAAAAAAAAAAGAACTTTGACACAGGTCCCACATCATTCACAAAAAATTAACTCAAAATGGATCACAGACCCAAACGTAAAATTCCAACTAAGACCCCGGAAGAGAACATAGGAGAAAACCTAGCTGGCCTGGGGTACGGCAATGCCTTCTTAGACACAACACCAAAGACAAAGTCCATGAAAGAAATTATCGATAAGCTGAACTTCATTAAAACTGAAAACTTCTACTCGGTGAAACACATTCTCAAGACAATAAGAATACAAACCATAGACTGGGAGGAAATATTTGTAAAAGACACATCTCATAAAGAACTGTTATCCAAAATATGCAAGGAAATATTAAAAGTCAGCAATAAGAAAACAAACGACCTGATTTTAAAAATGGGCCAATGACCTTAACAGACACATCACCAAAGGAGACACAAGGATGGCAAATGAGCCACGAAAAGATGCTCCATGACCAACGTCATTAGGAAAACGAAAACAAAAACGAGACACCATGACCCACCTATCGGAATGAGCAAAATCTGGACAGCTGACACCATGAAATGCTGGCAAGGAAATGAAGCAATAGAACCTCTCAGTCACTGCCAGTGGGAATCCAAAGTGATACGGTCTGTTTGGAAGACAATTTTGTGTTTCTTACAAAACTAGTGTACCCTTATCATATGATCCAGCAATCTTGTTCCTTGGTATTTACCTGAAGAAATTGAAAACTTATGCCCACACAAAAAATGGAACCTGGAAGCTTATGCAACTTTACTCATAATTTCCAAATCTTGAAAGCAGCCAAGTTGTCTCTCAGTAGATGAATGAATGAATAATCTATGATACTTTCAGACATTCGAATAGTATTTAGTGGTATACAGAAATGACCTATCAAGTCTTGAGAAGACATGGAGGAAACTTAAATGCATATTACTAACTGAAGGAAGCTGATTTGAAAAGTCTCCATACTACTTATTTTCAACTATATGACATTCCAGAAAAATAAATTATGGGGTCAACAAAAAGATGAGTGGTTGTCAGGGTTGAGAGGAGGGATGGATGAATGGCAAAGCACAGATGACTTTCATGGTAGTGAGAATACGCTGTAGGATACTATATATAGTGATGGATATACGTCATTATACTTTTGTGCAAGCCCAAAGAAGGTACAATATCAAGGGTAAAGCCTACAGGAAAGTATAGATCTGTGGTGAGTATGATGCATCAAAGCAGGTTCACTCTTCATGAAAACTGTACCACTCTGTTAAGTGACATTGACAATGGCTAAGTCTGTGCGTGTCTGGGCATAGGAGGCAGATGCGAAATCTCTTCTCAATTTTGTTGTAAACCTAAATCTGTTCTACAACAGCAAGGTCTTTAAAAAGAATAAAAAGAAAAGAGAATGTTTCATAAACTACTCAGCACCATGCAAACATAAGACTACTGTTTTCGCACTGAGGGTGGTGTTTGACAAAATATTTTGTAGGTCTGGGATTGAAGATTAAAGGTGGTGGTTAGAGCCAGGGGACTTGATTCCCAAGTGTAATTCTTAAAGGGATGGTTTCAATAAATGTGTTTACACCAACTTGACAATGGTGTGAAACAAATGTGCGCCTAATCCTGGTATCTGAGACAGAGCTGAATTTTCTCAAGGTCGCCAAACAAGATTTTTTTTTTTATATCTGCAAAAATGGCCTCAGAAAGTGGGAAGGAGAAATGAGATTTAGTTTTGCTTGTAAATAAGAAATATCCTGAATCCAAACACATATGCTCTATGCTAAACTCTCCTCAGATTAGCATAATCAGAAAGTAGAATTTGTTAATTCCAGATCAAGGAAGGAGTTGTAGCCCATCTGCTTCTTTGCAAAATTTGAAGACCTATTATAGTCTCAGTGAGAACAGAGCTCGGTGTTTATTGCCATTTTAATAATTTTGTCCTTCATGGAGCACCTCTAACCCAAAAGTCTTTTCACGTCACTGCAGGCAGGGAGGGTCCCCATTACCCAGTTTGTGGGGGAGAATGACATGTGACAGCTGTTTCCCACGCGATATTAAAGAACAATTTGAAATCCAAAGTGGAGAAGAATATTGCATTCACATTAGCAGTGGAGAGGAGATAAAAAACACATTCGTCTCAAAAGATCCAGGACTAAAATTAATCCCTGACTCGTGAAAGAGTAACGGGGGAGGGGGGACTGTTAACTGTGTCTTAAATCCAAGCAGCTTTTTGTATTTTTTTTTCTCCCCGGCAGCTGTCTGCGGCTTCCAGGGCTGGATGTCCATTTGGCAGTGACCCTGAAGGACGAGCACCTGGCCCTGATTATCAGCAGCACCGGAGGACCTTCCTGCAAGGTCTCCTCTCCCACAAGCAAACAAGTTTTCTCTGCGGTTCGTGCAGGAGCCGGCAGGTCGGAGGTGCACGGAAATAATTGGCAAGTCAAAGGACACGGCGGCCCACGGAGAAGGCCACGGCTCCGAGGCTGAGCGTCCGTCCTGACGTTCCTTTAACAAGCCTCCTCTGCTCCACTTGAAGTCCGATTAAATACCGTTCCTGATGAATGAGCCGGGACAGTGCGGCACTGGGGACATCATTTATTTCAGATGGGAGTCAGAAGGGCATGTTTAAGGGTATTACACAGGTCACTCCACAGCGAGGCCCACGGAAGAATGCGAACATCGGAGAGCCCTTCACCTTTTCACCAGAAAATTCACTCTTTTTCCATTAAAAGTGTTTTGTTGATTTTGTTTTTTGTTTTTTTGCTTTTTTCCAAATCTCCTTTCCTGATGAATGCTGTAGCCCACCTCTGGCCATACATATGTTTTAGCGTTCTGAATTACTGGCATCTGCAACCTCCTGGTCCACGCTTTATTTACTTAGAATTGGCAGGAAACGAACTTTTTTTTTTACAGACATACGTTCCACGTGGCCATCAGACCTTACTCCCTGGGGTGGTAATATTAATGAAAAGATTACACTTCTTTTTTGCTTTCAAATCACCCACGAAATATGGTTTAATAATCCCTTTATCACTCAGGGTTCTAACTCTGAGAATCCGTTTTTTGGCTCACCAGACAGCAATGCAAGGCGCCCCTGTGAAAACAGGGTTTTCGTAAGCTTTCTGGGCTCTCTACCTCCCGGCCCCTGCGGTCCAATCCTCCCCTTGCTTCTATTCTTCTTCCCCTTTCCATTTTTAAGGTACCGCATGGCCAATTATTTTCAGAATGTATACAGAGTAAGGAAATAACGGTCCTGTGTGAGCGTGGAAGAACTAATTGATCATAAAACCCATGACTGCAAGTCGTCTCTATGTATTAACTATACATACACAGTTATTGAAAGATAACTATCTTCCCTCCTAACCAGACTGATTTTTGAGCCAATAGTTAAGACTGCTGGTTACATCGCCCCCAAAAATGCAAAATGGGGTTGGATGATACTGCCGCTCAGTTTTGAGCCTGTTGGTATAAACCCTTCTGAAACAGAACTGAGTACTATATATATTACATAAAGAGAACTGAATAATATAGAATTATATATATAATTTATACAATTATATATAATATTGTATATTTACATAACACTTTTATATAAAGAGAACTGAGTAATATATGTTATGTATGTGGAAAATGTATATGTATGTATTATATATATTAATTACTTGTAACAATGTAATAAAATATATTTGTACATATGTATATATGCATGTATATTTGTAATAATATGTATTATGATAATATATACTCTGTATTAATTTAGTAGTGCATAGACCTTATTTGACATCTATGTTGAAAATAAATACTAAAATAAAATTTTCAGTTTCAAAATGAAATACATCTGTGAAAGAAGTGTCGATGTGATCCCTCCACACGCAGCAGCATAGTCTGGAATGGCAAGTGGCTAGAAACCACTTAACCATCCCAAATAAGGGACAGTCTGAAGGGACAGTTGAACCACAGTTCATCTGTGTAAGGGAATAGTTAACAGCTGTAAAACAAATAAAAGCAAAAATTAAAAAAAAAAGGCAGGTGAGTCTTTTATGTATCCATATGGTATGACTTCTATACCGGAGACGGTAGGCCAACCCGCTGTAGAAACTAAGCGCACAGAATATCATCACGATCAAGGTCATTCTCACTCTCCTGGTTGGCAGGCACCTCTCCTCCACAAGGTGATGCTTAACTGATCTTCACTGAGATTACACAAGGACTTGACCTTGCCTTACATGGCCCCACGATGCTCTAAAAGCTCCTAGTGTCTGCATCCCAGCGATGGAATGGAGCGGAACATGGTGGACACATCTGCTTCTTAAAAGTCCTGACCTGAAAGGGCGTGCGACTTCTCACACTCTCGGTCCCATGGCCATATCTAGATCCTGGACGGTACAGGTCCTGACTGGGCAGCTGCTTGGAGCCGTACCTGCTGTTCTGGAAGGGGAGAATGTACTTCGCTGGACTCTTAGTCTCTCTGTGGCCATCTCATTTACATATCATTACGTGTAATGAGTAATGGAAGGAGGAATATACATCTGTATTTTCTTGTCACATGTATTGAAAAAACTAGTAACCATGGTTACCTATGGAAGAGGTTCTGGGAATTAGCAAATTCTAGCTAAGGCAGAAGGGAAGTTTCACTATATACCTTTATATACTTCTGATATTCTAACAATGTGAATGGAATTACCTATTCAGAAAAAAATAAGCTGAAGAAGAAGAAAACAGTAGAACTCTACTGATCTAGACAGAAGGTAAGAAACAAGACTTCTAGACGCACTGTAGACCCATCTGGCTCAGGGCCCTCTCATCCTACAGGCAGCGTAGGAGTGGATGAGGCCATCTGGGAGCCCCGTGAGGAGCTGCAGTGTTGGAGACTGTGAGCAAAGTGTAGGCGAAAATGTACCAGAACTGATGTCATTATAGGAAACCGGCTTTTCTTTGCTCAAAGAAGAGGCAGAAGTTTATAGAGTGAATATCTCACTTCATACAATCTGTGAAATATACATAAGCAAAGCAGGTGTATTTTCATAGTTCTCTTTCCTTGCAACAAATATGTTTCTTACTGACCTCAGTGAATTAGAAGTATCTTTATCACAGAGAATGGAGCACTGATGTCACTTCACGTGCAAATGTTCCCCAGAGCCTCTGGGTATGGATTTAGAAAGAGTAGAGTGTCCATAGACAGTATCTATAGGAGACTAGTAGGGTGTGGATAGGTAGCTGATGGAGGAGTGGTTACCTGGCTGCCTACCAACTACAAGGGAAGATGTCCAAAGGATGTTTCATCCTCATCTTCAAATTTTTGCCTGTAGGACTCCCAGGAGCATCAGGAATCTGCTATGAGGAAGGTTATAAATGAGAAGGCCCCCTGAGATATGAACATGAACTTCACATACCATCAACTCATTATCTCCATGGTTTAATTAGTTATCCAGGCCCAATTGCTAAATGAGTCAGTGGGTTTTCCTAGGAGAAAGTGGCAAGAAGGATCTGGAGAAGGGGCAGGGTCTCAGGAGGTTCACAGTTTGAGGACATGAGCTTTTAAACTGGACAGAGGGAACATACTTCACTTCTTAGCCAGGAATTGATTCTGCTGTTTAGTCTCAAAGTACAGTGTCTCTGCCATTCAAGGACATGCAGTTATCCAAGCCAACAGAGAACTCTTTACCTTGTTACTTATAAATAATATACTCTTTCCCTAACAACCCAATGTTCACCATTAGTTGGGTTATAATTTCCTAAATGAGCCAGCAGGAGAAAAGTTGTAGTGTCATTTCTTTGGAAATTTCCTTATTTAGCCTTCTTGGTGTGCAAGCCTCCACAAAGATCTCATAGGAACGGTTCACAATTTGCTTCCTCAAGGGAAGCAAACTCATGGAGGAGACAAATACTGAAATTAATAGGATCAACTGTAATAAATATTATAATAAAAATATACACTTCTGGTTCCCAGATTTTTGGTTTCAGTAATCCATAAAATTAAAAATGCAATAAAATACAAAGCTGTCGTTATTTACTTTGCCCAAAAAAATCCTTTATAAAACTACCACTTAAAATCACCACCACTTCATAAAATAAAGGTTATTATAACACAAAAAACCCTGCAAGCTATGATATCAAAAGGAAATTAAGAAAAATAAGTCCTTATATTTTAAAATTCAAATGCAATTTTTACCTTAAAATTTCTTGACATTATAATTTGTTTCTTGATACAAGTTTGTCATTCTGTTTTCAATTTGGGGACCTGTATTCTACAGTACAATGTGAAATGGAGCTTGAGTGTTCAATTTTTTTCTAGTAGTATATTTATCACAGCTATTTTGGAAAATTGATTCATGTAGGTATAATGATGGCAATTGAAGTAAAATTCTTAATGCTATTCACTGAATTCAGTTCACAAATTCCAAGTGAGTTGACATAAATCACAGCCTCATTCTTGTAGCTACTTTTCCTCTAAAAATCTAATGTCTTTTCATCAGGAAATGTAGGAAAGAGACTTCAGATGCTTGCAGTTGGATAACCACGACATCTGGGGCTGTGTAGCATGTGGGCTGTAATCTCCAACATGAAGAATTCAGGGCTTTTTCTAAAAGGAATGTCACATATTGGTGAAAATGTCCTGGGTCTACACAGGTCTACTCCCTGGCTTTGGGAAAAACTGGCATGAATATTCTTGAGTAGGAATCATGGATAAAAGTTGCTTTCCTTAAAGCTGGAAAGAGTCTATGGTAGGCAGCATATATTTAGGTCTTGTTGTTTGTGGTTTTGTTTTGTTTTATAAATCCATCCAGCCATTCCAAGCCTTTTGTTTGGGAAATTTAATCCGTTTACACTTAGAGTAATTATTACGGGTATGGACTTACTAATACATCTCGTTTCCTGGCTGTTTTGTAGTTTCCTTCCTTCTTTCTTCCTCTCTTGCTGCCTTCGCTTTTGAACTGATGTGTTTTAGGGGACTTTTGTGTTTTGTTTGTTTGTAGCAGTGTGCTTTGATTACTTTGTTTATCTTTCATGAATCTATTGTGGGTTTTTGTTTTGTGGTTGCTACAAGGCTTACCTAAACCACATTACAAATATAACTGTCTATTTTATAGTGATAACAATGTAACTTTAATTGCACACAAAAACTGCACTTTTTTGCTCCACTGCTTTTATATTTTTGATGTCACAATTTTCCCATCCCCTGGTTTATGGATGATTCATTATTCTGGAGGGGGCCAGCAAGAAGTTAGCTTCTGTGGCAGCCTCCCACACAACCGGGGAACTCAGTTGCTTGCTCATATGGTCTCTCTTTCCCCTGTGAGACCACAGACTGAAAAGATCGGTCTTCCCCCTAATGTGTGCCACCTTGAGGGAAGTGTGCCATTGGAAAGTTAAACTGTGCCTCCCCCACCTCCAATGCATCTAAACTCATTTTTTAATTTTGTCCCAGTGGAATGTTGGAGCTTCCCCTTCTGCAAACCTGGACTTCCACAAAGGTTCTCTTGCCCATGAATGATTGTCCAAGACAGCCTTCTCCAAGAACTCTTGGATTATTCCCATTCCTGTCTGTGCATGGTCAGGTGAGAAAGCTCATTTATCCCCTTCTACCTTCTGTACCAGGTTTTGCTAATTTAGCCAGTGAGGTCTTCCTTTTGAGAGTCTTGGCATTTGGAAAGTGTTTCTGGGTTGACCTCTGACCACACCAACTCTGAGATAGGGGTTTATTAAAACTCATACTCTAAGTCAGTAGGATTGGCAAATCATCTAGAACAAATTCTGGAGTCTTTCACCTCTATGATTTCACTTTTCTTCAAGTGTCTAGTTCCTGAACAAATTTCTACTTGTTCACATCTCAGTCATATGTATGGATGTAGGATATACCAGGAAAGGCTTCTCTAACCTTTGCCCCTGGAATAGTTACAGATAGAATCCTACATGTAGTCTTCATTCTGGAGTTTTATAATCTTTGTCATGCCTTCAGGACCATCTGATTTTTATATAAACATATTTGTTCTCATTCTCGTTGCTTACTCCTTTGTTAGTATACTGCTATCTTCAAGCTCTCTTTGCCAAATAAATAAAGGTTCTTGAGTAGCCCACTTACTACCCATATCTCTCTCCTTATTATCTTTCTTTCTCATTTGTTCTTGAGGCGATGATACTTTATTTCAATCACTGGTTTGATTTTATCCTCAACTTCCATATGTATTTGGTAAGTGTTCAACCCCTGGTTAACATTCGCGTTTTTGGCCACTTAGCAATATGATAAGCAATCTTCTTCATTGGACACTGTTGGGAAAATTAAATCACTAAAGAAAATTGTTCTCCATGCCTCTATTTTTGTTCTTTCTATCCCTGTTTGCTCCCAGCCATATACCTCACTATGTTCTACTGCATTTTCAACGGATTACCTTACTTCTTGGTTCACACACAAAAAAATAAAGATCATATGACATGGATTCTCTTACCTTCAAACCACCTTCACCATCTTCTCGCCTATATATAATATTCCTCTGGTCCTTTTACATCATAGGAAAATAGGGAAAGAGTCCTATCGAAGACTAACCTCAATGCTTGTTCTCTGGTGTCCATATTATCACATCTTTTTTAGGGAATCTCAAATTCATTCATTCATTTATTCATTCATTCAAGAAACATCTTTTGCACCAGGGATTGTACTAGCCATGGACAATACACTGATATTCAATCCTTGATCCTAAAAAAATTAGTGTCCATTGAGAAGACCGGAACCTGTAATTGTCAATTATGATGCAATGGCCTTGTAATAGCTATCAGAGATGCCTCACTCTCTGGTTATGCAAATTAATCCTCGTTTTTAAAAAAATCAAAGAAGTATGCTAATTTTCAAGGCACCAAATTATTGTAACAATCCTAAAATCTTTTTACTACCTCCTTTTTTCAGTTGTCATTGAGGTATCTGAGTACTCATAAGATTAAATTTGACTGGATTCTTATGGCCTTAGCTTAGAATTAGTAGCAGAATGAGGAAGGGGCAAGTGTGAGAAATAAAGGTGTTAATGTTGCACACCCAGCCCTTCAAGTAGTGTGGAGGACCAATGCCCTCCCAAGTATCGAATTTTAAAACCTTCCTCCACCATCACTGCCACACTAATTTGGTTTCCATGTGGTTTTTGGTTTCCAAAGTGGTTTCCACTTCAGGTTTAAAGTGTGTTGTCAGAATGCCTCAAAAATGAAGTGATTAAGTAGCAACACCCTGGGTTGTTTGTCCAGCTTCCTGGTGAATGTTTAATGGGTTTGCACTGAAAGAGCCGTGATCTGCCTATTCTTGCCATCTTTACATACGTATGTGGGTATCGGTGTATACACACACATGAATATGCACACATGTGCATGAATACACACACATACACACAAGCACAACACACATGCACCCATACACACACATGCATCCACACATATGCATCCACACATGAGTACATACATTTCTATTCTTGCCTTTATCAACTTGGACTTGAAGCCAAGAGTGATTTTTTTTCTTCTTGGTAAAAAGGGTTCAGATTCCTCCAGTCATCACAGCACATGATGCCAAAAAGAGCACAGAACAAAGCTGAGAAAACAGGCTCAGAGGACCATAGTCAGCTATGAAACAAGTTGTGACATCACATGACCTTCCATTAACTACCAACCTGGATGTAATGGGCTGAATAGTGGTCCCCCAGAAAATATATGTTCACCTGAAGCCTCAGAATGTGATCTTATTTGGGACAAGGGTTTATGTAGATAGTAAGGTAAAGATCTTGAGAAGAGATCATCCTGCACTAGGATAGGCCTTAAATTCAGTGATAAGTGTCCATTAGAAGAGGCAGAAAAGGAGATACACAGAGAGACAGGGAGGAACCCAAGAGGAGATCGAGGCAGAAGCTGGATTGAAGACAAGCCCAAGACACCAAGGATTGCCAGCAGTCACCCTACTCTGCAGGAGGAGAGGAAGGACTTTCCCTAGAGTCTCAGGAGGGAACGTGGCCAGGCAGCACCTTGATTTTGTACTTCTTTCATCTAGAATTCAGAGAAAACCAATTTCTGTTCTTTTTAAGACTCTGTGTTGCTAGTAATGTGCTACAACCACCCCAGAAACCTCATACGAGAAGGCTACCAGCATTTGCTACACATATTCAGGGACAACAAGCCCCAGAGCCAATCCATAGACAAGGATTTAATACTCTGAGATTGTAATGTGAGTAAAGAGTAAAAGCTTTACCAAGTCTTTCATGATAAGAATGTTGGAGCAGGAAGTGGACACACCTATAGTCATGGCGTGAGATGATGGGACAAGACACAAAAAGCAGGTCCTCGGCTCAGGCAGAAGGACCATTTAGAGCATGACTCAAACATCAACTGTAATGAATGTCTTGTGTTCAGTGGGAAGGATTCATAGAGGGTGAGTCATGAAATGGTAAAAGTTTCTCAGGAAATGAGATGGCAGGAAGTTTCTTAGGAGAAGTGACTGGATTTCAGTTAGTAAATTTAAGGGGTGCCTGGGCTGCTCAGTCGATTAAGCATTCGACTTTGGCTCAGGTCATGGTCTCACGGATCGTGGGTTCAAGCCTTGCACTGGGCTCTGTGCTGACGGCTAGCTCAGAGCCTGGTGCCTGCTTCGGATTCTGTGTCTTCTTTTCTCTCTGACCCTCCCCTGCTCACACTGTCTCTCTCTGTCTCTCAAAAATAAAAACAAACAAACAAACAAACAAAAAAACATATATTAGGAAATTCAAGGAAACAGTGGAGGTCAACTGACCTTAAGAAGAAGGAAAATAGACACCACAATGGGGGGCTTTGCTTATTTGTAACCAACGAAGGTGAAGCTACAGAGAGCAGGGGGGACCCGGTCCAGTCAGGTCTCTCCTTTCCATGCTGTGTCTGTCTCTATCCTGTGCCTCCTGCAAACAGGACCTCCTCTTGGTTGTACTTGCATTGCAGTGAGGCCAGTATTCTTATTAGAGAAGGAGACATGCACTTAATTCACTCCACCTTATCACTTGAAGGAAGTCTGGGGAGGAATTTGGTAGAAGTTTGTGCCCCAAAGAAGGATATCATGAAGAGGAAGAACATGTCTTGTACATAAAAGGTTAAAATGAGCCATAGTGAGAGAGAGACAGAGACAGAGACAGAGAGACTGAGCTTCTGGTGACTGCACATCTCTTGCATTGTAGCAAAATTCATTTCGAGGAGGGGATTATCTGTTCCCTTTATAGTCCCCATTTGTTCGGACATTAAAACCAGGAAGGAGACACCAGAGGTCTGAAATTTCCAAAGAGAAAAAAGTGGAGGAGCTGTTCCTGATACTTACATGAGATCTTGTAACATGACATTGGACACAGCCAGCTTCTTGGCTGCCTCCTCTCCTTGCCACAGAGACATGGCATGGTCATCAGCTACCATCAATTCTGTCCTGGAGACAGGCACGCACAGCCACTCCAGAGCCCTTGTAAGCAGTTTGTCAATATGTACAACAAGAGACATGCTGTTCTTACTCAGTCATCCTCAGTGAATCATTTTGCTTCTCCCTGGAGTCCGAATAGATCACAGCAATTAGATTGTGCTATACTTATCCTTGATCGGGATGAACATCATCTGGCTATTAATAATAAGATGTTGATGCTCAGTGAGGGCAAAACCAGTTAAGCAGCCACCCCTGACGGAGCTCCGTCCCACGTCATGGGTGGGCATGAAGGTGATATTTCAAATCCACAGGGTGGACTAGAAAATGTAGCACGGGCTGTGAGGTCAGATAGACTCGCTTCCTGTTCTAATTAAACCTCCACCACCTGCTTATGATATCTTCTTAGAAACCATTTCAGTCTCCTTATTTCTAAAGCTGGAACAGTACTTTGTGATATTGCTTTTCTTAAAATAAAATAATGACTGTGAAGCACTTAGTGGGCACCCGAAATATACTAGTCTCCTTGGGTCCCCTTCTCCTTAGGTCAGTGCTTTTCATAACAGTGAAAAAGTATGAAATGCATCCCTGGAGCAAAGGGAGAGCACACACAGGCCCTTTCATCCCAGAGCAGAGAACCCACAGAATTAGCCACCTTTAAGTGACAGCTCTTTCAGGTCTCCTAACCTTACATGAAACATTCATATGCATTTCGTAACCCCTTGCATACTAGCAGCTCTGTTCTGAGGAGTGGGTTTCCCTGGGAGCCTTCCCCAGTGCAGGCTGATTTCTCTCCCAAACTTCACCCCAGTGCCTGGAGTAGAGGAAGATATCTGTTAAGCCATCGCTACCAACTCCAGATTGTATCCCCTCCTCCCTCCACAGCCCAGGATATAGAACCTCCTCCTGGGGCAGCCAACTACAGAGCCCAGGTCACCCTCCACCATTGCTTGAAGATTGTGACTTCCAGCTCATTGGTACTTTTTCCAGCATTCGCCACTATTATTACTATTTCAAGAATCACATAATGCAATGGTCTCAAAATATCACTATAGAGACTTCTAGTAAATGTTCAGTAAGCAATAAGTTCTATCATAATTGAGTTATACACATGCACACACATACATATTTCAGAAATACTTTTTATTCATATTAGGACTCACGTATTTTCTTTTCTTGTATCGTATCATATCATGTAGTATTCTCTTTTATTCTTACTCTGTTCTCTCCTAGTTCAAAACAGATTTGACAATATCTATTCGATTTACAACATAGCCCACTAGTGGTTATAAACCGAAATTGGAAAATACTCTCACAGATGATACTTAAGATATTCTGGCCACTCAGTTCAATGCCTTTCCTTTTCAAAGATCTTGTGTTTCTCTCCTGTGAATTTTGGGGAAGGAATAATTTCCCTCGCCCTTCAGGGTCTTTTTCAGCTGGACTGAGAATCAAGGTATGAGATAGATCAACAAGAGAAAATAAAATTTAATAGCATACATACAGAGAATCTCAAAGACATAGACACAGACATGAAGTCCCAAGGACAGTGAGGCCACAGGAGGCCTCTGTGAGCTAAGGAGATGGGGAGGGTCTGAGGATGCAAATGAGAGGAAGGGCATTAGCCGGAAGGTAAAAAGGAGATGTCTGGAGAACAGAGGTTGCCCTGTCGTGCAGAGAAGTTTCTTAGGTAAAGAGGAATCTCTGTGACCAGCTCTCTCTCTGGGACAGACAGTTGAGGTGGAGCTGAAGAGTCTTCCTGAATCTGCTGAGATTTGATGGCTCAGAACTTAAGACATGTTCATGCCAGGGTGATCCACTTTGGGCTGACCTGCCCTTGACCCCTGCATCATCAATATCTGCACCTTCATGATCTTAACTGCAGGCATTGCATCCCCAGTAAAAATTCCTATCGTTCCAGCTGTGCCCTTGTATGACCTTGAGTCTAACAACGGGGACTCTCTCTTAGTCCATCACTGTAATAAGTAAGAATCAGAAGTTAGTCTCGCAAGACACCAGTCCTGATTAAATACAGTCTTGTCCCACACTTAAACCCATACATCCAAATGCAGCTGAGAGAAACACACAGGCATGTTGGCCAGTCTTATTTTAAATTACCACTGACCTTAGTGCTTAGTATGAGACTTCTCACATCTCTGCAGGCCATTCAAGGCCCCCTCTCCTCCAGTCTTCTCAGACTTCCAACCTCCAACAGTTCCAAAATCCCGATTGACATCTTTGCTTCACTGAGAAAGCTGAGAACTGCCATCACCAATTTTCTTTCCACCTGGGTTCTGGACTGCTCTCCTCTTATTCCACTTTTGCTCCCTGTGTGCTCTATTTGGCTCCATGTCCACCTTCTCAACATTGAACGGCTCCAAGTCTCAAAGTTCAGATCCTTTTTGTAACGATCCCCCACCCTCCACTCTCCGGGATTGCATTACACCAATGGCTTTCAACCAATAAAAGCTATGTATTTATATTCCAATGACACTCAACTTTATTTCTTACCTTGATTTTATTTCCTGAAATTGACTCTTGTATTTAATTACCAGCCCAACCTATTTACCAGGGTTTTGTTTTTTTTAAGCCAATTTAATGTTATTTTTTTAAGTTTATTTATTTATTTTGAGAGAGAGGGAGGCAACCAGGGAGGTGGGCAGAGAAAGAGGGAGAGAGAGAATCCCAGCAGGCTCCATGCTGTCAGCATAGAGTCCAACGCGGGGCTCTATCTCACCAACTATGAGATCATGATCTGAAACGAAATCAAGAGATGGAAGCTCAAGGGACTGAGTCCCCCAGGCGCCCCTCTACTAGGGTTTTTAACAAGCATCTTACACATAATATGTTACAAAAGTAATCCTAGCCTTGTTCTTCTTTCAGCATTCCTGGGACCCTCCTGTCTTTTCCATTTCTGTTCAATGGCAAGTTCATCCTCACTTTGGTCAAGGCCAAATCCTCACAGTCACCTGTGATTCCTCCATGTCTCCCACGCCTAAAATGCCAGCTCACTCCAGTTGGCCAGGACTTCCTAATTTCCATGCTGAGAGTCCCAGATCCTTCAGTGCCAGATGGTTGTTCACAATATTCACTTCCCGCATTCACATCCTCATAGTGTTCCAGATCACTCACCTTCTGAAGTATTATGTATTTTCTTACTTATCTCTTTATTGTTCACCCCACCGCCCAACCTGCAATGAAAACAGGGTTTTTGTTGATTTAATTCAAGGTGAATCCTCAGTGTCTGGGACATAGCAGCTACCTTAAATATGGGTGGAATAAATATATCCGTTGGCCTCTCTACGATACTGTTTCAAATATCCATCAGGTAATGTTAATGTTCTATATTTTATTGATCCAGTGGCTTTGGCCACCTTAACCAGAGTCTTAGGTGTAAGGGGAAAAAAAAAAGAACACTCTGTTGGGAGTTTCTATCGCCTTATGACCTATGTAAGACTCTGGGATAGAAACTAAAGGAAGCTCTTACCTCGATCCCAGAGTTCCAGTTTGGAGTTGAAGGCTCAGCCTATTCTGAGCCCATTCCCATCTGGTCTCCCATCCTTTGTCAGAAGTGTGCATCTCTGTCTACTTTTACGTGTGTGTCTCCGTCTACTTCCTCTCCACTAGAAGATTCCTTTCTGTAAGGAAAAGTGCTCTGTGTTAGTTACCCTAGGAAGCATCACGGAGCTTCGCAAGCAGCATTTCTTGAAATAAACACTATTCAATAATATTTTTGAAATGGAAATCCCAACAGTAGAGCAGCCGCGCTTCCTAGGAAATTGCTTCTGGGAATCAAGTGGGCATACAGTTGGTGCACACTGTGTAGTGTGGAGTCTGGCTGTTGGGGGGCCAGGGGAGCGTTGGTTGCTGGGTTTGCCCATTAGAGCTTAATTGACTGCATATCTCATGCCTTTAGGCTCGAGCAAAGGGATGTTTGCAGCCCAATTAGCCTTCAGGTTCCTTGGATTTGGTTTTGTAGATATTTAGACCCATAATCTACAGTAGGAATGATGCATAATTAGTGAAGTAGCAGTGAGTCACTCTCCACTGAGGTGGATCTCAGCTTCCCACAAAGATTTCTAAGAATAGCTGCTGCAGACATGCTCTTAAAGAGAAAAAATGAAATGCTTTGTCTATAAAGATTCCTCTCAGTGCCTAACAAGGAAACAATGATAAAAATCAAGGAAAATCATTCCTCAGCAAGTGACCTATGCACCTGATATCCTGGAAAGACAAAAGAGTCTATTCCTATAGTTACACTGAATCTTTTATGATAAAAAAACACTCTAGTTTGCTGTTTATTTTGTAGGCAGAAGGAAACGAGTAGACAGTAAGTTTTACTTTTTCTACAACTTCCAAAAGATTGTTTGCAGGGTATGAAGGGAACCAAGGGCAGGCCACTACTTATCTGTCAGTTAATTATAGACAAATACTCTATTTTTCTAATATATAATGCTTTTATCATTTGTCCTGTATTCAATTAGTTAAGTCATTTCATAGATATTTTAAATGAAAATTATAATGTGTAAAGAAACTGTGAAGAATATAGACTTGTATAAAAACTGAGTTTCTGTTCTCTGAGGGTTGATAAGCAAGTGAAGGAGA
Source organism: Helogale parvula (assembly GCA_004023845.1). NCBI lineage: Eukaryota > Metazoa > Chordata > Mammalia > Carnivora > Herpestidae > Helogale > Helogale parvula. The sequence continues at coordinate 234,773 of PJEM01001527.1, forward strand.
AGATATAAATGCAAGTAACTTCCAACAGAGGGTAGGAAAATCAAACAATATCTGCTCCAGGTCCTGGGAAGGTGTTTTTGTTTGTTTGTTTTTTTGGGGTTTCTTTACACTGAGCCTTCACTTTAAAAAGTTAGTGCTCGGGGCACCTGGGTGGCTCAGTTAGTTAAGCGTTTGACTTCAGCTCAGGTCATGATCTCCCGTTTTGTGAGTTCAAGTCCCACGTTGGGCTCCCTGCTGACAGCTCAGAGCCTGGAGCCTGCTTTGGATTCTGTGTCTCCCCTTCTCTCTGCCCCTCCCCTGCTCATGATCCGTCTCTCAAAAATAAATAAATGTTAAAAAATATTAAAAGAACTTAGGGCAAACTGGAAACAAAACAAAACCAAAAAACCCAAAAACACCCGAGGGGAATGTATGTTTTAAATATGTATTTAAAACACTATAAAATGTTTAAAACTTGTTACAACATTATCTACCATGTGGGCATATATTTTCAATCTTGGTTTTTTTAATCCTATATATTCAGTCACTAACTCAACAATGAGTATTAAGAATGATATATACATCATATTCTGTGTGGGGTAACGTGGGCATAAAATACATCCATGGTCAAGAATCTCTCAGTGTAGCAGGAAGTGATGCACAGATATTGTTGAATACATACATGTTGAATAAGTACAGTTTCTTTAAAATAGAGGGGTTGGGGTGATACATGAGGAGAGATAAGACATTTAGGGAAATCTCTCCAGAGGAGGAAAGGCTTGAGCTGAGTCTAACAGAACAATGCATATACCATGTAATATTTACTGAATGATTTCTATGTGCCAGCAGAATTAGAGGCCTTCTGCTCATTAGAACTCTTTGAATTAAGTGCAATTATCCACAGTTTGAAGGCGCTAAGGTTTAGGAAGGTTAACTGGTATGCCCAGATTGTAAGTGGTGAAATGGGGAATTAAGAGCAGATCGGACAGATCCTAAATGCTGTTCTCTTCATGGAACTAAGCACATCCTGAAGCAGAGCAGCTTAGCCCCTGGTCAGGAAGGACATGATCTCAGACCCAGAAGTGGGCACAGGCCCGGACCCAGGACACGGGCAGGCTGGGATGCCCCGTGGGTATTCCCCCTGGACAACGTGACCAGCCCACAGAGGTGTAGACAAGGGACTGGAGATGGCTGGTGCTGAGGTCCGAGGGCCAGATTTGAAGGACCCGTATGACATCAGGCTGAGGAGTTTTGTCTTCCTTTATCTTGGCAGTAACGGGTAGATGCTGGAAGATGTAGACTGATAACATGATTAGACTTGGGTTTTTACAGAGAAAGATCGCCCTGGCCCTGCGCCTCATGGACTGCTTCCCAACAGGGCCAAGGAGCCCTGAACAGGGGAAATTGTGGGACCCCGGGGGGCTGAGACTTCTTGGGGAGCCCAGGTCTCATGTGTAAAATCACACTTTCACTTGGAATCTATAGGAACCCACACAGTTATTTAGACACTTCCTTCATTTTACAGATGAAAACAAGTCAAGCCCTTGATGATGATGTAAGATCCAGGGGCTGCTGAAAATTTTATTTTTTATTCTTTAAAGTTTATTTATTTATTTTGGGAGAAAGAGAGAGTGCCTACATGTAAGTGGGGGAGGGGCAGAAAGAGAGAGAATCCCAAGCAGGCTTTGTACATGCAGTGTGCAGCTCCATGCGGGGCTTGAACCCACACACCATGAGATCATGACCTGAGCTGCAATCAAGAGTCGGATGCTTAACCGACTGAGCCACCCAGCCGCCCTGAAGATTTCAGAGTGTAGAGATTTTCCAGCTTCAGTGAGTTGGAATCATTTAATTGCTCTGCTGTCCCGTGACCCTGTCCAGACCCCAGGAGCCCGGAGGAGGGCTGAGGGGCACGCCCTCGAGCTGCGTCTTTCTGTCTCATTCATTCTCCCTGCTGCTGTTTGCCCAGTTGGGGTCCATGGGGTCTCAGTAAGCAAATAAGATTTCCTAACAAGGTTATTGAGCTATGCAATAATAAGTAAATTTTTCATTTTTACCCCATTAAACTTTTATAATAAAGTGTTTCATTTGTCTTTGTCACTGACAGGTGGTATCTCGTTCACATTTTAAATTCCTTTTCTTTATCAGATATTCAGGGCACACTGTATTGTATTTGGTGCAGCACAAAATACCTTTCCAAAAACGGTTGCCTCGGAGTTCACTCTGGTGAGGCCTCTGTGCCTTGGGGAAAGAGCTCAGGGTCAGAGCCCCAAGACTGGGACTAAGGTCCTCAGAGAGCGGCCCACGGGCCAGGCTAACCACCTTGTCTGTCTCACGCTGTTTTCAACCTGTAAAAACCTGCCTTGCCGCCCTCTTCTCAGTTTTTGAGCATGAACTGAGATGATAATGAGATACGGTATATATAAGATAATTTGTTTACAATTTTTAAAAACAATTGTTAGGGAATAATATGTCTGGTGATGAAGCAAACCATCTTTGGGTGTAAGCTCCTTGTAAAGTGGAGATATACGTATTGCTTCTTGTTGAGAGATACTAGAAAAAGTTAGCAAAATTCAACAGCAAACTGAAAAATAACCATTAGTGTTGACCAGAACACTTTCACAAACGTAGACATTTCGCACTGTCTTCGTTAAGCTACGGGGGGTCGGGATATCTATGGATATTTAATGTGTTCCAACGGTTTAATGCCTCCTATGCTAAGAGATTATCATGCATATGCACGCTTAATGTCCACCAAGGTTGGTAGATAATAAATCTGGACAAATCAGTTCAATCCTATTCCCCAACACTCTCACAAATCCATTTTTAGATGCTAGATGCTTGGGAATATTGTGTTATCAATATCATATCCATGGCCCCTGCTGCTAACACTGTAAACGTAGATGAGGTTTAAAGCATACTAAAATGGACAAAGCAGAATTCCCAGTATTAATTCGGAGCGCCCACAAGCACGTGGCGCGTGCGCACCCGTACACCCCTTTAAATGACCCCACAGTAACGTTATCTTACTGGGCAATGCTGTTTTCACTTCTGGATCTGCCCTGAGGGATGCTATTACTCTCCATTATTATGCTAAAGACCATCATGGTCATCTCCTTCAGCAGTGTAATCCACAGCTCTTTCCCTACCTGGGAAGACCCCTTCTTGCCTAAATTATGCCGTGGTTCCCAGACTCACAGGCCAGTGTTGGATTTCAGAAGAAGCACTAAACAGCTGTTCTACCAGATGGATGATCTTTAGTTGTAAGGTTTATCCATTTGCAGGACCGGAAAACATCTGGGCAGTGGCAGTAAAGAAGGGCTCTTGTGTCTCTGATCTGGTGACCAAAAAAATATTTCTTTTAGAATATTTCCAAACACCTGAGAATTTTGGTCTAATTCAATTCCATAAATAACGGCCTACTTGCAAATTGGAAATCAAAATGTGCATTGTGTCATGCTTTTCAAATTAAGACAGAAAATGAAACCTGCTCAAAAATGCAAATGCAGAACAGAGCAAAATCACCTTTGTCAATGTCTTCTGCTTCCAAGGAAACGGTTTGATTGGAAAGACAGTTTCTTCCCCCTCTTAAAATTGTTCTTGCTGATGCGAGCATCGTCCCTGAGTCTGATGGCTGAATGTGGGGGCCTCTGGGCAACTCCCCTTGGAGCTGAAGGCTGGTCCCTCCTGTGAACAGCCTACTCTCTGCCCTGCTGACCTATGGAAACCTCTCACACACTGTGTCCCTCGATTTTGGGTTTATTACAGTGAATATTGGATGTTCAGAAACTAAGAAGGATGAGAACTCCACCTCTAATAGTGTGTATTATTCAGATTGGAGGGAATACTGATTCCTTTTACAAAATCTAGGTAAGCAGGTGATGTGGAAATGCATCAAATCCCAGGGTCTTTGCATTGGAAGGGAACCGACCTTGGTCTTCTCCGCAGTGATATCTATTGGAAAGGTCATGCAGTAAAGAGTCAACATTTTTAAGCGATGAGTTTAGATTTTAGAACAAAATAATTTCTTTTGAAAGTTTTAAAATGAGCATTCTTGGGTAATTGCTCCCTCCTACGTATTTCTTTTATGTTAGTGATCTGTGCCTAACACATGCTTGGAGAGAGAAGAATGCATTTTTTTAAAGCACCATTTCCTTTGGATGACACATTTTCATTTCAAATATCTCCGTGAAGTGATTGGGGAAACAGGACGGATGTGTGCGTGTCGGAGGGGATTCTATGTAGCACCGAACGAACTAACGGATACACAAACCCTGAAAAGCAAGCGTGCTGTCCTTGCATGAAAATGCTGATCTTCAGTGATTGCCATTCTTCTGTGCTATTCCTTCCCCACACTGTCTGGTTTCTCTGTAAACCTGTGTCCTCTTTAAATACCGATGTCAACATAATTCACCGGAACAGAAGACATTCTCATTACAACTCAGTGAATTGTCTATATGAGAAAAAAAAAGCAGGGAATCCAAACAGCTTGGACTTCAGGGATGAACCCCAACACTCTCTCCTCAACCCATCAGAGCTGGGGGCGTCACAGCACTGGAGAAGCAGAAAGACAGAGAGGGTGGAAGACATCTAAGATGCTGACCTCTGATACCATCTCTATGTGATGCTTTCAGATCTAGTTAGTTAGCTGGTGGTGTGTCTTGAAGATCTCATGCAGAAGGCTGATAGAAGCTGAGTGGGCAAGTGCAGGGCAAGAGAAGAGTTTAGTTTCTCTCTCAAGTCTGGCAGAAACCTAGGGACAAGGAGAATGTTCCGGCAACCTCTTAGGGAATGTGGATCAAGGAACTAAGTCATCTAGAGGCATGCGCCGTCTACTCCAGTTCTGTTGCCCCCTCATTGTTGTTCCACTTTATTTCCTTGGATAAATACATTGGAACATGTAGCAGGTGGGTGGTACTGGTCTCTTGTTGCCCATCCACTTTCCCCCAGTAATGCTGCATGAAGATCCTGATCCTTATCCAAGCAGTGAAAGATGTTTTGGCAAAGATCGTTGATATTCTGGAAAGTAACATGTAGCTACCTCTGAGTACTTGAATTATGATCCAGGTGTGTCTCAGAGGAAGTGAGAAATATTTGTCTCATTTGGGATTTTGATGAAAACAAAGAATCTTTATGATTTCAGTAATTGAAGATATAATGTAAAAAATTCCATGAAAGTAACAAACACTGGGGACTAAACACAAATTGAAGGCACATTGGGAAAATAATTTTAAGTGGCCACAGATTGTAGGGTGGAAAGAAGAGGGGCCATCACTGGATTTATTCTGGCATAAGTTTGACCTCTACCCAGGGATGCCACAGCTGTATAAATTCGGTTAAATATCTAAAGATTCTCACACACAGTTTTAAGCCTAGAATGGATTTGACCAGAAACAAAAAACAGTACAATTCTAAACATTTTAGCATATGAAACAAGACTGTCCTATGGAAAGGCTCTTACTTGTAAGCAGAGTGTCACCATTTGGGATAAATGTCACAGGTTATGATAGGCAGGAGTGTGCCGGTAACAACAAGCTTTGAAAAGAAAGAGAATGTATACATATGGATCTATTCACATGTGCAAATTTATTATAAACTTTACTGATAACAAAGATGAGTGGCAAGTAATCTACAAATAACATATAATACCCTACTGTAAATTTCATATAGGAAATTGAATCTCATAGGCTTCTTCCATTGAGTTTTTAAAGTGTCTCCATAGTCAACCTACCATTCGAATTGACAATCCAGTGCAGTCATGACATGAATGCTGGTTAAGATTTTCATTTACATAGTGAGCAAGGTGAATGTGACACAACAAAAATGTGTGAAGACCTTTACTCATTCATCAATAATATAAGAGACAACCTTTCTCAATTGGAAAATAGTTTTAAATTCTAGAACAACATTCCCTTAATTTTTTGTGCCATTTATAATGTAACAGCTACTGACACAAAGTACTTTTAGGTTTAATCTGCTCTATTGATGTCTTCCCACACGTCCTTATGTCTAGACCACAAACAAAACAGCAAGTCAAGCCCCGACTTGCAGCATCTGCTGATTTCTGTGGCGCGAATTCTCACGTGAGAGCTGATGTTAACCTGCCAACATGACTCTAGTACACACAGAAATGAATTATTACACAGAGATTATGCAGAGATTAATTATTAATAAGTTTCTATTAAACAATAGTCTTTCCAAATTCCTGAAAATTCAACAACCTGCCCTTGAACTCTTCATAAGATGTTTTGCTCCGTGAATACCAAGGTTATTGGTTTCGCAACTCTGAACATTAGAATGGAAGTCTTGTTTCCTTTGGTCTTCACCAAGTAACCAATTTAAGATAAAGCCATCTTTTCTCTGAGATTTGGTGCTTACAACTTACTTACACCCATATCTGTGACTGTTAGGATGCATTGATGTGGTTTATGTTAAGGGTGAGTGAATGAAAGTTACTGAGTTGAAATCCTAAGAAACATCATTTGATATTCTTTTCAAGTTATTAGTTTCCTCAAAACAATGCTGATAAAGGATAGTGAAAGACATCTGTAAAAGTACACGAACTTTATGAAAATCCACAACCACATTATTTCTTCTAACTTAAAAAATCACCGTGAGTGTTCACAATTACATTGGGCTGGTCTCAAAACTCAGAAGAAGTGATTTGTTACATGCGTGCATTCATGTATGCTTGTGCTCAGAAGGAGGAACGTTCAGATGTCCTAGAGAATACATCACAAAATGACAGGGAGGCAGGCGTACCAGGGACATCAGTGATCACAGTGGAGAGGACACATTCTTCATTCCACTGTAAACTAAGTATTTGACTTGGTTGAGTTTTGAATAAGACATCTGAGACCATTTGTTCTTTATGAGATTACTGAAGCTGGCTGATAGAGCAGGATGGGATCTTAACAACCATGTCATTTCATTTTTTTTAATATTTATTTTTGAGAGAGAGAGAGCACCAGCAGGGGACAGAGGATTTGAGGTGGCACTGTGCTGATAGCAGCGAGCCTGATGTGAGGCTCGAACTCATGAACCCTGAGATCATGACCTGAGCTTGAGTCAGACACTCAACCAACTGAGCCACCCAAGTGCCCCATGTCATCTCACTACTAAGTGCACTTGGGCTTTGAAGAGTGAGATTTCCATCAAAATCATTGATTGATATTTAAATTCTACATTGGCAGAGGCACCAAAAAAATCACAGATAGTTTCCCAAAAATATTAACACAAAAAAATTCCTTTTGCCCACAACATTTACATGTTTGCCTCCTCCTAGACTAGCCAGAGCAATTACATCAGATTTCTTTCAGGAAAATTTACATAAAAACCAAACAAATGGAGACAGAGAAGGAACTGCTTAGCAGACAGAATTATTTTAGCCTTACAAATAGGAGTATCAGCATATTTTCAAGTCTTGACTAAATCTCAGCATCTAAGAATGAGTAGTGATGTGGAAGGGTTATTTACCTCGTTTCTTGGCTTATGGATACAACTCTCTCTCAGGGCTGCTGCAGTCTTTTGTACCATATCCTGTGTAGACATGGCAATGGGTTAACAGGTGAATCAAATATTCCTGAATAATTCAAGCAAAAGATCTGTTATAGGGAGAGGCAACACGGAAGTAGAAAAAAGGAGGGACCTTCTTGTTTTCCAAGTGGGTTGCCATTTTAAAATGCACTGTAAGGTCAACAGATAAGGAAATTATTTCTATTGAAAGGGAATTTATTTCGCACCCTTTCCCAAAGGACAGGTGCGTCATGTTGGCAGAGCCACAAGGGAACGCTTCTCTGTAGGCACGAGGCAGAAGAGAGGGAAAGCTCTGGGTAAAAGCCTTTATTGCGGTTTCTTGAGAAGGAATGGGGAGACAAGAGAAGCAGGCTTAGGATGGACTAGTTTGAATAATTTCAGTGGGTTCTGGGGTAAAGGAGTGTCTGGAGTTGTCTGGGGGGACTAGGTCAGGGCCCGTGGGTGCAAACAGATGGAGGAGTGATCGTGATATGGACTCCTGATTGATCAGTTTGTGTTTGAAAAGCACTTTCAGGAGGAGGACTTCTTGGGAGGTGGGTCCTGAGGGAGGAAGGAGGTCAAGGCAAGGAGGCTTAAGCTTCTGTCGGATGCATAGAGTCACACGAAGGTATCATTAGGAACGTTTCAGACGCTAGAAACATGGTTAATACAGTCACCGAGAGTCCAAATGTGTTCAATAGCATTCTCACCTTCTGTTGAATAGTTGCAACTTTTCGTTTGTCCATCAGTAGATTTGGGTGAGAATTGAACATGTACCTTTATGTGAGATTAAAAGAGAATTCATGGAGTAGCAGCTTGTATTAAACTCTAAGAGCCGTATGGTAAAAAGTGCAAAACAGACTCAGTGCTTAAAATAGCAACAGCATGCAACCAGCATAGATGCACGGCCGAGGTTAATTCCATAAGCCAAAAAGCTAATGTTTTGAGTGGAAAGGGGGGGAATCATACATTTGTACTTGCCGTTGTAAACAAGAAGGCATGCTGGGTAGGCAGCCTGAAGCCAGCTGAATTAGAAAAATCCTTTCTGAGACTTTCCTTTCCATTATTTATAAGTAGAGACGATTCATTGTTTGCAAAGCAACAGGGGAGGCTCTTTTTCTACATCCATTGACACAGAAAAATCTTCATGGAGGATTTATTTGAAGTCCTGGAGTGATTTTTTTCCCCCTCGTACCTGGACATTTTGAATATAAGAAAGTCAAAGAAACACTACACTTGGTACCAAATCAACATTGAAAGGAACCGCTCTTCTGGACAGGGTGAGTAAGGTCAGGAAAGGGAAAGAAAGGATTTTCAGTAATACATAGAAAGTCTAATTAGTAGAAAATGATTTACGTAATACTTTAAAATAGTGTGTTTTTGTTGTCGTTGTTTTGGTTTCGCTGACATCAAATGTCAGTATTGCCCAGAACGTGTTTATTCATTTTTGACGCGGGATGCCTGCCGAGGTGAAGCTGATCTTATTTTGTTTCTTTAAGTTTATTTTATTTACTTCAAGAGAGGAAGTGAATGTAAGCAGGGGCGGGGCAGAGAGAGAGGGAGAGAGAAAGAGAATCCTAAGCACTGGTAGTGAGGAACCCAAGATGGCGCTTGAACCCACACACCATGAGATCATGACCTGAGCCGGAATCAAGAGTAGGACGCTTAACTGACTGAACCACTCAGGCCTCCTGGTGAGGCTGATTTTTGAAGAATATAGAAGGTTACAGTTCTGGAATTCAAAGTGCACCCAACTCGTGTGACAGGACATACCTTTTGCTGTTGATCCCTCAAAAAGTGTATTTCTCTAGGAATTTCCCAGCCTAGGTTCTGTCCCAGAAGAAATTTCTTATAGTGGGTTGCTGCTCATTTGCTGATGGAAAATCTTATAGAAAAACCTCCTAATTACTCCTAATAATTGCCAAATATAATTTGAAGACCATGAAACGATTTCCCCAGTCCATAACCAAAATAAATGTCATTACTTCAGAAAGATCCATAGAAAAATTTCTAACTATTGTCCCAAGTTCTAATGATTTCTCCCCCAATTTGATACCTTTTGTTTGAAAAGGTCAGAAACACCCCTGTATTATTGTGAACTAAAGCTGATGAGAAAGTGGACAGACCTCAGGACAAAATCAGGGACTCCTAGGTGACCACAGTTCATCTTTGCCTCATGGAGCGTATCACCTTGATTCTTCTCTTGTCTGCAGAAAAACTGCCTTAGTTTATGTGATCCATGTAGGAGAATTAAAAAAAAAATGGCCACACGCAACTCCAACATGGATTTGTCATGGTTGGTCTCCCAAAGAGGGCCGGATCAACCATCAACCTACTTTCAAAGCCCCCAGAGGACGGGCCTCATACGTCTAGATACCCAACGTGGGTATAGCAAGAGATTGGGGAGCTGGTGCAAAGGGCTGCGAACACCCAGTCCTGTGAGTGAGGAGTGCCAGACCCCAGGAGGGGGTGCTTGCCATCCTCGGGGCCTGAGTGAGCGCCCTCATAGCAAACACAAAGTGTGTGGCATTGGAAGCAAGTGGCATCAGAACCGTCTTTTTTTTATGAGTTCCCTCCTCTACCTCCCCCGGTATTACTTTGAGAAAATGCATCATGTTCATCTAGTTCTTTCTCCAAGGATATGGATTTCTTAAAAACCAACTCAGAGAAGACAAAGAATCTCTTTAGTTGCCTCTTTTCCTAACATAAGTGGACTCACAATATTTCTTTGGAAATGTGGATTTGGGTCATTCCCCTGCTCTTTCAGGGAATATGGGGTCCGGGTTCTGGACCCCTTAAACTCCCATGCCTGACCATTCACACGCCACATGCGAGCCCCCTTTGAAATGAGAGGTCTTCATATGCCCGTTTTCTTGAGGTAGGCAGGCACACTCCATTTTCCAGAATCGCTTACCACTGAAACACCTCCAAATCTACACTTGCACATTGGATCTTTCCTAGCTACTAGGGGCCACCTCTCTTGAGGATGTTTCCTTCTAATTTTCCAGCTATTTCATTACCGTTTCAAAGTGTATGAGGAAGATGGATTTCTCTGGAGGAAGTTTCTGGAGAGAATTCTCATGCACATGTTGAGTTTTAAGGCACTATTAGAAGGCTCTGGCCTTACTCCGTGAGAGCGTCCCTTTCCTTCAGGGACTGTTGGTGAAGGTAAATAAACTTTCGAATGCATTGTTCCTTGGGCCACTAATTGACCATCTGATGTAAGACTTCATAGGCTGGGCTGGAGCATGTTGTATAAACTCCAAGCTACAGGGGGGAATTCCTGTCCTCGTGAACAGAAGAAGCACCCAAGCTGGAAGGAGGTCGGTGGAAGGAAAAAAAGAAAAAGTTATCCCCAGGCATGTTACCTACCGAAACCTGAACAGAAGAAAAGTAAGAAAGGTTCACATTTTTCATACAGTAATTGCCCATTAAAACCTGTGGGCACGTCTGTATCCTGGAATGTGACCAAATCATATCATATTTTCCTCTTTGAGAGGAGAATGAAGGAGTCCTTCATCTCTCTTTCTCTATGCCCCCTTCATGCAATGTGCTCTCTCTCTCTCTCTCTCTTTCTCTTTCTCTCTCTCTCTCTCTCACACACACACACACACACACACACACATACATGTTACTATAACCATCATGATTACAGAAGAAGTGCAGCCATCACTTGATAATGTAGTTTTAAAATACCAGAGTGGATTTAATGTTTAAAAAAAATCTTTCCACACTCAAGCTGATATTGTCAGTAAATGCCATCCTCCCACCCCCCGCCAAGTAGAACAATAAACTTGGAACTTAGATGTGAGGATTATAAGAGGTGATTAAAATAGAGCCTTTTACAATATCTTCTGGGTTGCTTTTATCTCCATCTCTGTTTTAGGTTTTAACTCGTGAACTATTGCAATTTGCATTTCTGGGATCTTCTGCCCTTGCACATTTACTCCACTCATTGCCTCTAAGTGATTAGCTTGAAGAAATAGCATAAGAATTAACTTTTTTCTCCCTTCTCCTTCCTAATTTCGCTTGCCAGATTGCCAGCCTGCCCATGTTTTCTAAAGTCCCTTACGTCATTCTGAATTATTCAGTACTCCATCTCAAATTCAGAGTCTTTCCCTGCCTCCTTCCCCAATCTCTGCCTCTTTTGACTGCATTTCCTTGTCGGGAACATACACTTTTATCTTTCCAAATCTTTATTATTTTCTGTATTGAAAACAGCCCTGTGACTAGTATTTCTGTTACGAGTGCCTCGATTGGCCCTCTCTTCTTGTCTATACAGTCATCTCGTCTCATTCATCAAGAATGTTCGCAAAGACCACCCGGACGGGCCACTCCGTGAGGCGAGAGAACACACGCGCGTTCTCACCCTTCTCTGGGGGCACCTAGCAATTGTTCTTTGTCGAGACGGAAACTGCATGGAGTTTGGCGCCAACAGAAAATAAACATAAAATTTTCATTGCCAAAGTACTCAGAATAAACATGGGAATCAGCCAAGACAGGGTAATGAGCTTGTTATTTAGGATGAGTGGGTTTTTATACACGTGCTAAGGATTTGCCAGTTGCATGTACCTTTTGAGTGAAATGGAAGTCACAGGGATTCATTCACCTCTCCTCCATCATGCCCTGCCCCTGCAACTGATGGTATGTTTGGTTCTGATGGTTGGCTGGAGTCACTAGGGAAGTGTGTGGCCGCAGCAAAAAGCAATGTTAACCTTGTATAACGGGGGAGCAAATCCATGACCTTGGGTCCCAACACCATAGCAAGTTTGCCGATTCACAGAGCTAAGCTGCTGGTAAGCATGAAAGAGGCGTCTTGAAGACAAAGTCCACCATCATGCTAGAATTTATGTGCCTGGAGGAGCAGGAATTTTGTTGTAAGTACTGCCTAATCATTGCTGGAACCCTATAAATATTAAACAGTAAGCACACAGCTCAACGATATTGCTGTCTGCAACTTATTTTGCATGCATAATTAGAATAAATGGCAAATACATGTCAGTCTGTTCGGAGAGGGTGCGCATGGACAAAATTAATTGTTTAGTTTAAAATCTGAAGTGAAACTTGGGTAGTTTAATAGTAAAATGGCATTATGAATCATCCGACCCATCAATATATATAAATCTGGGTATTAAAAGCAAGTCAAAATAGTTTTTACTTAATAAAACATGACACATTGTCATGATGCTATTAATTATTGTTCTGTAGAATATTTTACTGTGTGTCTATGAATATTAAATATCTTTCTGTTGCTCAAGAATTTTGAGCCTTTCATGTTTCCTGCTAAAGCGGCCTTCTAGCAAGTGTTTTGCCGTGATTTAGATCATTATTGATTCTTTTCAAAACGGCACACAGCAACCTCTAAAGAGAATGAGTGTTTGGAAGCTGCTAAGTGACTTCACGGGAATTGAGACCGGATATCCTGGTGAATAGCACTTCTTATTCTAAGCCCTTAGCAATTTCGTGTGTGTTTGAAGAGAGGACTAGAGTGAAAAAACAGATACAGGCTAGGGATTTTGTTCTATGATTTATCAGTTGTGTGACCTTGGCCAAGCAAATTAGCCCCTTTGCTTATGCTTCCTTATCTTAAAAAACAGGAAGCCATTTGCTTTTCCTGCTTCAAATGTAAGGATAAATGAGATAACTTATGTAAGAGTGCTTTGTAAGAGGCTCTGGAAACATATGATATTTGTTCTTTGTATAGTAACACGTACCAGAAGGGAAATACTAGAGTGTGTTGATCTCTGTTAAAGCCTAGCGTCTTTATTTGAGTATGCCCCGCCCATAAGTGGTCCTTGAGTTTGCTCTCAGAGAGGTGCTTGGAAGTTAAATAGATTGTGGGCAGTAAGGCTTAGCTAGGTGTGTGCTCATGGATAGAGCTCTTGCTGTAGAATTAGGGAAAACTTATTTCCTAGAGGAATAAAGACCTGCAAGTGTCTTAATTTAAAGACTGTTAAAACACATTATGATTTGATCTTCCTAAAGCAGCCAAAGTTTGCTGGTAATGGCGATCTAACAATTCTAGTGCAGAAAAGATTAAACTGTTAATGAAAATTGTATTTTTTGAGGAGAATTGTGGTAAGACGTCTCTAAAACAGATTCTTTTTTGCTTTGTTACTAAGAGTCGGTTCTATGAGATCCATTATTATTATTATTATTATTATTATTATTTAAATCAATGAATTCAAGAAGCAGGGGTTTAACAAACAATTACCTATCTATGCCGGGCAATGAGGAATAAAACATGATCTTGGCCATCTGGAACTCTATTGTGTTCCTAGTTCACCGACCCAATTTTTTTGATGATGGTTTCTAATTTGGTAAGATAAAGGGAAGATTCTGGAAAGCTTCATAACCATCCTTTTTTTTTTTCTTTTGTAACTACAAGAAAGACAAGGTCCACTTGTTACTCTACTAAATGTTAGTGTCACCCTGTTTTTTGAAATACAAATTAAATTAACATTGAATTTTTTTTTAATTTGCTCAAATATCCATTCCTCAAGTATGGGGAAGCTTAATGAGCTCTCAGGATTTCTGGGGACCCTTTTATAGAGTTTACGTGGTTCTTAAGCACTTCTGTTTTTGAGTTCTTGTTTCTGTTAAATTTGTTCTGTAGTTCAGTAATTTCTGCAAACATATATTATCTGTTTTCCATGTGTTACCTTTCATGGAGTGCCCAAATTCTTTTCCAGCTTTCTAAGATACTACAGTGGGTGTTGGGGCAAATTTGTACTAAATTTCCATGACACAAGAAACTTTACACTGAAATATTGTAGACAACTTGACACTGAATTAGAACAAACAATGAAACTTTGGGAAGAAAATCTAAGTGACCCTGGATTCAGTGATGAGTCTTTACATACAACACAAACAGGATAATCCATGAAAGAAAAATAAATTGATAATTCAGGTTTTACTAAAAGTAAAAACTGCTCTGACAAACACACTGTTAAAAGAATGAAGGACAAGTTGCAGACAGAGAGAACACACTTCCAAAACACGCATTTGATGAAGGACTCATGCTGGAAATGCACAAAGAACACTTAAAACTCAACCATGAGAAAATAAGCAACTCAATTAAAATGTAGATGAAAGATCTTGGATACTAACCTTTTATCTGATATGTCATTTGCACATATCTATCAGATGAAGGGTTAGTATCCAAAATCTATAAAGAACTTGGCAAACTCAACACCCAGAAAACAAATAATCCAGTGAAGATATGGGCTAAAGACACGAACAGACACCTCTCCAAAGAGGACATCCAGATGGCCAACAGGTACATGAAACGATGCTCAGTGTCACTCATCATCAGGGAAATAAAAATAAAAACCACGATGAGATACCACCTCACACCCAGAAGAATGGCTAACATTAACAACTCAGGCAACAACAGATATTGGCGAGAATGCAGAGAAAAGGACCTGTTTTGCACTGCTGGTAGAATGCAAACTAGTACAGCCACTCTGGAAAAGTGTGGAGGTTCCTAAAAAAATTAAAAATAGAACAACCTTATGACCCAGCAATTGCACTACTAGGTATTTATCCAAGCGATACAGGTGTGCTGTCTAGAAGGGCCACATGCACCCAATGTTTATAGCAGCATTGTCAACAACAGCCACAGTATGGAAAGAGCCCAAATGTCCATTGATGGATGAATGGATATAGGAGATGTGGTATATATATACAATGATGTATTACTTGGCAGTCGAAAAGAATGAAATTTTGCTTTTTGCAACTGCATAGATAGAACTAGAGGGTATTATGCTAAGCGAAATTAGTCAGTCAGAGAAAGACAAATATCATATGACTTCACTCATAGGAGGACTTTAAGATACAAAACAAATGAACATAAGGGAAGCAAAGATAATATAAAACAAGGAGGGAGTAAAAAACATAAGAGACTCTTAAATATGGAGAACAAACAGAAGGTTACTAGACCTGTGTGGGAGGGCGGATGGGCTAAATGGGTCAGGGGCATTAAGGAACCTACTCCTGAAATCATTGTTGCACTATATGCTAACTAACTTGGATGTAAATTAAATAAAAATTTAAAAAGTACATATAGGTGAAAGATCCAAAAAAGACATCACTCCAAAGAACATATACCATTAACATCTAACTTTAGGGATTATTAAAAAACACACAAGATACATACAGTAAGTTGGTAAAAATAGTATATAAAACCAAACAAAATAAAGTGCTGAACAAAACAGTAGGAAGAAAAGTTGAAATAATGATGACTTTTAGATTTTAAAATACAGTTATAGAAAAAAGTTCATAAAATCGAAGCACTAAAGGACAACTGAATGGGACAAAATAGAATTCCAAAGGGATGGGGACAGAGAAATGAAAACATGAAAGAGGTAAAATAAATGGAAAGCATAAAGAAATATGGTCGAAATAAGACAAAATGTACATGTTACTGTTGTACAAATTATCCGTTGTCAATTGGATAGTTACAGCCTCCGTCCCTTCCTGTCTGTGAGTTTCCACTCTGACACTGAGAAATTATGGCTCCCGGCCCCCCAGTCATTGGCGTAATCGTTACATTATGGTGCACATTCATAGTACCAGAAGTGCTAATTGGTGGGAAACACCCTTATCAACTAGTGTACGTACAGTTCTGACATAGAATTTATTTTAATTAATTTCTTTGTATAGATTTGACTGATTTCCAACGTTATCAAGGTCACTACCTTTCTCCGCGTCCCCTCTAGGGAGGTTGTTTCAAAAACCTATAATACGGTTAAGTTCTTTCATCGCATTCTGACTCCCATCCTGAGATCCTGCTGCTTTTAAAGTGTAGCCTCAACTTTAAAATGCTATTTTTCGATTTTTTTATAACGGAGGGGTCTTTTCCCATTTTCTTCTTTTAAGTGTTTCATTGGAATTGTGTCAAGTGTAGAGAACCCTACCCCTAGGTCTGTGTAACGTCTTCATTGAGATGTTTCATGGACTTCTCATCTCAAATGCAATACATTTAAATCTAATATAATTTTCCACTTCTGACACCAGTTTCCTCCCTTCTCCACATCATTGCCAGTTTACTTTTATCTCCTCTTATTTCGAGTCTTTCGAACATGGGGATTTCTTAACTCCCAGAGACATAAACTGACCGGCACGGGAGAGTATGCTATCAACCCACCGTCCAACAGACCGGACTAGGCCTTTGGAATTAAAGGAAACACTGTACTCTCAGAAGGATAACAGAAGCAAAGTTTTTGAGAAGGAATACATTAGATAAACAAGCCAAAGGGAAAAAAGTTGCAGAAGAGTCTCATAAAAACTGTCACTGAATTCAATGATCATCTTTCAGTTTCATCGTATTTGACCTATGAGAAATATCAACAAATATAACACATTACAATTCCCTCCTCCTGGATTAAAAAAAAAAATGGCTTGAAGAACACCAAGATCAAGTTGGCCACTTTTCCTTTAACCCTACAGATTGCTCCTTCTCGCCTCCTCTGATACAGTTCCTTTTCTCCTGATCTCCAATAGGTGACATGATCTCTTGTCACGTCTTTCATGATCTTATCCAAACCTATTGTTTCAAACTGCATCAGTGTGAGGTGAGACAGACCTCAGATTCTAGTCTTTAGTCTCCACCTCTCCTTTGAACTACATTTTCACACGATTTACCTGTCCAGCATGTTGCTTGTATATCAAACAGGCATCAGGCACTTCACATCTCCAAAACCGAGCTCATGACATTCTGCCCCGAACCTGTTCTCCTACAGGCTTCTCCATTTTAGTCACTGGTGAGAACATCTTTCCAGTAGTTGAGTCCAAAAAGCCGTAGGTCATTCTGCACCCCTTGCTCTCACACACTCCGTGTCCGTCTGTCATCAAATTCTGCTTGCTTATCTTCTGACGTATCCGAACTCTGACATCTCTCACCTTCTTTACTGCCACCGCTCTTGTCCTCCACCTCCCTCCTACATTGTTGCAATAACTGGCTTCCACTCTTGCTCCAGTTCAGAGTCCTAAATACACAGAAGTCAGAGCCCATCTGTCTGCGTAAAACCCACCGGTGGGGTCGCCTGAGTGGCTCACTGGTTAAGAGACCAACTCTTGATTTCGACGCAGATCATGATCTGTTGGTTTGTTAATCTGAGATCCACATCAGGCTCTGTGCTGCCAGCCTGGAGCCTGTTGGGATTCTCTCTCTGCGAGTCTATATCTCTCTAAAAACAAACAAATAAATAGACATTTATAAAAAACAAAACCAAGACTGCCTGGGAGGCTCAGTTGATTAAGTGTCTGACTCTTGATTTCAGCTCAGGTCAGCATCTCAGAGTTTGTGAGTTTGAGCCCTGAGTCAGGGTCTCTGCCCCCCACTCCCAACCCATGCATGCTCACTTTCTCTCTCTCTCAATAAATAAATAAATAAATAAATAAATAAATAAACTTTAAAAATTAAAAAAACAAAAAGCAAAAAAAAAAAAAAAAACCCAACCAGTGACTTCCAAGTAACAGAAAGAACCTGAAGTCTATCCTCTGGATGGACATGTCCAAGTACATGTTATGTCTACTTCTCTTGCTCTTCTGCATTCTTTCTAGATACTTTCTTGAGCACATTAGACCTATTTCCACCTCAGGAAATCTTAGCCTGTGCTCTTTATCCATATATCCACTTGACTCACTCTCTCATCAATTTTGTGCCTTTCCCTCAAATTCACATTTTCTGTGAAGCCTTTCATTGCTACTCTACATAAAATGTCATATTACCAAACATTTCCTATCCTCAACACAGACTTTATTTTAATTTTTTGTAGGGTTTATTTATTTTTGAGAGAGAGAGAGAGAATGAATGAGTCGGGGAGGAGCAGAGAGAGAGGGAGACACAGAATCCAAAGCAGGCTCCAGGCTCTGAGCTGTCAGCACAGAGCCCAATGTGGGGCTTGAATGCACAAACTGCAAGGTTATGACCTATGCTGGTGTTGGATGCTTAACCGATTGAGCCATCCAGGCGCCCCAACACTGACTCTGTTTTGGCACATAACGCTACTCACTGCCACCATACGCTGATTGTACTACTTCATATGGTTTATTGTCTATCTTTCCCACCTGAATTTACTTTGTTTAAGGGCAGGAAGTTTTGTATTTTTTATTAACCGTGTTATTCTGAATTCAAGACCATGTCATAACACATAGAACTCTATAGGTATTTGTTAATTCAATAAAATAAATGATAGTTTTGATTCCCACAGCAACCTTATTAGATACATATTGTTCTCCATTATTATTTGAGGATGCCAGTTTCAGACATGGTGTCATTGTTTTCTTACTCTAGTGAGAAACAGAGGTGGCACTCAGTCTCAGGCTTTTATAGCTTGGAAGTTAGAGCCTTCTTTCACATTATTTTTCCTGGTAGAGGCCTGAGATAATGTCTTAAATCTACTGGGTAATCAGTAAATTCTTGTTGATGGTAAAACATTAGGTATTTGTACTTCTCAGGATTTTTAAGCTTGGTGTGTATCCTGTTTACTTCACTTAAATGCTTTTGTCTTCTCCAAGAAGGAGATGAAAATTTGTTAGTTGGCTTCCACTCCACTCTGTTATTTTCCAACTTAAAAAAAAAACAATATGGACTTACATCCTTCCCTTGCTTCATTCTTTGAACTGAGCCCTGAGAAATCAATAAAAGATTTTTTTTTAATGCTTCGACCTTGGTCTAGGCACCATAAACTAATTTTGTATTTCTGATTTCCCCTCAAATCCTGGATACCCACTTCTGCAAAAACGAGCCAAATCTCTCTGCTTTCTTCTGCTTAACAAGTGTTGGATTGCTATATCAAAAACGTGTATTTCCAAGTGAACTCTTCCTTTCCTTGTACTTACTAAGTGTCCTTGTCTTCCCCTATCCCAGGTTTCTGTGAGGGGACGTTCATTTAACTATTGTGCCCTGAGAAGCCAAGAAGCTGAGGCCCATGATTGATTAAGGCTGCTGCCATATATAAACCTGAAAATTTGCTCTTGTGACAAGATAAGGACAGACAAGAGACTCGATCAAAGTCAGCAGCTGCTAGATGTTAAAACACACATTTTGGTCACCATTTCAAGGATGCTAACCGGTTTTAGCACAAAGGGGGTCTCACATGCACTCCCAGGGGATGTGATATACCAGGGATGGAAGGTTAGTAACATTTTCGACAGGACTGATCTGTCTGATTGCTATGAAAACATCATCCTTGGTAATGGTGTCCTAAGACCCTTTCATCAAAATGAGGTGTTGGTGTTTGCCACCCACACACTCAGTTGGAGTCCAGACATCTATTGATGAGGGCGTTGTGACCACTGAGAGCTGGAGCCTTCAAGACAGATTGTCCCTGAGCAAAAAGTACCACTCATTCACTTCTGCAGGAGGAATGGCTGGAGGAGGTCATTCTGTTGTTTGATTCATGAGCCCTGGGGATGAAACAAAGCTGTAGTTGGACCGTCATGCATTAATCCCTAGCGTGCTTGCAAAATTAAAAGGAATTGTTCTTAAAGCCTGAAGTCTACTAAATGGTCAACTCTCTCAACAAGAAAAGCTTGCCATGGAGAGAAGATTATGCCACACGAATAGCATAGGTTTCTATTAAATGTTAAAAGTTAAACAGACAAACCAAAAGGATTTTAACAAATGTCCCCATAGCTAACGAAGATGTTAATTTGCCATGACCTGATCAGGAAAGCAAAATACCCCTTCTTTATTCTCCACCTTCCTTTTCCTTTCTCCCCATCCAAGTGCAGGTTTAAAAAACCCAGAAAGTCATGGAAAGGTGAACCTTATTTCACTTTATAGAGAAATGCCTCTCTTAAAAACATTTTCATTCATAGGTGCCATGAAGTTCTTTAAGAGTACAAATTATTCTCCTTTATCACTTGAGTGAAGAGAGAGAGAGAGAGAGAGAATACAGGCCCATGTTTATAAAGTGTCTTCTTTCAATAGGACTGGGTGTACTTTCCCACTGGGCATTGTGCCCAGCTTATTGTAACTAGCCATTCATGGTCCTCCCTCCCTAAACTGCAGCTTTTATTCCAGTCCCTTCAGAGATAATGGGACCGCGAATCCTATTATCAGAACGATTCTGCTCTTCATGTAAGTTCGGGAGGATTTCTGTAGTGTAAGTGGTGCACATTCCCATTCTCCAGCCTGCAGACTCAGACCATCCTGGACACCCATGTTCCAGGTCTCTCTGTCTGTGACAAACACCTGCACTCTGCCTCCTTCCGAATGTCAACTCTAATGTCATAACGTAATGAAAGAAACTCTGGATTCTTCTTCCATGCTTTCTATATGCTTTCTTGAAAATGCAGCTAGAGTAATTTTCTTTCTTTGTGAGGAATATTTCAAAATGTTGAAGAAAATAAATGATGTGAGTTGACAAGTCAATGCAATGAAAAGAAGAGAGAATTTTACAAATAAACTTATATATATATATTTTAAAAATAAATCAGAGGACGTCTTGTCTGTGAGTGGTTGCACCAAGTTATTTAACCATCCTGGATCTCAGATTTATGCTCTATGAACTCAAATTAATAATATCTACCCTAACTACATTACACAGTTACTAACAATAATGCCCACCATCTATTTGCTATTGGGAAATCTAGAAAAATGAAACTCAGCTGCCAGAGTGAGCAGACGGGAAATCGATCCTTGGGTTGGATGATTAATACTGAGCTTGTTCTGATCACTTTGTTGTTTTGCAACAGTTAGAAAAGGATCCTTTCCTATAATGCTCTTGTTTTTTAATCAGGAAGATGAAGGAGATTTTCAGTGGTTCAGTTATCCATGTGCTATGACTTCTTGTTGCAGTCTGTTTTGACTTCTTTGGAAAACAAATAATGAACTAATTTGTTACTTAGTGACAAATGAACTGGCAGCTTTATCAAGCGGTAAACCACTGTGCCTGCAAATTTACATGAAGAGACCCTGTGCCAGGAGTCAGTAAGATCCAACCCTCCACTGTAGATCCAACTGTAATAGAAAGGGCATCATGTGAGACATCTATTAAGAAATATGTGAAGGGCAATTCCTGTGGGGGGAAGTGGAGGTACAAGTGTGTGCGGACTTTCGCCGTCTCTTTGTAAACACACACAGAACCGGAAAGTGAAGATGGGCGCAGAGTCCCAGAGGAGGAGGCGGGACGCTGGGCAGGTGGGTGGCTGTCTCCTGAGGAACTAACCAGGCTTCTTTCCCTTGGGAAATTCCTTTTTTCTAAAATTTTTAATGTTTATTTATTTTTGAGGCAGAGAGACACAGAGCATGAGTAGGGAAAGGGTAGATAGAGAGAGGGAGACACAGAATCCAAAGCAGGCTCCAGGCTCTGAGCTGTCAGAGAGCCTGATGTGGGGCTCGAACCCACGAACCGTGAGATCATGACCTGAGTCAAAGTTGGACACTTAACCAGCTGAGCCACCCAGGCGCTCCTCCCTTGGGAAATTCTTATGATGTCAGGTGCCCTTGGGCCTCTTAAAATTAGGGATCAAACGTGATGTTTAATTTGGGAAGGATGTTTACAGATCTGTGTTCAGCTATTAGCGTGTCTGTGTGGCTTGTATAAGGAGAAGCAGAAGAAGATAAACCATCGATGGTGTATTTAGGGAGGGACTCCACACCTTCCTCTCCTGTCATAATTTCTCCCTCACACTCAGCCTCTTGTCGCTGGTGGTCCCTCTTTGATTACTCTCTTCCATCTCACCATGGTCTTCTCCTTTTTGACAAGACTGCCGCTGAGGCCTTCCTCTTCTGCATCTTCACAAGGCCTTGGATGAGTGCCACAGCCTCACTGCTAGCCTCTTTCTCCTCTGATTTATTTTTATGCACTCTTGCTAGGTAATTCTACCTTATTATATTTTGTACAAGAGCACCACTCATTTTTGTCACACACCTGCCCCCAAGCCCTCAGTAGATCTCCTCTTGTGTAAAGAATCTACAGTTCAGACTACGTGATTTGATATTTATTACCCTTAGTGAACTGGGCCCCATCTACCCAGCTAAGCCTTCCTTCTCATTTCTCCCAGTTTGGGTTGGTGGCCCAAGGTTGGACTGGCAGTCCTCTAAACAGAGAGCCTCTCTAACAGCTTGTTTTGCCTTACGGGAAACTAAGCAAAAGATTTCCTGCATCCTGATATTCAGGTTGAACACTCTGACTTCAGGGCCTGGCCTCAATGCCACGTCCTCACTGTCTCCTTAACTGCTCCACTTCCACTGCCAGAAGTGGAGTCAGCACTCCTTCCTTCAAATCCCCACAGTGATCTGTGCAGCTTGGGTGTTTAGGGACTTTTCTCCCAGCTCTTAGTGTATATGTATAGCTAATATGCTAAGAAGCATAATACACTCTTACCTTGCCTTTTATAACTATACACGCATGCCATACTTCCTCTCTTACTGAATAAGCTCTGTGTGGCCAAGATCTGGCTCCGATATATTTTGTGTTCCTCTTTCAGCTTGTTACATATAGTTGACACTGGGCAAGTACTTGTTGAGTGGGGGGGCGTTTCCATCTCACTCTTCCATATTCTGATTTGGGAGTGCCAAGGTGCATGGGGACGCACTGTTCATTGGCAAAAAGTTCTGTGCTTTTCAATTCTGACCTGACACAGAACTCGAGATGATGACATTATAAGATATCCATCCAGCGGTGTCATGGTAGCTCATCCCCACGACTTCCTTAAATGGCTTAGCTGACTTAATGGATTACCTTCTTTTTAAGGATCATTTAAATATAATCTTCCTCCCCTCAGATTATTTCAATCACCGTGAGCTTTTGCTGACCTACTTTTGAAGCAGTGGAGAAAACCTTCCTAGAGCCAACATTTGTAATTACAGTGTAGTGTCACAGTGATTATGGACTCTTGTACGCCATTTTCCTCACCAAATCTAAATTACAGGAGAGGATTCAGATTGGTTCACACATCGTCTCTTCAGGTTCAAAGGGATCCTCCCAAATTGTATACTTCTTTTTGCCCAAATTCTAAACTAAGGAATCAGGCAGTTGGGAGAACAGAATTTTGCCATTAGTACTACCGAATCTGATGATGGAGAAAGTGATTTACACTTGTAGACAAATGGTATCCTTACATTAGAATCCCCAAATCAGGACCTGACAATAGCACAGGTTCACTGTGGGTAGCAGCCAATCTCAGAGAGAGAGAGAGAGAGAGAGAGAGAGAGAGAGAAGTAACTGGCTGAGCCACCTTGTCACTTTCCAAGCTGGGCAATCAGAGGGAGTCACTCCTCCCTTACTGGCTGGAACTGGGAGAATTGGGGCTGACCAGTGACCATGAGTGTGACAGGTAAATGGCGATCAAGCCAGGAACGACAGAATTGGGGAACGACTCTCCCTCTGGCCTCCCATTTGCTCTCTACACGATCATGTTATGCAGTGGAAACAATGACCGTGTTTTGGGTTTTATTATTATTATTTTTTAAAGCAAGACAAACATTTGATTCTCCACTTCACAGTTCCTGACTGTGTGACTTTAACAAGCCAATAAACGTCTTGGAATCTTAAATTCATCAAGTGTGGAATGAGGATAAAATAACAATAATAAGAATGAGAATAGATCATATTTATGAAAGCACTTTTTAAAGTGAATGAAATCTTCACAAACTTCAGTTAGAAATTAATACAAAACTTATGCCAGTTTTTATGTCAATTTCTACAGTTGTACATAAGATATTAAAAGTTTGTTATGGACTATTTCCCGTTCTTTTGAGATTATTTGAGATAAAAGCTAGGTACTTCTTATTTCCTATTTAATGAGACAGAACACATAAAACTAAACATATTAATCAGAACAGGCGTAAGTGAATATATTACTCTATTAAAAAATAAAGACTCTCAGATTACAAGAAACGAGAGTTCAACAGTGTGATGATTTCAAGAGATAAACTCTTGGAAATCGACAGGGAAAAGATGGACCAAGGATATGCAATAAAAAAAGAAGATAAAATTCACCCAAAAAGAATTATACACACAGTATTTAAAGTTGCATTTTACAAACAAGATATAACTATGGAAAGTTTGTACCTATAAAAACTCGTGACATTCTTAGCGTAGTATGAGTCAAAAGAGTGGACAAAACAGATTGTAAAAAGTACTTGAAAAACAAAAATAACATTCTAGAATTTATGTACATGTGGCCAAAGACTTGTGATATATCAGAAAATCCATTCTGGTTTCTTTTTTTTTCCGAATGCCTATTCAATGACTCAGCGATATCCTTGTAATCTGACAGTCTTTCTATTTTAAAGGAGCGAATACACATGCACTTATATGTACATAGCACAGCCACTTTCAAAGACAGTTCGGTGGTTTCTTTCAAAAGTTAGCATCCTCTTATCTTATGATCCAGTAATTTCATTTTTTGGTATTTACCTAACATAGGTGAAAACTGATAGCCATACAAAAACTTGCATACAGATGTCTATAGCAGTTTTATTCAGAATTTTTAAATCTTGGAAGCAACCAACATATCAGTTACGAAGTGAACGAATAAATAAAGTGTGGTACATCTGTACAGTAAAAAATTATCCAGCGCCTTTAAATGTGGGGAGGAAAAGTCAAGGGGGGACTTTAATCCATATCGCTAAGTGAAAGAAACGAATCTTAAAAATCTACTTACCATATGATTCAACTATGTGACATTCTGAAAAAGGCAAAAATATATAGAGAGTAGAAAGATCAGTGGCTTCTGGGAGTTGTGGGGTGGATCAGGAGGAATCAATGGATAGGCAAATCACAGAGGATTTTTAAGCAGTGAAAATACTATGTATAGTACCATAATAGTAGATAGATTTCGTTACATATTTACCCAAAACCCTGGGGTGTACAACATTGAAAATGAACTGCATTGTAAACTATGCACTTGGAGTGACAATGTGTCAATGCAGTGTCATCAATTATAACCAATGCACCAGCCTGGTGGGGGATAGTGATAATGGAATGTTGTGTGCTGTGTGGGGACAGGGATATATGGGACACCTTTATACCTTCCTCTCAATTTTTCTGGGAACTGAAAATGGCATTAAAAAATAAAAATCTGATTTTAAAACATCAGTCTCTGCAACTCCCTCCATTAGAAGAATCATAGGAGATTCTCAATATGTGCCCAGAAGCTATTTGATAAGATTCTGCACCCATTCATGATTACAACACAATAAACCTTCTTGCACCCTGGGAATGAAAGAAACTTTCTTCAACCTGATAAAAGATATCTTATCTACCAAAACCAACAAGGACAAAAAAACCCCAGACAAACAAAAACGCCCTACAAAAAACATCACACCTAATGGTACAAGCATTGAATACTTTCCCCTAAGATCAGGAGCAAGACAAGGACATGAAACCATATCATTTTTATTCAAACCATATCGGAGGTCCTAGACAGTGTAACAAAGCAATAAAAATAAATAAAAGTCCTACAGATTGAAAAGGAAGAGTAAAACTCTTGATAGACATCATGATTGTCTGTATCCTAAGGAATTCACCAAAAATCTTCTAGAAACAGTAACTGATTTAGCAAGGTTGAAGGATGTAAGGTGAGTATACAAAACTCAGTAATATCTCTATTTACAGTAATATCAAAAAAATATAAAATTCTTAGAGATTAATGCAACAAAACATGTTACGTGTAAGATTTACCGTACAGGGAAAACTACCACACATTGCTGCTAAAACTAAGGAAGTTCTAATTAAATGAAAAGATACACCACGATCATGGGTTGGAAGACTAAATATCATTGTGATGTCAATTTTCCCCAAACTGATCTAAAGATTCTCAATCAAACTGCCAGCTGGCTTGTTCACAGAAATTGATTCTAAAATAAAATGAATTCTAAAATGTATATGAAAATGCGAAGGATCTAGAATTGCTAACAAAACTTCAAAAAAGAACTAAGTTGCTGGGCTCACACTGCCTCATTGTAAGACTTACTATAAAGGTACAATAATCCAGACAGTGCAGTGTTGGTATAGGAAGGGGCCGATAGATCCATAGAAAGAATAGAACCCAGAATAGAATCCGTACGTATGTGGTCAATTGATTTTCCACAAAGTCGCCAGGGTCATTCAATGGGGAAAAGACAGTCTTCCCAGTAATGGGGCTGGAACAACTGTACATCCATAAACCTTCTCTTATTTTACACAGAAATTACTCAAAATGGATCACAGACCTAAATGGAAGGCCTAAAACTATGTAGCTAATAGAAAACATCACAGGAGAAAAACCTTTATGATTTAGAATCCAAATATACAACGATAAAAGGAAAAGTCAAGACACTGAACTTCATAAAAATTAAAAACTTATTCTTCCAAAAACACTGTTAAGAAAACAAAAAAGCAAAGCATACACAGGAGAAAATATCCTCAATACACATAGGTGGCAAAGGTTCATAGAAGACATGAAAACTATTGTAACTCAACAATGAGACAAATAGCCTGATGAAAAAATGGGGGAAAGATCTAAATTGGTACCTCACAGAAGAACATGTGCTGTATGATCCCATTTCTGTGAAGTTCCAGAACAAGCCATCTCAGAGCAGTGGTTTCTTGGTTGCAGTAATGAGGGGTTTGAGCTTTCTTTATTGTTCTTTTTTGACCCTGTGTTATGGGCTGAATTGTGCCCCTCAAAAGCATATGTTGACTTTCTATCCTCAGTGTCTCAAAATGTGACTGTATTTAGAGATAGAACCTTGACAGAGGTAATTCGGTTCTAATGTGGTCACTAGGATGGGCTTTTATCCAAAGTGACTTATTCCCCAGAAGAAGACATTGGACCCCAGATGCTGATAAAGAAAAATGATGTGAAGACACAGGGAGAAGGTGGCTACCACTAGCCAAGCTGAGAGGCCTCAGATGGAACCTTCACCTTGGACTTCTAGTGTCCAGGACCATGAAAAAATAAATCTCTGTGTTTAAGCCACCCAGTCTGTGATACTTTGTTAGGGCAGCCTTTACAAATGAATACGCCCTATCCTTAGAGTTAAATTCAATAAAAATATAAACATCCTTCATTAAATAAGCACAACTATATTGTGTTTTCCTGTTAATCTGATTTAGTTTATTCCCCAAATATCTCTGAAGCGGAAGGAATGCACATTAAGAAACACACACATTCTCAATTTTACAAATCAGTGAACCTGGCTTTATCTTGAGTTACTATTTATAGTGTCACTGTTTATGTCACATTATGATAGCGATTTGAAATATGTCTCTAAAATATGCAAGCCTTTTGAATGAAGAAATCTGCAATCTCTATTTAGCATTCTCAGAATGTCTTCGTCTCTGGTCTAGTCTAGTTGACACGCTGGATCAATAACAGAACATTATTTAGTGTCCCTTTGACATTAAAGAAACAACTCTTGGTCAATCTCTAGTACTGCTAATCGGTCACTGACCGTGGAAAACGATGACTTGTCAGTAGACTCAGCTTACTGTGGAATGTAAAATCAGTTTTACTGCTTTTCCCAGTCAGTTGCCTTTTGTTGGAAAACAGATCATCCCAAAACTTAGTGGTTTAAGCAGAGATGCATTATCTTAGTTAGCAGTTCTGCCCTGGACTCAGTAGAGTGGTTTCTCCAGCCTGGGCTGAACTCCTTTCTGCCAGGTGCATTGTGGGCTGTCTGGTAGAGGCGATCGTCAGCTGAGACAGCGGACCTTACATCCTTGACAAGCTGTAGGGCCCATCCACGTGGCAGATTTCAGTTTCCAAGAAAGGAAGTGAAAGTACAAATCTTGGGAACAAATCTCAGAACAATACAATTCACCAAGATTTAAGGGGTAGGAAAGACCCCATTTCTCGATGGAGGAGAGGGAAGGGATGCTTCAGAGTCACATTGCAAATGGTGCGGACACAGGAAAATAACATATTCTGGCTATTTTTGCAATCTGCTCCAGATGGTAGAAAATACTCATCATCTCAACTGTAAGGGCAGTTTCTCACCGTTTCTTTTATTTGCAAAAGTAAGTTTTATTGTTGTTGCTGTTCGTGTTTGTGTTTTGTTTTTTTGAAATGAAATGATTGTTCAAATTCCAGAAAGAGTCACAGTGCTCCTTCTTGATAATCACTTAGCTCAAAGCCTGATGTTATGACTAAATGTTCTTGTTCTCGTTTTTCGGATCACTTGATCTGTCTTTCCAACTTTGTAAGTTACCAAAAATAGCAACTAGTGTTGGTTTCAGGCTACATACCAGGCGCCGAGCTAAGCATTTTGCAACACTGGCTCCTTTGAAATGGTCACTGTCCATGAGGCTTCCAGGGGATTCTGAGAGGCCAACTCTATGACAACCTTCTCAGCATGAGTGGGGTTCCTCCCACTGCACCCAGTCCAGCCATATGGGTGAGCTGTCTTGGGTGACAACACCGTAGATAACCATCAAGCATAGCTGCCTTCCGAAACTGATTCTATTTAAATTGTCAGTTTCCCCTGGATGAGATATCAGAAACTCATTAAAAAGTCTTTCCCAGCTTTCTATAATTGATACAGTTGATTTTTAGCACATCGAGTTGAGCTAGAAGTTCAGTTGCTTATTTTTTCTCCTCCATTTTAGTCTGTGGCAGAATATTATGCTCAGAAAGCAGTGAGAATAACACCTTAGCTACTCTCTATTGATTAGTAGCTCAATTTTCTATTTGAGGCAAATCACTGTGGTTAGACGTACAGGGTAGCAGGAAAAATGACAGGCAGACCTACAGATTGTCTACTTATAAAAGGAGATTCTGATATATACACTAGGATGTTACATTCAGGCTCCCCAAGAAAGCCACAAAACTGTAGGCAACATCTTAGCATTTCTTCAGTCACAGGTAACTCAAATAACTGGATACGGGGCGGGGGGTAGTGGAGACCCACTGAGCCAAAAAATTTGAACAATCATAATATTGGCTGCATGTTTTTTATGGGTCACTGTAACAGCATGATTGGCTACATTCAATTTTCTGCATATTCAGGACTTAATTAAAACATTTAATAGTCTAATGGTGGCAGGAAGGTGAGGATCAGCTCAAACATTGAATGACCACTCACCAACCATCACGCCATGGTTTGGCTAAAGAATTAGCGAGATGATGGTAGCTATTCTGATGAAGCTTGATCTTGAGCTAGGCTTGGTCTTAGCAGCACTAGGAGCCTTATACCCAACTCTTCATAACAATTTATGTTTGAATAACACTCATTCGGATAGAAGAAAGTCACATTTAGTACCCACTTTTATCCTCATGACAACCACACAAGATTGATAGCTATCAACTCCCATTTTAGCCATAAGGAAACTAAGGTTAGCTAGGATGGGTGACTTTCTGCCATGCCAAGATGAATATGTAGCATTGGCTAAGAAATGCTAAGATGTGCTCTGTATGATGGCCAGAGCACAGAAACTGGATTCATTCTACTGGCATTGAACTTGGGATTTTTCTGCTTACACGTTGTGTAAGTTATTTAATCTCCCTGTGCCCCCAATTTCTTCATCTATTGAAAAGGAAGAATATTAGCCCCTTTCTCACAGGGCATTCTGAGGATTAAGTGTGTTATCTTTTCTAAAGCCCTTAGGACATATAGCATGGTTAACTCAATAAAATTGTTAGCTATCCTAACAATTCTTCGTTCTTTAATCTACCATGATAATTTTCTGTTCTTTCTTGAATCAGATACCATGAAATTTTTTTGAAGCACAAGAGCACATTGCGCACACAGTAGTTAATGGTGATCAACCAGGAAACAATTCATCCATGTTCTCTCACAAGAAAATGGTTAAAAACGGGATATAGTAAACCAGGACACAGAGTTATCATTTGTTTGACCATAAATATTAAGAAAATAATCAATTACCAACATCTAAACATTCAAAGAATTCACATAAATCATACATCTGTCTTGTTTTGCATAAAAATTATAAGAGCCAGCAACACAAAGTCACATCTGCTTGAACAGAATTACAATTTCCCATCCCCTAGACTTTCACAAGGACACGGTTTTCCACTCCGGCCTTCCCACCATTTTGTCACTTCTGGTTCACTTCACTCATATTGATGTTATCTTCTTGGCTCCTGGAGCAGTTTGAATTTGTAAATTTTCTTTAGAAAACAGAATATTTAGAAACAACATCTTGATGATGAAAATTTAGAGAAAAGAGCAAACACTTGCGAAGACTAGACCATGATACTCAGCAAGAATCGAGGACATCCAACTTTAGACTTCTATGCAGTCCTTTGCTTTCTATAGAACCAAATTGATTTTTGAATTTCTGACCTAATTTCATATGGTTCTCATCTGTGTTTTTTCTTACAATTATAATGGCAGAGAACAATGTTTTAGAAATAGAATTATAAATAAAATCACAACTACATGTAGTTTTCGTCCCCTGAGACCTCCTTCATAGGCGCTCCTACCCAGTTATCAAGGGCATCTGTAATGAGCCTCTGGGCCTGTGATTCATATGGTAAAGAGCTTAAAACTTTATTGTTGTCCAGCTCATGACCTCAGATGACAAACCGTGTCTCTGCTTCCTAAGTATAAACCCCGTAAAAACTCCAAAAAATTGCTACTTGTATTACTGTTGTCTTGTTTTTGTTTTGAGAAAGAACATGGGGGGGGGGAGGCAGAGAGAGAGAGAGAAAGAAAGAGAGAGGGAGAGAATCCCAAGCAGGCTCCACACTTAGCCAGGAGCCCTACCTGAGGCTTGATCTCACAATCATGAGATCATGACCTAGTCTGAAATTAAGAGTGAGTTGCTTAACTAACTGAGCACCCCCCCCTGCAAGCTGCTTTTGTTTTTGTTTCTAAATAAGGACTTTATAAAAAAGAAGTTAGAGGGCTCCTGGATGGCTCAGTTGGTTAATCAACAGCTTTGGCTCAGGTCATGATCTTGTGATTCATGAGATGGAGCCTCGCATTGGGGTCTTTGTTGACAGCTCAGGGTCTGGAGCCTGCTTTGGATTCTGTGTCTTCCTCTCTCTATGCCCCTCCCCCACTCATGCTGTCTCTCTGTATCAAAAATAAATAAACACTAAAAAAATTTAAAAAATAAGTTAGATATCTGACAGGTCATTGGCATGATGACAAACAGTGTATGCAAGACAGAAATGATTTAAATGGAGGCCCTTGGCTTTCATTTTACTTGTTTCCCCTCTTTAAAGATGTTACCTAATTGGAATTCTGGGAAGCACCTTCTAAGTGCCTTACAAGTGTGTCTACTATAGGCAGAGGAACCCATTTACTGATAATCATATGAGAAACTCTTTGCATAAAATTCTTACTCAAGAGAAGAACTTTCTAGTATCCCAACATTCTGCTAACCTACTGGATGTGACATGTACACATGTATCTATCACCTTCACCTACACTTGACTTTTTCAGAATTAAAAACCGTGTCTACCATCCCTAAAAATAGTTCTGGGGTCTGTGAATTATAGAATGGATCAAGTATGCTCCTAGTCACCAAGAATCATCCTAAATTTGTTCCTCTCATCTCCAGTCCATGTCTGATCATACAGGTTTAGTCTCTAAAATCTATATTCTTTTTTTTAACTAAAATCTATATTCTATTTATACCAGACACTCCCAATCCTTGTGCAGAACCTCTTCTCTCTAGGATGAATTGTGATATGAAAGCCTATCTTTCTGCTTCAAATACCTTTGTTCTTTAATCCATCAAGCTTATCAACCAGACTCGCCTTTCCGAAATGCAGACAATTATCACTAGGTAGAAAACCTTCAGTGGCTTCTTGTTACCTCTGATATAAAACCAAATTTTAGAATGACAGTCAGGGGAGGGGCCCCTGGGGGGCTCACTCAGTTAAGGAGCAACTAAAGATGTTGTCTCTGGTCATGATCTCACAGTTTGTGGGACTGAGTCCCACATCCGGCTCTGCATTCACAGAATAAGCCTGCTGGGGACTCTCTCTCTCCCTCTCTCTTTCTGCCTCTTTCCCACTCATGCATACTCTCTCTCTCTCTCAAAACAAGTAAATAAACATTAATAAAAAAAAAAAAAAGAAGGACAGTCACGGGTTCTTAGATCTTATCCTTTTTTTCTCATCATGTTTTTTCTTTAATTTATTCATCATTTAACAAATGTTAACCAGACTTATTGTGGTGATCATTTTGCAATATTGCATCATTGAGTTGTACACCCGGAGATAATACAATGTCAATTCTGTGTTCTGTGTCAATTATATCTCATTTAAAAAAAAAAAAAATGTTTGTTGACCAGGCACTACATGTCAGGAGCTGCTCTAGAAAGGTGAGATAAAGCAGTGAATGAAACAGGAAGAAACCTCTGTCCTCATGGAGTCTGTAGGTAGAAACCTATGGTCATGCACCCCTGTTTTGTTAATAAAGTTTTATGTGAACACGAACACCCAGTATGTTCACGTTGGCTAGGCTGCTCTTCCACTAGAGCTGCAGAGGTGAGTAGTTGCAGTGTAGACCACTTGCACTGCAGAGACTGAAGTATGGTTCTTTACAAGAAAAGTTTGCTGACACTGTTCTCAACGCATATGGACAGGCTAAGCGATATTCATGCTGCCCTATCTCTGGGTTCAAATTTCCTCACCCCAGAATCCCCACTTTCCTCTCTCTCTTAAAGTCTTCTTTCATATTTTCTCTATTATAAAGCCAGTCTTCTCAACTCAAAAGTGCCCTCTTCCTCTTTATTCTAGTACTACACTCTTCTTCCATTTCTTTTGGTCTTTTTTTTCTTCTGTTGATCTTGTGATATCAGAAATTATTCACCTGTCGGCTTCCCTTCCAGATATGGGGTTCCGGGATCATGGGCCATATCCTTACTCATTTTACCTACATTCTCTATCTCCAATAGACTAGCAAATAATCGGGAAATCAAGTACCCAAAATTTCCCAGGGAGAACCAGAAATTTTTCTGGGGGAAATTTCTTCTCGGTCAGATGCCACAGTGGGTTTGAAATTCTGCAAAGCCCTCAGAGACGTGGCACTGACTGTTGGATTCTCTAACCCCATGGGGTGATCGATAGGACCCCTTGGCTTCTCCCACAGGTACAAATGCACTACTAATATTTTTGACTATTTTTAAGTTTATTTTTAGTGTTTTCTGGTCAGTTGACTCAGCAATGAGCCCATTTTCCCCTTCATGCCCTCCATGATCATTACGTAACCCAAGATTCCTGCAGATGAAAATGACACTGGTAAAATGAGTGCAGCAGATATGTGTTCTTGATCTGAGCACCTTTCTGTCTCTAAGAAAGTCGAGTTTTTGTTTGGCAAAAGAGTAGGCCCTTACTTGCCTTAATGACTCTGTAAACTCAGAAAAGCTTCCGTGAAAGTATAAATTATAGGATTTATGGAAGGCAAAGTAAACCCCAAAGATGTCGTTTAACTCTTTTTCCTTTCCCAGAAACATAAAGGAAATTTGCAGGCTATTAACTCAGCTTTGCAAACAGTTTTCAAATAACATTTGATTCACAGAGGCCCTGTGAGCAATCAAAATATGAGTTGGCTTTGTTTCCGCTCAGGGCTCTGCCCTTGCCCCCATCTGGCTTTGCCATTTCTCTCAGCTGCCTCCATAGCTTTATTCTGCGACAACAGACACCTGGCCGCAACGGGTAGACATGGAGTTCCCACAGAGGCGGCGGTCCATGGCAACCTTCAGAAGATCTGCAGCAGGATTCCTCTGTGTTTTCTGGAAAGCGTGTACATTTCTTACAAGCAATTACACTGACTCTACAGTGCTCCAAATGGCCTCTTAAACCAGCTGTAACAACCAAACCAAGAGCTATCACCTGATAATTCTGGCCATAGAGATATAGATTTCTGTGGAAATGAATCAAACAAGTAACACAACTGAGAAGCTAAATGGTATGTTTAGTAGCATTTCCAAATTGCTGTCGTCTAGAAGTGGAACACAGTGGCATGGGTTGATTCTTGCATGCAGCAATAACTTGTTTAAAATATTTTCTAAGGTAGTAATCTTTTGTATGTAGATATACCATGTATGTATTAAAGGGAAGGCACTCATGTTCTCATAGAATTTTAACTTCTAACATTTATCACTGAACAGCCTTTATTACAAATGTTAACAGGAATAAACAAAGATATTATTTAATTTATTGCCTAACAGGTTATAGCAACCTCAATCCTGATGCCACAAGATCTGCATTAGAACCCCACCAACAGTGAATATTACAATCAGTCCCAAGTAATTGTAATTGTTGCCTACTGTTTTGCTAATGTGTTTCTTTCATAGTTGTTTCCTAACTTAACTGAATTTCTTATGGTATGGTAACATTTTGGGTGGTTTTTGTTTTTCATCTTTATATCCTAATCTGAGTCTTTGTACAGCATACATATTGGCCTTATTTTTATGAATGGAATTGTGTCTCCTGCTAAAAAATGATATGTTGAAATCCTAATCCCTAAGATCTTGGAATGTGCCCTTATTTGGATATAAGACTGTTGCCAATGTAATTAGTTGAGTTGAGGTCATACAAGAACAGTGTGGGCCTTTCTTTCAATATGATTGATGTCCTTATCAACAGAAGGCTGTATGAAGAGACAGAGACATAGAGAAAGTCCACATGATGGCAGAGGATTGGAGCAATGTGTCTGTTGACCAAGGAATGCCCGTGATCACAAGCAAACCACCAGAAACTGGCAGAGGCAGAGACAACCTACATTTCAGACTTCTAGTCCACAAAACTTTGGGGAAATAAATTCATGTTGTTTTAAGCCACCTTGTTTATGGGGCTTTGTTATGAAGTCCTAGGAAACCAGTACAGGTCCCCAGGCCTGGAAATGCTGCTCTGTTCAGTCCTGTCTTCCATTGACCTCCACTTTCACCCTCTGCCCTACCCCAGGAGACTCACCCAAGCTACTGCAGTCAACATGCTTGACTGCTGTCTGACTTTCAAGTGGATTTGGCTGTTGGGAAGCCCATGCAGGAGATTAGAGAGAAGGAAGGTTGAGGTCAGTGTGTTTGTTACCCAGGTTCCCTCCCTGTGAGGGAATTTGCTTTGTCTCCTAACTCAGAACCATGAACACAGTAAGTGATTTGTGAGCCTCTTTTTCAATCTCCAAAGATGATGCATAAGGTGGTGCTATTCTAGGTACACAAGAGAAGAGTTAATTCATTACATATGATGAAAGCCAGAACACGAGAGGCCTAATTTTCTCAGTGCTCAAATTCTTCTCAAAATGATCTTCTCTGCACTAATTTCCTATTTTCCAGTGACTGTTCCTCCTTAGCCATAGGCGTCTGCTGCCCCACTGGTATCCTCACACGACAGCACTAACCATTGTGATTCAGCTGTACTCCACTCACGTCCTTGCGAATAGACTCATCAGTAAATCTTCTTCTATTTACCTTAACTTGACTTAGGATAGCTCTATTTGCTGTCACAACATCTGTGTATTAGACCCGTGATTAAAACATGTCCACTGTCTTCAGTTTCCTCTTGTGGAATTTCTCCCCCTCTGCAGCCATGTGTCAAATCTGGCAACTCTTATTTGAGAAAGAGTTTCAGGCCAACATTCACTGAAGTCTAGTCTAGGAAGAGATCTGAACAAAGCAAGAGATAAAGGCTGGCTGATGAGTAACACTGGTGAGAGAGGTGTTACCAATTGCTAAAACTAGACAATGAGGAAGAGCAGGAGCCATATGAGGAACTGGTGGACAGACCTACTGGAGGAAGTAAATGTGATCATATAATGACATGGAAATGTTGACCAATTACATAAAGATAGAAAGGATCAGAGTGTAGAGTAGCTGAGAAAACCAGGAAATGAGTTGCCAGACAAGGAATGTAGGCCCTCCATTCTGTGTCTATATCATGCATATATGACTTGTCTTTCTCTCCTAATTTCTGAGGGAAAAATAGAGGCAACTTCTGACACTTTGTGCTATTTCAGGATTATTCCAATCCTCATTTCCCCTAAAAAATGTTCATTTATAGTCCTCTCTCATATGAGAGTTACCCTCATTTCCCATACTATGAGCCATCTTATCTATTGGAGGTTAGTAACAATTATATTATCATTATGATGGATTGACCTAGAGTGGCTTCTGGGAGTTAGAATAAGTCCATTCTAAGACCAGTATCCTTAGCAGAGATATTGGGATCAAAGTGAGCGGGTAAAGTTGTCTGGTGATCATGTTTTGTTCATTATATCTAAGTGTGTTTCCATCACTCATTCAATGTGCTTCATGAAGACATGGTTGGGTCATCTTTACTCATCTCTCTCTCTCATGTCTTACATTGGCTACAACTTCTTTCTGGAATGCTCTACCTTCCATATATCTTCTGGCCTCATTCCTTCACACTTTCCAAGACTTTACTCAACTGTCATGTTCTCAATAAGGCCATTCACACCATACTTATTTAAAATCCCAATGCTCTTCTTTCTCTAAGCCTAGGCACTCTGGTGTCCCCTTAATCTATCTTACTTTTCACTTTTGTCTCATGGAAATTACTATCTTGTAACATAATATTTGATTTTTGTATGTATGACCTTTATAAATTTTTGCATATCTTTCTCCAATAGGATGCAAGCATCATAAAGACAAAAATCTTGATTATTTTGCTCAGTGGTGTGTTCTATGTGCACCAAATAGTTCCTAGCCCATAGCTTAAGCTCAATAATATTTTTGAAAAAATATATGGTATATGAAAGACTTGTCTATTGCAACACTTCTTTGCCTCAAGGTTCTGCATTTGGATGGGTTGACCTCTCTCTGGAGTTGGGAAGGGAGGCAGCTCTATGGCCAAACAGAGGCATATCTTCCAAAGGAAACCAAGAGAATGGTTCTGGGCATGCAACTCTGAAAGCAGTCTCATCGATGAACCACTGAAAGGGTTTTTCCCCTTTTATTTTCATTCTCTTAAGTAACCCATGACATTTTAATCATGTCTAATTAAAAATTCAAAGTTTGTCTTAGATGGACTGGGAAAAATTAAGAGAAGGTCAATTCCACACTAGGGTTGGAGCTATATAGGAGAGGAAGCATCTTTTTGCCTTCCTATCTCTCTCTTAATAAAGAGAGATAACCATGATCCCAGAAAGATGTTAGATGCACAAGTACTGCACTGGAGGAGAATGGACGTGTTATTGGGGGTCATGCAGTCATAGAGGCTAAAGCATGGGCCAATGGGGGAGCATGGGGAAGGAAGGAGATGACAGACAGCAGAAGGAGCTTAGTTCCACTAACCTTGCCAGTCAGGCTCAAAGCCACTGAAATTTGGATCTCCAAATAAATGTTATCTCCCTTTTTCTTCTGGACTGGTAAAGTCCATTCTGTTTGCAAATTTATTTACATATATATAATTTATTTTATACTGACAGGGTGATATTTTAGAATTCAAATGCCATGCTTTGCTTATCACTTTAGCCTAATGCTAAGCACTGAGGACAGTATATTGCCAAGAGAGACCTTCAGTATTTAAATTCAATTTAAATTAGTAGATGTTCTAAAGATATTTTGAAGACCAAAAGTGTTCTGAGTTCAATTAAGGAGTCAGCCAAGTGAATATACCAATTGTTATGTCACAAAATTGATACAAACAGTAATAGGTAGGTATTTCAATCAATATTGAATAATATTGATTGAAAAAAAAAAAACTTAGCCAGTTTATAAGATATGATTCGCAGAAGGTTACTCATAAGAAACAATAAAAGAGGAGGAATTCTTAGTGTTTTAACACCAACTATAATTACATTTACAATATGACCATCTTTTTTAATTAAAAATGAAATATCAATCTAAGATTGATCAAGAAATGACTGTTTGCTAATGGGTCAAAGTGACTTGTGATAAATTATGATAACTGAAATAAAGAATTATTGAAATTACAATGCACCATACAGTATATCTGTGGAGGTGGTTCCAAGCTTTAGGAAACAAGTTAATGAGATTCTCCATTAATATCGAGGTAAAATATCTTGGAACTTCTGAAAAAGATCACTAAAAAGTTCAAAGAACTTATAAGATTCAGAACTTCTGAAGAAAAAGGAGTCATAAGAATAGAGAGTTCAAATGTGAAAACATATGCATACTTCAGAAATAGAAGCTGAAAGCATCAGCCAATGTTAATAACGGAAAGGAAAGGTGAGATGAGGAAGGAATTATTATTTGTAGGATGTAGTTTCATGACAGATACTGTAAAAACTATTTTACTTGTGCTTTTTCATCATAAACTAGTTCAATGAAGTCTCCATTCTACTAAGGAAGGAGGCAGAAGAATCCTTATCTGCTTCTTTATTCAAGAATGCTAGAGTAGGAAAGAAGAGTAAAAGTCTAAAAAGCATGACCAGCTCTTGTGTCACTGTATTGAAATTGTTACTAATTTTATCTTTGAGCTTATGTTTTACGCATAAAGTTCTATGGGACAATGCACATGCAGGTAAGCAGAGGAGATAGGCCAGGTGGTGTATGTGTGGGCTGAGTGTTTGACCTCGTCACCCAGCATGTAAACACAAGTGTGGGACGATCTGATGCATGACAAGTACATGAGCAGTTGGGTTATGGGAAAGACCTGAGCCCAGATTGGCAGTGGTGATGGTGGCAGCTGATTCAGTCATTGCAACAAGAGCAGTTACAGCCTCGAAAGAGAGGAGGGGTTCCACACAGGGACAACACTGGGACCCATAATGGGACATAGTTTTACCATTCATTACTAGAGTCCATTCCTGAGGCATATGTATTAATTCTCTGGTCTGAGTGTCAGGAAAGGACCTGCCAGTCTCCAGGAAGTGTACGTAAAACCTTGGATTGCGAGTAACTTGTTCTGCCAGTGTTCTGCAAGACAAGTGAACATCTCTAATAAATTTTAGCTTGATAAATGAGCGATGTCTTGCAATATGAGTCATACATCACACCAAATGTCATGTGATCACAACCAAGCCAATGGTTCTTGAAGCTCGCTTTGATATCCAAGTGCTTTGGAGTACAAGCATGTTTTTGGAATGGATTATATGTGCAACCCAAGGTTTCACTGTACTTTGTCAGCGAACTCCTACAAAATAAAGTGTATACATGGGGCTATGTCAGTGAAAGTTGTAGAAGAAAAATCTAATATTCTCTCCTCAATTAAAGCAGAATGAAATTTTGAAAAGGAGTAGTCAGAATCAACTTTTCAGAAATCTGGAAGTTAACCCAAGACTTGCAGAAATCCGAGGAGTATTTATTCAAGAAAAATAGCTAAATTTTGGTAAGAACACTTGGTTTTGTGGCATTTTAAGATGCCCTGGTCCTATTTCCCACTCTCCATTTCCATGGTAATTTTGAAAAATAATAACCCACATATGTGGTGAAAATAGTAGACTGACAATCAGCAGAAGTAATTGAATTGGGTTCATTAGAAGCTTTATTACCAGGATGGGGAGCCTGGGTGGCTCAGTCAGTTAAGCCTCTGACCTCGGCTCAAGTTATGATCTCGTGGTTCGTGAGTTCAAACCCCACATCAGACTCTGTGGTGACAGCTCAGAGCCTGGACCTGCTTCAAGTTCTGTGTCTTCCTCTCTCTCTCTGCCCCTCCTCCACGTGTACTCTGTCTCTCTCTGTCTCAAAAATAAATAAAACATTTAAAACTGTAAGAGCTTTATTACCAGGAAATTGTCATGATTTGATCATCCCTGAAGACTCCACCTTCAAGAAAGTCTGTATTTGACTTGACTCATAGCTCTTCCACTGACAGAATCTCTGTCACATATATCTAGAGACAACTGTCAGGGGAAAATCAAACAAACAAACAAAGGGTGGTTGATTGACTTCATGGGTGCCTGGGGTGGTAAATAGTTGTTGCAAGCAAATGAACAAAAAGAGCTTTAAAGGAAAAGTTAGGAATTGTGATGCCCACGGGGGCCTGGATAGGCTCTGAGATAATCCTGGGAACCTAGAATGCCATGGGCTTGGCCACAGCTTTGCTCAGGTACAGAGCAGTATATGTGTGAAGGGAAGTCTGGAGAAGCTTCCAAGCTCCCACATCTGGTTGATCTTGAGATTGCACAAGCAGGATGCAAAGGCTAAAGCAAAGGTGTGAAATTCCAGTCTAAGCATTGAAGACATGCCCAACACCCACACAGTCCCACTTGGTAAATAATAGGAGACTTACTGGTTAAAAGCATTGAAGGGAATCTCTGTCCAACCATTAACTGACCTTTAGGCTAACTGAGCAGAAACTTCAGTGGCCACACATGACAATGAATACAGACTTAGAGAATTCATTCATAAAATAAAATAAGAAGGTAATAACAACTATAACAAACACAAAACCAAAAGTCTTCGGGGGGATGTGGGAATTTAATTTCCAGAGCTATCACATGAGGTCATTTAAAATATTCAGCTTCCTGTAAAAACTTAGGAGGCATGTAAAAAAACAGGAATGTATGAACCGTCATACATAATAAAGGAAACAATCAATAGAAACTGTCTTTGAGGAAGCCCATAAGTTGCATATATTAAACAAAGATTTTCTTCAGCTACTTTAAATACATTCAAGATAGTACAGTTCATCATGTCTAAAGAACTAAAGGAAAAATGAGAATGATGTTGCCCCAAAGAGAAGATAGAAATAAAAATATAGAAAAGATTTTAAGAAACAACTGAAGGGAGATTCTGCTGTTGAAAGTTATGATAATTGAGATGAAAGATTGGTCTAGAGAAACTTCACAGTGGGTTAGAGTAGGTAGAAGAAAGAGTCAACAAGCTTCATGATGACTCCATTGAGACTATCCAGTCCAAGGAACAGAAAGAAAAAGGAACAAAGAAAAATGAACAAGTTCTAGTGACCTGTGGGGCATATTGCATAATGGGAGCCCCAGAAGGAAAGGAAAGAGAAAAAGTGTCAAAAAATATCTGAGAGATAATAGCAAAAAAATTCCAAATTTGACCAAAAAATTAATCTACATGTCCAAGAAGTTCTATAAACCCTAAGTATAATAAACTCAAAAAGTTCTACATTTAAACATTTCATAATTTAACCTTTGAAAGGCAGAAATAGAAAAATCTTAAAAGCAGTGAGAAATGACTCATCACCTACTAGGGACGACCCATAAGCCACAATTGGTTGTGCATCACAAACCATGGAGATCAGAAGACATTGAAATGACACATGTAAATAAACACAAGGAAAAAATGTGAAACAAGAGTTCTGTATTCACCATAAATATACTCGAAAAGTGGAGAAGAAATGAAAGCATTCTCTGATGCACAAGAGCAGATTTCACGGGTAGGTGACCTGTCTGAGGAGACACAGAGAGGCATGCTTCAGGCAGATATAAAAGGACACCAGAAGGCAGCACAAATCTACATGAAGAAATAAAGAGCACCAGCGAATCTTACTACATAAATAAATATAAATGAGAGTAAAAATATATCGTATGCTTGTAATATGTTTATTTCTCCTCTCCGATAAAAATAAAACTATATAAAGCAATAGTTCCAAATCTGTGTTGATGGTGGTTTGATCTAAAAAGATGTAGTTTATATGAAAATAACCACACAAAGGAACATGGAAGGAAAAGTGCTATATAAGAGCATAAATTTCATACACTATTGGAATCAAAGCTGGTATAAATCTCAACTCAATTGTCTCTCTTTCTCTCTCTCTCTTTTTTTACTGTTTATTTATTTGAGAGAGAGAGCACTCTCATGTGAGCAGGGGAGGGGCAAAGAGAGAGGGTGGGTGGAGGGAGGGAGAGAATCCCAAGCAGGCGCCACATTGTCAGCGCACAATAGATGTGGGAGTTGATCTCATGAAACATGAGACCATGACCTGAGCCCAGATCAAAGGTTGGATGCTTATCCGACTGCGCCACCCAGGCTCCCCTCAACTCAATTGTCTTAAGGGGTGAAGCTAATTGTAATCTCTAGAAAAACAACTGGCAAAATACTTCAAAAATAAATAGTGAAATAACAAGAAATTTAGAATGGTATATTATAAAATATATATCTAGCAGAACGATGCAATAAAGAAGGAAAATAGAGAAAAAAGAAACAAAACATACAGAAAACAAATGGCAAGGGGCACCGGGTGGCTCAGTTGGTTGAGCACCTGACTGTGGCTCAGGTCATGATCTCATGGTTCGTGGTCCAAGCCCTGCATTGGGCTCTGGGTTGACAGCTCAGAGCCTGCTTCAAATCCTGTTACCCTCTCTCTCTGCCTCTCCCCTGTTCTCTCTCTCACGTACTCTCAAAATAAATAAACATTAAAAATTTTTAAAAAGAAAACAAATGGCAAAATGGCTTATATAAGATCTACTTTATTAATAATTATAATAAATGTAAACCAATGAATGAATTAAATACTTCAATAAAAGTTAAATATTGAGAGAATGTACAAAACACACACACACAAAACAAAGTATGACCCCGCTATGCTATCTGGCAATTTTGCTTTAGAATCAGGCAAAACATCATCAGGATGGTTACATGATCCCAGACACCAGTAAGAGCTAACAAGGATATGAATAAACGGAACCCAGTAAATTGCTGGTGGAAAATTAAAATAGTGCTTTGGAAATGTGCTTCCAAATACTTTGGAAAGTAGTTTGGAAGTTCCTCAAAGGTTAAATATAGATTTATAAAAAAGCAGAATCAGACCTACAAATACAGAGAACACAGTGATGGTTGCCAGAGGGGAGGGATGGGGGGGTATAGACAAAACAGGTAAATAGAAGTGAGAGCTGTAGGCTTCCAATTATGGAATGGATAAGTCATGGGAGTAAAAGATGCACCGTGGGGGATCTGGTCAGTGGTATTGCAATAGCGTGGCATGGTGACAGATGATAAGGACACTTTGATGAATAAGGTTTAATGTATGGAAATTGTTGAATCAATCACTGTATTGTACATCTGTAACTAATGTAACATCGTGTGTCAAAGATGCTCAAATTTTATATATATTCTTTCTCTCCTTATAGATATGGATAGATATAGATGTACATAAACACACATATACAAATACATATATACATATATATTTTCTCTATGCACACACACATGTATATATCAGAGGTAATATATTATCTATATAATTCCACTCTTAGGTGTATACACAACAGAAGAGTGAGTATGTTCATACCAAAACTTGTACATGGATATCTATGGCACTATTATTCTTAGTAGCCAAAAAATAGAAACACTCCAAGTGTCCATTAATGCATGAGGAGACAAACAAAATGTGGCATATCTAAACAGCAGAATATTACCATTCATAGGAACAATGAAATACTGATACATGCCACAACACGGATAGACCTTGAAAACATTATGCTAAGTGAATGAAGCCATGCACACAAGTCCTCATAATATAATCTCCCATTCAAATAAATGTCCAGAAAAGACAAATCCACAAAGATGGGGTGCAGATTTGCAGTCCCCAGGAAGTAGGGGGTGGACAGAAAGTGAAGAGGACTTGATAAGAAACCAATGCAACGAGATGATCACATGTTCTGCAATTCCACAGCGGTGAGGGCTGCCGAACCTGGAAAGTAAAGTAAAAACCACTGAATCATGTACCTTAAAAGGATGAATCTTATGGTCCACCAATTTCCTTCCAATAAAAAGAGGAAAAATTATATACATGGACTTTTCAATAAAGTATATCAAGACGGTATTAGAATTCAAACGTTTAGAATCCTGATTTCGACAATTGGTACAATATTGGAAAACACCTATTCACAGGCTTAGAAACATAGTTTAAAGATCGTTGCATTAGAGGGGAAAATAACACTTTCATGTGAAGCTTTGGATGAACCTGTTATTAACAAGGAAGGCAATTCTAAACTTAACATTTTCTGTAGTTCAAGATATAGCCATAGAAGTCCTAAAAAGGCATTTTGAATAATACACAATTCATGAAGTCACAATTATAACACAAGTTGCGTGAAACGTCTCCGGAAATACCAAAATTCCATTGAATAAATTTTGTTTCACATTAAATTTAGACTTATCTGAGGCTGATTTGTATGAAGAATTAACATGTTAGAAAATCTGTGAGAATCATGAACTCTAGCTGAACTGAAACTTATATGTTGAAATAATTTATCAGAAATACATCCCAATGTGGTCATAGCCTGTGAAATATTCTTAACAGCCCCCGTAATAGCTACAGCAGCAGAAAGATCCTTCTCAAAATTTAAAATATTTGATGATTATTTATAGCATTGAGTTTGCCAAAAGCTCTTTTGTTGCTTTCAATTAAGTGTAAAAGACTTCCTCACACAGGTTTCCAGCTCACAGCTTCCAGGCTCATAATAGACTCACCTGTGCAGCATTAAGAAGGTGGTTTCCAAATCTGTACTTGGATAACATAGTTTAAAAAGGAAACAAAATGGGAGCCAGGGGCCTCTCTGAAAATCAGCTCCATCCTGCATACGCTGTATTTCATCAATACCAATTACCCGTCAGATACTCAATTTCCGTAAAAGCGTTATAAAACGATAATGATAAGAGTAGA
This sequence comes from Helogale parvula, assembly GCA_004023845.1. NCBI lineage: Eukaryota > Metazoa > Chordata > Mammalia > Carnivora > Herpestidae > Helogale > Helogale parvula. The sequence goes on from PJEM01001527.1 coordinate 279,692, forward strand.
AATTGGCTGGCATTTTCATGACGTTGCTGAAAGTATAAATCTTGATGACCTAATAAATGTATTCACAGAAAAGGAAGCCAGAAAAATTGTAAGATCAATTAAGGTATCACGTTCATAAAGTACATGTGTGTTCTATAAAAGGATGACACTTTTTTTTTTTTTTGAAATTTGTACTCAGGTATCACTATTAGTCTATGTGTGCTGTAAGGAATATTAAATTTTTTAAAGAAAATTCCTTCACCTGTTCAATTGCATGTTCCCCTCTCCTCTTTGAATAAGAGACCCCAGATTTTTATCTTGCCCTGGCCCCTGGAAATTTTATAGCTGGTCCTGGGCATGAAGTATATAGTTCAGAAGCTGGCCTTAACATTGTATGCCCCACCCCCCACCTTTTAGCCTAAAAGAATCAGGGGCGCCTGAGTGGCTCAGTCAGTTAAGCGTTCAACTTTGGCTCAAGTCATGATCTCGGGGTTCCTGGGTTCAAGCCGTGCATTGGACTCTGTGCTGACAGCTCAGAGCCTGGAGCCTGCTTCGGATTCTGTGTCTTCCTCTCTCTCTGCCCCTCCCCTGTTCGTGCCCTGTCTCTCAAAAATGAATACATGTTAAAAAAACATTTAAAAGTCATATTTTCGAAGAAATAAAAATGCCATAAATGTCTCGGCCGACTTGATACTCAAAGACTTGATCCAATGTGGTTTTTGGAAGAAAGACCATCCTTGCTCTTGCTTCTAGCTGTAAGTGCTGAAAGGGTGTTTCTTGGCGCTGGGAGGTGGAACCAGCCAAGGGCCAGATGCTGGCACCCAGGTACCACTGCCACTTCCGACGCGCCGATGTGCTCCCTCAGCGGGAGAAACACTGCCAGCATGCGGTGACACGGGCCAGGAGCGCTAACAGTCCCGAGCGCTCAGGACAGGGCTCACTCGGGACCCCCAGTGCAAATGTATCTAGCCCCAAATGCCAATAATGCTCTCGGTGAGGCTACAATTTTGTTTCTCCTGCGTGGCCCTACCTCCTCTTCCCTTGCTCCCCAGTACCCCGCCTGGGGCAAACCTCATCCAGAAGACACTTAAACAGACTTATTTCCCTCGCTGTAGTGTGAGAAGCAGGATGAACCGATTTTGGCGGCACAAATAACAGCACAGGACAGCAGGATGAACTGGTCGAGAAAATCATAGTTTCCTCGTAGCCAACAGGGTCTATACTGTTTCCAAAGCTTGTGATAAGTCAAAAGGGCAGAGTGAAGCCTTTTGATGTCATTCCCTGCGATATACTACGTGCACAGAGCACCAAAAACACGTTGCATTAACCTAAGACCTAGAGCAGCCACACTACACTAAAACATATGCTTTATAAATATTAGTTTTGCTCACATGCAATATTTTTATGCAGTCAGCTGTTTCGTCTTTATTCTGGAAGATTATTTATTATTCTGCAATTGCTATTTCAATGACAAAGCTGGTGCATATATACACCATTATCTATAAAGCTGGGATTAGCCAGATAAGGCAGCGAATCTGACAAAACCAACTAACGGTACGAGGGGGGCATAGACTTCTACGACTATGACATTCCCTGCTTGCAAACATTTCCTTTAGAATCATACATATTGTTCCGATGTTCAAACAGATGAACAAAGAAAACACATTGAAGGCAAACATGAAAAATCAGGAGTCTTTTCTCCCAGTATGGGAAATTACTCTAGATTGTTAAACTTACCATCAATTTGCAATTTAATATAAAGACTCTGCCTTGGCTTTTCTCTCCAAAAAGATGCATCTTATGGGGTTTTTTTCTCCCAATAAATTCAATGCATTTGTAAAAAATACCCAGATGGTTTAATTTCTTCAAGGAAGTATATGTATCCAAGATAACATTCACAGCTGCCAGAAAATGCATTTCTCTATTGTGGCTACCACCTGATGTTTATAACATTAAACTGGAACAAAAAATAGAAAGGCAAAGAATAAAAAAATTGAAAAGAAGTACAGAAAAACTAAAATTATCACTATGTTCTCTTAGAAGAAAAGTAGAATAATCTAGCTTTAAGACTGAAGCGCATCATTACGGCCAAATCAATGCAACAGAATAGGTTCTGAATCCAGTGGACAGAAGGGAGGGTAATTACGCATTTACATTTAAAGTACTGTTTGAAGCTCTGTGTTTTGGTTTTAAATAGCACTGAGTTCTGTCTCACCAGCCAGTGGAGTTGGAAGATCTTTGAAAAATCAATGTACATCAAAGTCATTTATATTAAATTCTAACTTAAAGTTTCAATGGGCATGATAATTATTTAAAGATCTTCATTTTCTAGTTAGTCAACAACATTATTGAATGCTCACTGTGTGCTTTGAATTGAACTAGAAATGAAGGAGGGCAGAAAAGGCACAGTAGCTGTAAGCTACCATTGCTGTGCCTGCTTGCCTCAAACATCTCTTGTATCTGTGTTGGAGTATTTTTCTAGAGTGCAAATACTTCCTCTTTATACATATCTGAGTTCTATTAATGATTCATTGGGCAATGCAAACATCCAGTCCTCTAGATAAGTATTTGTGGTCAGAAGTGACCTCTTTATTTTCTGAACCAATGTTATCTTTCTACATCTGCATGTTTCATTATCTATCATCTATCTATCTATCTATCTATCTATCTATCTATCTATCTATCTGTCTATCTTCTATCATCTTTTATCTGTCTGCCTGTGTGCCTTTAATCTACCATTTATTGCAAACAAACCAGATGCAAATTTCTTTGTTCAGTGCTTTACAGCAAACACTAATGCAGTTCACAGTCTGTGCCAGGAAATATTCTCAGGACACGTAATACAGGCTTATCTTGGACCAACTGTGAGTTCATTTCCAGATCACTCAATAAAGCAAATATCACAATAAAGCAAGTCTAATGAATTTTGTGATTTCTCAATACATACAAAAGTTTTGTTTATACTGTAGTCTACTGAGAGTTTAATAGCATTATGCCTTTAAAAAGCAATGTACATCCCTTAATTTAAATACATTTCATTGGGAAAAAATGCTATCATGAACCTTCAGCATATCATAATCACTGATCACAGATCACCATAACAAATGTAGTAATAATGAAAACTTTGAAATACTTGTGAGAATTACCAAAATGTGACATAGAGACCTGAAGTGAAAAACTAGTTTTTGAATAAATGCTTTATGCAGGGTTGCCACAAACCTTTAATTTGTAAACATCAATATTGGTGAAGTCCAATAAAACAAGGTATGTCCCAGGGCACCAGGTGACTCCATCAGTTAAGCATCCAACTCTTGATTTCAGCTCAGGTCATGGTGTTATGGTTCGTGGGATGGAGCCTCACATTGGGCTCTGCACTGACAGTGTGGAGCCTACTTGGGATTCGCTTTCTTCCTTTCTCTCTGCCCCCCACCCCTGCCCTGCTTGTACACACGCACTCTCTCTCTTTCCAAATAAATAAATAAACTTAAAAAATAATACTTCAAATCTCTTTAAAATAAAAATAAAAAGGTATGGCTGTACTCAAAAACCTATAAGGTTAGTAATATTGTTACTGATCTACATTTTACTTATTAATGGGACACACAGACATTAAGTAACTTGTCTAAAGCCATTTAGTTGGTAAATGGTAGAGATAGGACTTAGACCCAGCCTACCTGACAGAGTCCAGGGTCCAAGCTCTTAAGCAGTATGCTATGTTGTTTTTATACTATCTTCCTTCATTACTACAACAATCCTGTGAAGTAGATACAATCTTTACTCAACAAGTGAAAAAACTCAGGCTTGGGGTCACGCATACTACAGATTAACTTGCTCATGTTTCATAGACATCGACAGAAAACTTGAGACTACTATTCTGACAGTGCAGTAGCCAGAATATCAGTATATTTTATTTGTGTGCCAGTATGTCTGCCTGTGTTCTAACAGATTGTAGCCCCAATTCTAGCAGATTGAAATGAAGAGAGACAGGGGACTATTTCACATGCAGTGGAGAGCATTATAGGAGGGAGACCTTGAGCTTAGAGAACTGAAATCTTTTATAAAGGGGAAAAAGCATGCCTGTTATTTGCCCCAGAGGAAAACATTATCTCTAGCTCTCAAGGATGTTGACTGTACAAACATCCTTGAAAAGAAAGTTCAGAACACAGAAAGGAGTGTCTCTTCTTAAAAGATGAGCAGAAATTTAAGAGACCCATACGGAATTTACTCCCGACAAAAGTTACTCAGCTAGTGAATAGAGGAGTTAAATTTGAACCTGGGTCACCTAACTCCTGTATTTTTCTCCAGTTATTCAAAACCATTGGCCTATGTTTGCCAGAGATGAGTTCTTCCATAAGAAGATAGAATCTAAAACATACCATAACTGGGGTAAAATTTACAGTCATAATGAATGAATGAATAAATCTAATTTATTTGTTTGCAAGTGAATGCATCACATTTCATGAGCTCCCCATTCCATATGGTAGTTGCAAAATGCAAAAAACCAGGGTAACTCATTTCCACTCTTAAAATTGGGCTCTTTTGGGTGAATAACAAAATTCAGGATTTTTTTTCTTTCCACTTTTTCACTCCTCTTTGGTTTGATACAAGTTTCCAGTAGAATCTATATCATCCTTACATCTGGGAAGGTACACTCTTTTCGAACGGCCATCTTCTCTCCTTACTAATCTTCTACTGAAGCGCATTCTAACTACCCTTATGGTCTTCATAAGCGGCAGCCAAGGTATTCCTTGGAAAGAACAGGAAGCTGCTGCTGCTGCTGCTGTCCATGGTCCTGGCCTGCCATCCAAGACTTATTTCAGTTTACCGGCCCTGTCAGTCTAGCCTCCCACCTAACATGGCTTACATGACGTGTACGACTTAGTGGTTTTCTACAAGACGTGTCCTCTTCTCATATACACACTTGCAAGTGTTGGAAATCCATTAAACTATCTGTATTTCTATTAGTGTATTTATAACACTCTCCCTACAACTTGCTCTGTAGTTGCGACCTAGAACGTGAAGAACGGCATCGTTGTTCTGGAATCCACACAGTGCCCAGATCGTAAGTGTGCCTCCTCCAATATTTCTCTTTTTGTTGTGGGTGAAACTCTTATTTCTCTTTTGGTAAGATGATTGGTACATTTTTTCTTACTCTATGGTTTATAATATAAATGTGCTGTGCAGTTTTGTAAGGATTTTCTTCTTCAAACCCATATTTGTCTCTATCTCAGCAAAGTTTGCCTTTTCCAAATAAAAACTTTAATTTAACATTACTTATTTGTCATTTATTATTAATTCATTAATTCATTCATTCACATAACTAATTATTTGCTATAGATTTACTGAAAGCATATTCAATACTTCAGTCGTCTTTGTTCAATGTTTCATCTGTTAATAGATGCTAAGAAAGGAGTAAATAGTGTAAAAGGAATGAAAAATTAATATTAAGTGTTAACCTTATGCAATATTTAAAAAATGCAAATTAAAGAACAAAAGTTAAATATAAAAATTTTAAGAAGGCATAAAATAAGGCATTCAGTGTAACCAGGTATGAATGCATAGCATTCAAACCTTCTCCAGTCCAGAAAAGGTCTCTCTTCTTTGCAAACATACTTTTCTTTTTATTTACCCTGAACTTTCATCCACCAGAGGAGTTCTCCTCATTCTATGATTTAAAAAGCTACATAAGAAAACTATTTCTAGGACATTCATATCCTACTTCAATGACTATTCAAGGTGAAAGAGAATGAATCTCTTGAGGTCTCCTGCACCACAGTTTCCAAACAGTATAGAGAAGTGTAGATGTATGCCATGAGTATTTATAGATAGGCTTGAGATACTGATATCTTCAAACTTTAGATAGCCAGAAACAGAGTGGATTGTTGGAACTCCTAGGCTAATCACCTCTGGCAGTGTACTGACTTTTTTGTTTATACCCAGGTGCCCTATAAATATTATTTTCTGCATGTACCATAATGTCAGAAGGTTGGGAAAGACTTCTATATATGAGACCTTACTAATATCACATGATACAATTGTGCAGTTATATTTTTATTAAAAATATTTATTAGTACCCCAAGTATATTCTATATGGTAATGGTTTCATCAGTATCTTGGGCATGACAGATTCCCAACAATATTTTTGATGAAAAAAAGTCTATTTATAGAGAAAAGTAAGCTTTAAATTTGTTTTCAACAACAGTTAAATATGTTAGATTGAAGAGATGTAAGACAGTCTATTTTCAAGAAAGGTATCTTGAAATTTATACATCCCTAGGCTGGAAGTAAGGCATTTCCATAAAGTTTTGTAGAGAATGTCTTGGTTGATGTACCAGATCTCTGTTAAAAAAATGTTACTAAACTTTGGGAATTTGTTATTGAAAGACAGTAGATACTGGAGAGATTCATTTTATTTTTCAATAAACTGTAAGAAACCACTTCTGTGGTTGGAACTATCTTAGTGTATGACTATAAAATATCTGAGAAGAAGCAGAGACTGGGAGCAGTTTGGAGATTTGTGCAATGTACTGCCAGTGTTTGATGGAAGAAACTATGCCATATTCGACTTTTTGTGGCCAGAGCTTCACACAAATGTAGCTAGTAACTATACAAATGAGAACAAGGCAAAATGTATGAAATATATGATGGAGAAGAATTCATGATGAATAAGTAAAGTGTATGAGAGGTTTAACAGCAGTTTAGGTGGGAGCCTGGGAAACGGATGATTAAAACAGCAGTGGATAACAAATTACTGGGATTCAGTCTTGAGAGATGGATGCTTTTGGTTGTTGGACAGGAAGAAGGCAAGTCAGAGAGGTGCAGGAGAATAAGGAAAAAAGTTTGAGTAATCCAGGTGTATGTCTGTGTGAGAGCATCACATAGAAGAAAGCTACAAGAAACTTGTTATAGACTAGTAGCCATTTTGGAAAGTGGTCCAGTACTAGAGTAAGAAAATACCATTATATTTCATCTTTAAGAGTATATCAATTATCTAACAAAGAGCGGTGAGAGAGCAGAATCATTATTCTCTTTGGCATTTCCAGGAGATGAATGACATTAGATGGTAAAGTTTAAGAAGCATGAAGGCTAAGTAAAGTTATTTCAGAAGAAATGTTACTTAATCCTGCAAAACAGCTAAAAAAAATAGTGACCTAATTTCAAAACAAAGAGAAAATGATAGAAACATCAATGGACCTTCTGAGTAGGAAGTTAATTAAAATTATCCATTTTGGTCAGTGGCAAATATGGAAGATAACTATTACACGTTTCTGGCTGGGTCTCACTATAGTGTTTAGCTCTTCTGTCTTCTTCCCATTTGAAATGGTAGAAGAATGTAGGAACTAGGAGATTTGTTTTATGAGTGTAGGTTATACCCAATAGTGTTAAAAAAAACACTATTAAAATATATAGTGACTGACCCATTGATACTAGAAAAAACAAGTCTCTAGCTAAATCAACAAAACCATCTAGTAGTTACAGATACAACTATATTAAAACTGTAAACTTCATTTAAATGAACTAGTGTGGCAAATCACAGCAAGACAACATATTTACATATGCTTTTGGGAATTAGACCAAAAAGGCCAAAAATATTTATTTTAAGAGAGGAAACTAAAGGATACATTTTCTCAGTGACTCACACTGAATATTTTTTACTTACAGTTTTCAAACAAGAGTTCTAAGTCATGCTAGTTACAAACTTACTATTGAATGTGGATTTTTGGTAGCTCAGGGTCAAGACTGTCTATGTTGATGTTCCTTCATTCAGCTCTGTCAGTACTGAAGTCATTGACAGGAGCAAAGAATCTTTTTTGATATGTCAAATATTCTTGTTTTGAAATCAAATGTGAGACTAAAGGCTAAGTAGCTATCCCCAAATCCTAGTGCAAGAGAGACCACTCGTTTCTAAAAAGATAGAGCCTCATTTTTGTAGTTGGTATAATGCAAGGACTCATCTTTTATTCCAGTTAATCATGGTACAAAGTTATTCAAAAGAATTGCGGATCAACATGAATTATATTATAACTTCGGGCAGAAGTTCAGAGGTTCCTACAAGAGGTATCTGTAATTATTGCTTAGACTGCAGATGCACAATAAAAGAAACTACACTCTGAATAGCAGACATCAAATTCATATTAGCCTTATGGAATATACACAGATTAAATTCTAAAATTCAATTAATTCAAGGTTAAAGTGACATCCACATTTGAGGAAGTTGTGAAGTGAGGAGCTCCATTATTTTGAACATTATTGACACTATACTGGACGAGTTAAAATACTACACTCTGTATAAACACTATAGCTTTTGAAAGGTACACAGGAGTTATTGTTGTTAAATTTTTATTAGTTTTGAAAATAAGAACGATAAATGTAAAATACTGAGTCATTTGAGAATGCACAGAGAAGAAAATGAAAACTTCTTTCAAATCCCACTATCGGGGGGTGGGGGGGAGGGAAACATTAGTCCTATGGCATGAGCATTTCCATGGCTGTATACTATTCTGTTTTATATCTATACTGTACTTCCCTTAACCCAGTCCCCTGTTGGTGGAATAACTGTATGTAAACTCTTCACTATTGTGAAAGTGGTCAGGGATGGCATTCTGTTTATGTCAATTCCCACTTGTGATATCCTCTCCAAAAGATGCCCCAGAATTGTGATTGCTGAACATTTTACATTTTCTGAGATTTCTCACCAGAAAGATTATAAGAATTTACACCCTCTTTGCTGTAACATGAGCACACTCATTTCCATGAAATTCTTGACAATACCAGTTTGCCATTTTATAATCTTTTAACATACAAGAGGAAAAAAAGCATGTAATTTTATTTTTTCTTAATTTTTTTTCATTTTTAAATTTGGATGCATTTTCAAATACTTGCTGCAGCTTGTTTCTTTACACACTACCTTTAGCTTAAATTCTTAGCTGGACTCCATGCTCACTCACTTATGATCATTACCAGTCAGCATATTTATTTGAACCCATGCAACTCTAGCACAGATTAATTAATTTGACAGATAGTTCTCAAGCAACTGGTATGGGGCAAATACAGTACATATTTGAAGGAATTACTGTAAAGCAGGAGAAAGCCCAAGTCCCTGTCCCTTAGGGACATGAAGGCATGAGCGATAAAAGCAACAATAACCACATAGTTCACAAATTATTGATAAAGTAATTGTAGGTACTGATGGGATATGAAGAGAATAGAGAACAGTGTGATTGAGAGAAAATGTCATAGATTCTGCTTAAAGGATATGACATTTCAGATGAAACATGAATCATGTAAAAAAATTCAGCCATTGGGCGAGCCTGGGTGGCTCAGTAGGTTAAGTGTCCGACTTTGGCTCAGGTCATGATCTCGCAACTCATGGGTTCAAGCCCCGCTTCGGGCTCTGTGCATACAACTCAGAGCCTGGAGGCTGTCTTTGGATTCTGTGTCTCCGTCTCTGTCTGACCCTCCCCTGCTCATGCTGTCTCTCTCTTTCTCTCTCAAAAAGAAAAAATTCAGCCATTGAAGATCTGGGTCGGAACCATGCCAGGTAGAGTGAGAGCAGAACCTCGTAAGTCAGAGTTAATATGAGTCATATTCTCGTAATGGGAAAAATAGATTTTGTTTGTTTGTTTGTTTTAAGTGGAGGACAGGACACTCCTCTGTTTCATGCTGTCAGTTGGCATGTCATTGCTGTCCATGGATGGCTACACTCTCCAGCTATATCTAAGTAATGATGCTTTAGCAAAGGGCAGGATAGATCAGAGATTATACCGATGTGGGTCCGTGTGATCTAAATGAGTGCTCTGAGTGGTTCAAGCCTACAGCACTAACTATGTCCACTCAGTGAGTGGTGTATATAATAGGATGTTAAAATGGAAATATGTTTGCCTTGGTTTTGGCAAACAAAGGAACAAAGACTCAAAGGTACAAAATGGGACTCCATTCCAACATGATCCAACATGAAGAACAGCTTAGAGAAGCTGGGGCAAAGGGGAAACCTGCCAATCTTTTCTTATTTTAAACTTTTGGCTCTAACTTACCATAAGTGGATATTTACCAATTTGGAGAAAGCAGAAAAGAGTCTTCTTAAACAGAATTTATTTCCTTCTTACCTAAATCATTGCACTATAGAAGCTATTCATATTCCTTTTTGATAACTAGAAAATAAAGATGAACAAAAATGACAAAACATATTTCCACTATACAGAAATGACTACTGTTAATACATTAATATATATTATATACATACATATTTTTTCTTCTTTATTTTTATGCAATTTTTAACTGATGTGAGATCATACTGCAATTGTATTTTGTACCTTCCTGCAGTCACTCTCTGACTTTCCATTTCAGTAAGTTTTATCTCATTTAAAACCTACATCATGTTCAAAAATCCAGTGGTCTCAGAAAAGGCCCTTTGTATCTGCTTTGTTCAAACCCTGTCCGCCAGAGCTCACATTTCATTGAGGTGTTAAATCTGTGTCAATAGCTCCTTCCCATTTTTAAGCTACTGACTTAATAAAAAGACTAGGCCTTCTGTATGATCCAGTAAAAGAATTTTTTTGGGTGGTGTTATCTGAGTGCCGTGCAGTGATCCCTCCCTTCCTGTGATGAAGAGAAAGGCAGTGATTTCCCCTTTCCTCTATCACCTCCACTCTGCGCATGGAACCTTGAACAGGGCCAGTCAGCTGTCAATATCTGTTTCCTAGAGTTTACGGACACAATGAAATGATATCTGAATTATGCTTGGGGGAATTCCCAAAGTAAGAGACTGACTCGTAACCGCAGAGTGAAGATGACACAATCCGGGGTGGAGCCCGCTTCCACCAGTGGCGGGTCCAAGGATCCAGCGTGTCTAGTGCCAACTGCAGACCCGAAGGAAGAGGACAGCAGGCATCAAGACACCCAGGGAGAGTCCGCCAGAGGAACTGCAACGTTCACAGTACAGGAAGTGCAGGTGAGTACTTCCAGGAGCAAACTTCTAGGAAGGAGTCAGCTTTAAATATTCAGTTACAATACCTCAGAGTACAATCAGGTAAAGGGGTGTGTGTGTGCATATGTGTGTGTGCACACACGTGAGGGATTTACCTCTCCTTTCCATCCTCATCCTGGGAAAACGCACCGCTGTCTAGCAGACAAAATGCAGGAACAGCCAAGGCGTGGAGTGGAGGAAGGAGTGAGGGAAGTGGCATTTCCCATTCTTGCTCCTGTAGAGTTACAGTAGAGAGCCAGCCTGGCAGGGGCAAGAAAGAAGCTTTGGTGAGTAATGAAATCTGGAGTTTTTATTATTAGAGTTTAATTAGAGAAATGATACACCTTTTGTGACTTCAATTTGGAGAACTATTTGTTATCTAGGAGAGAACAGAAATGCAAATGCACCTACCAGAGGTTATGCCACGCAGAAGGTTGAAAAGGACCAGCGAGAGAAATTTAAAAATTGCTTTGTGATTGTTCCTTATCATGTCTCACTTGTTCAAAGCACTAATTATAGGCAAATAGTTGCTTCACTCTCATGGAAAAATAATGAGAAAATAGGATGTGTTTTTTTAGAATTCCTTTCATTTTATGTGCATATATCCCCGTGTGGTAAATGTGTCCTTTGAGAGTGAGCTTCTTAACTGAAACTATTAATTTTTATTGTCAACATGGAAGTGATATTTGTATAGCACTCGATAGTTTATAAGGCACTTTCATGTTCATTACATTTATTACCACATTTTTACCGAGTGCGTCTTTTCCAATATTCCTGAGTTACGTCTCCATTATAACGGAATTATCCGTGTCTTCAACATATCTTCTTATGTTGCCTTCTAGTGTCGTGATTGCATAGATAGTGCTTCCAAAATTAGAACTGAGTCATTTTCAGGGAGGAAAAAAAGAGCTCATCAAATACTGAAATGTTTCATGTGTGTATTTAGAAAGCAGTGTATCTCATAGGATGAGTGTCATTTGGTCATTACTCAGAGGAGAAGCATATCAAAATAATGAAGGACAAATGAAGAAAAAAGTGAAACAATCGAATGTCAAAAAGCCACATAGACCATAAGGCATTTCATTAGACAAATAATCAGCTTCTTTGATGCAGCTCAGCACATTACATGACCAATGCCCTTAAAACGAAGAGAAATGAAGTGAAAAGACAAGGGAAATTGACAGGCAGCAGGTTTCCATAGAAAACACATAATATTCATAGAACAGTAGTTCTCATTAGACATGTAAAAATTATGACAGGGTAAGAATTCTGTAAGAAGTAAAGCAACGCTCAATAATTGTCTCTCTCTCTTTCACGGAGATAAATGACTGCACAGTCCGTTGTCAGTGTTAGCAGCAGTTTAAGAAAAGGATTCCCTTCTCTCTCTTGACAATGATACTGAGGAGAGTTTGAAAAGTGTGGAGGAACAGTAGAGGGTCATAATGTTAGATATTTCAGAAGAGGGAGTGTAATATTTTCATTGTGAAGGAAAAAATTCACTTCAGAGAAGTAGCATTTCTTTAGCAACTCAATTGGGAGGAGCGTAAAGCAAGAGCTATTGAAAAATACCATGTCTTTATTTAAAGATAGTCTGTTTAGAAAGCTAATAGATACTACCAGGGTATCTAGCTAGATGCTTTTGAAAAATGTCGCTATTCACTATCTGTCAGGAGAGTGGCTGGTGCTTCAACCAACAATGGCTTGTTCGAAGAGGTCAGGAATAAGAGGCCATTCCAGAGGTCTGGCACTTATTCAAGCTGGGACATCACATAAGTACTAGGCTCTTCCTCAGTATAAAAGACTTGCCTTACCATTGGCCAGAAATTCTTGTCCTCCTAATCTCAACCCTTTGTCCCAGGAGTCAAAAAAAAAAAAAAGGCTCACCCATAAACCTCTCCCTGATGATGAATTGTTAATTTCTGAGTAGGTAATTAATCTAGGGGAAAACACTTACAGCTCCTATCATTGCTGCACGTACATTATAACAGAACTTGAACAACGACAGAACTGATTCAGACACTTAAAAGTATTGACATTGCACTTGGTATCTATCAACATGTGCCGTTCATCAAGGCACGGAGACAAAAGGTTGAAAAACAATGCCCCATGCTCTCGTAAAGTCTATACGAAGCCAAGAGGTACAAAACTTAAAAAAGAATCCAGGTTCCCTTTACCTTTTGTTTCTAAATTTCAAAGAATGATTTAATTGTTTCATAATGGAAACATTTTTCTTCACAAAAAGAAAAAAAATTAGCAATACTTTAGGAAATAATTAACATCTCATTTCTGGCCTCATCCATGCAATAGAGAAACTCTGAAAACCTATGAAGTTATTATCTATTTTTCAGCATTGAAAAGACAACCCTTCATTAAATCTCTACACAATGAGAAGATGTATATGACAGATCATTTGCAAAAATATCCTAACACTTACCCAGCATGAAGTGAGATCTGTTCCTTCCCTTGAAACTAGGTTAGACTTTGTGACTGTGTCGCACATCGAAAACTTTAGAACTGACGTGGCAAGACTTCTGGGGCTAGATTGTAAAAATTTCATGCACTTCACTCTCCCAGAATGCGTGCTTTTGGAACCCAGACAGACACCATGCTTTGAGGAAGCTTCAGCAATCCATGATGACACTGGTGAAATACAGAAACAAATTAAATGCCCCCAAGTTGGTATTTAGAGCATATATGCAGATGGATATACAAAGGTAGGAGATGATAGATAGATAGATAGATAGATAGATAGATAGATAGATAGATGATAGATAGATAGATGATAGATGATAGATAGGAATAGTGAATTAAAATAACATAAAATGGAAACCATTCTTGAAAATCCCTCATGCACACAAAACCATGTAAAGGCAGGTAAGCAAACCTAATTTAGCTTGCTTCATGAATAACAGCACAACTTAACTCAGGTTCGTTCCCATAAATGTTTCTGATCATCACAAAAAAAACTGAAGTCATCTTTCTAAAATAGTACGAGATAACTGCATTTAGCCAAGCTCTCGCCGTCTCTTAACCCACACCCTAACCACCAGTCATTATCAGGGTTGGACAACTCCATGCTTCTGAGAATCTTCTCAGTGTGGGGTTTGAAAGCTCCCAGAGCTATTCTAGTGTACAAAAAACTCTTACCAATTACTATTTTCTTGGTCTGTTGATTTTAATATTGCTATTTATGGATATTGATAATAGATACAGAGATAGGTTATATAGTTATCTCCCTGTGTAAAACTTCAAATTCTGCAAAGAAAAAAATTGGCTTCAAAAACCAAATGCTTTTCTCTTCTAACGTTTAACTAGTTTAATGTAAAAGCTTTGCTGCATAAATTGAAATATTTGTAGTGAGAAGCCTTTTTAATGGTATTCTAACTTAAACATAAAATAATATTTTTTTCTTAAAATAGTATCTATTTCCTGGTTTACCGCCTGACCTTAAGTACATGTACATCTGCGCTCTCCTACAAAATCCTAAATCTGCCTCTATGTAAAATAGAAGTTACTATTAAATATAAAAAGCAATATATCTTTAATATATCTATCTACATAATCTTTCTCAGTATGTAGATACCATAAAATGGGAAAACATATCGTAATTTCATATAATGAGGAAATTATGTATTTATCCCAAGAAAACAGTGGCTGCGTGTTATATATATGTGTGTGTATATATATATATATATATATATATATATATATTTTAAGTTTATTTCTGAGAGAGAACGAGAAAAAGAGACAGAGCACAAGCAGGGAACAGGCAGAGAGAGAGGGAGACACAGAACCCGAAGCAGGATCCAGTCTCTGAGCTGTCAGTATGGAGCCAGACACAGGGCTCGAACTCGTGAATTGCCAGGTCATGACCTGCACTGAAGTTGGATGCTCAAGCAACTGCGCCACCCAGAGACCCCTGTGTGTTAATATATTTATAAGTTGAAACAAAAAAAGCAGGCTATAAAACAAGATATCTAATACGTTCTTGTTTTTGTGATAGATAGGTGAGAGATAGATGTTAGATGGATAGACAGACAGACAGACAGACAGATAGATAGATAGACAGAAAGACAGATAGAGATGTAGCTAGATATTTAAGTATTTGGTCAATGAATATAAATGTCTAAAGAAGACACTTCAAAAGATCAACAGTGATTATACCTAAGGGGTAGTATAACAAGTGATCTTGACGCTTTCATATTTCACTTAACTGTATATTCTCATTTTTCTTCCAATTAGCATGTATTATTTAAAAATAAATTATAAAGTGGGGCATCTGGGTGGTTCAGTTGGTTGAGTGTCAGACTCTGGCTCAGGTTACATTCTCTCTCTCGCCATTCATGAGTTCAAGTCCCACATCAGGTTCTCATCAGGTTCCGCTTTGGGTCTTCTGTCCCTCTCTCTCTCTGTACCTCCCCCACTCACTCTCTCTCTCAAAAATAAATAAACATTAAGATATAAATTATAAAGTTATACAACCCAAACCTCATTTCAAATGCTTTGGGCATTTTATTTGTGATTCTTTGCCTAATTATGTACACCTGAGGCTCAGGGGTCACGGGGTCGCTGTGTTTTGATGTGCCAGGATTTTGGCAATGCCCTTTAAAAATGTCTTGCTCTCAAATGTCCATAAACATTTTTTTTCATTTGGCGGGTGGGGGTATTGACACCTCTACCTCACTAAACTGAAAAAGAACTATAGATTACTTCCTGCCTCGGAAAACGTTCTCCTCTTGCCCTAACTCTGAAGATATGTATTCTTGTTTCCTGTGTGATGTTATCAGTGATCTCTCAGTGGCAACTGCTGTAGTTTAATCCATAAATTTCTGACTTTATGGGGACTTAAAAAAGAAAAGACCATGTTTACATACAGGATTGTTATATAACCACCAAGGTTATTGATTTTGATGTATTGATACATGATTTATGTATTTCTCAAATAGATACTTTTCTGTATATTATTTTATAAAGAAAATCACAGAAGGAATACAAAATAAACTGTGCAAAGCCTTCTTTTCCTTTTGCCCAGACTATCGTCTGATATCGAAAGACTTTTCACTAACGTTTCCCAACCCAAAGTGGAAAATAAAACTTGTTTTCTACCCTTCCCCTCAATGTCTTCTTTTTCTGCAGCCAAAACTTGTACAAATAAGAAAAGCATACTCTTGCCATAGAAAAATCTCCATGGTTGATGCCATTATAAGAAACAGATTTCTAAAGGGCATGGATTTAATTAAATGGATTCTGGAACAAAATGGAACAACTCTTTCTGTTTTGTTGGACTTATGGCGGCTGTAGAAAGTCAAACAGCTGCGGTCTCAGAAAGCCAATGGGTCCTACATTCTCTCTGTATGCAGTTTCTAGAACTTTCTAGAAGTCCTTTATGGATAAATGCACAACAACTACCCATTAGCTACTAGAACACATTATTTTCATGGAGAAGACATGGTAAACCAATACAGAATGCAAGGGTTTTTGTTTTGCTTTGTTTGAGAGAGAGAGAGAGAGCGCGCGCATGCACGCAGGAGTCCTGTGGGGGAGGGCCAGAGAGTGAGGGAGAGAGAATCTTAAGCATGCTCCACACCCAGAGTGGAGCCTGACTCAGGGCTTGATCTTATGGACTGTGAGATCATGACTTAAGCCAAAATCAAGAGTCAGAGACTTAAATGACTGAGCCACCTGGCCTCCCCCAGAATGCAAATTTTTAAACGGACAAATTGTAACTGGAAAATTTTCTTATTCACAGAAAGATTTCTATGATTAAAACTCATAATGCAAGTCATACTTAGTTTGCATTTTGTTAACATTCTATTTGTTCGGCTCAGCAAGACCATAAAACTGGGTGTATTTTATCTAAAATGTATACACTTTTTTTTCTGTATGATTAGTGAAAAGTTATTAACAGAATTCATGGTGTTTGAAAATTATTGGTACAATATTTAAATTTTGTAATAGATGTTCCGAGAACATTCAGGGCTTCTGGCCAAGAAACAATAATTTAAAGAGGAAAAGAAATACTTTACTTTCCAGGAAACTTCTATAACTTAGGCCTGGCTCTTTTTAATGAAGGATTTGTGACTCATTGGCTTAGAGCAGGGTGTCCTCCGATGTGGCCACTGGAAGAAGATACCATCCTGGTCCTGATAATGGCACTACCATGCTTCTGCCGGAATTTATCTCTGTGTTTATTTTCTGGAATGCAGAAATGCCCACTTTTTTTTTTTTTTTGACAGTTTGGCCAAAGAAGGATATAAGATTTGGCTAATTAATGCATACCTTGAACTAAAATCAAAATTTCCTAGTCCTTTAGATGTTACTAAATGTGAGTTAGAAACTGCTTTTCTACCAGCTTATAACTATATTTCAAATTTTACTGAACTATTTTCATCTCTGTGTGTAATTGTGGGGGTCTCTGAATAAGAAATCTGTTTCCAAGATTTTTTTTTTTACATTTTTTTTTTGAGAGACAGAGAGATGGAGTGTGAGCAGGGGAGGGGCAGAAAGAGAGAGGGGGACACAGAATCTGAAGCAGGCTCCAGGCTCCAAGCCTGTCAGCCCGGAGTCCGATACGGGGCTTGAACTCACGAACCACGAGATCATGACCTGAGCCGAAGTTGGCCACTCAACTGACTGAGCCACCCAGGCACCCCTGTTTCCAAGATTTTCTAAACTTTGCTCCTCACTGGAACCCTGAGAACTCTTTTCTTTAAAGACAGAGTCCCAAATGTATCCCAGATTTATTCAGTTAGTATCTTTAGATCCAGACTCATTGCAATCATGAGTCCCAAAACATAAATAAAGTGGCAAAAACTAAAAGGGATTGTTTTCTAAAATTTATATGGGGCCTTTGGTTCTCGATGCTTCAGGAGCAGTAAGAAATATCTGTGTTATTTTTATTTATCATTAGCATTTCTTCATGTCATATACAGTACTTATTTTGAGATCAAATACTTAAATATTTTAAGAAAATTAATTGAAGCAAGCAAAATATATCTCTTATGGGTTAGATTATGCTCCTAAGTATTTTATAAGGTTTATGTTTTCAAATCAGTATTTTATTAATTTCTTTAAATGTAATTGCAAAGAATTTGCTTCTAGCAATATGGTAAAAAAAAAACATACTGGTTGTAACATGTAAACATACTGGATAAAATAACCAATTTTCAAATATAGATCAGAGCAAAGAATAAACAGAAACAATGAATTCTCAAATGAAACTTGTTGTAGATATTGGCATTAGCCAATAGAAAATATATAATAAGTATTTAAATATTAATAAGAAATATAGAAGAGGATTAAAATAATAAGATAAGAAAAAACAGGATAAACAATAAAGGGTTATCATAAATGACCAGGTATATTTGATAAAGAACCAAATATAAATTCTCAAAATAAGTTTCACATATGCATGCTACTTGAATCAGAAATTCAATGGATGATTAAATACCATATTAGACAAACAGAAGGAAGATTTTGTGTACTCAACTGAAGAAAAAAAGCAGAATAAGTCTGATGTGAGAAAGAAAAAGGAAACATAAAAAGAAGATCTTAGTGACATACATGATAGAAAAATATGATCAAATACATGTCTTACTGAAGATCTAGAAAGAAAAATATATAGATAAGAGGGGGAAAGCCGAGCAAAACAATGAAAAACTTGCTGATTATTTTCTAATACAATAAAAGGCACCTAGATATACCACAAGCAACTGAAAACTGAAGGCAGATAAAGGATCCTAGAAGTAGTCAGAGAAAAACATCAATGACCTGCCCCAGACTGGCCATGTGACTGACAGCAGCAGAAGCTGAAACAGAAGGCTTGCATGTCTTCGATATAATGACTCTAAATAGATATGAACACAGAATTCTAGATCTGGTAATTCCATCTTTCAAGAGTGATAGGAAAATAAAGACACTTTAAAACAAAATTTAAAATGAATTTATACTGGTCCCTCGTTGAAAGAAACCTAAAGGATATGCTTCAAGAAAAGAAAACACAATCTCAAAAGGAAAGTCAGAGGTATAGAAAAGAGTTTTGAGCAAAAAAAAAAAAAAATAGCAAACATGTGAATAAGTACAAACTAATAGCTACTTTGTAAAACAATAAGGATGTTGTGTGTGTGCGTGTGTGTGTGTGTGTGTGTGTGTGTGTGTGTGATCCAGGAAATATCATTTAAAAAATCAGGCTAAAGTCACATACGAACATGCATAGCAAAATCTTCTAAATATTTTAGCAAATAAAAACCAATACAATATCTTGAAAATAATATATGTTGACCAAGCTGAGGATATTTCAGGAAGAACAGATAAATTTAAGATTAGAAAACAAATTCATAAAATATATCACATTGATGCAGAAAAAGCATTAGATTTCAATCGCCATTAATAATTAAAACAAAACGAGCAAAAACTCTTGGAATAGAAGAGAAATTTTATCCCTATGACAAAGGGTACATAAAACTATATTGCAGCTACATCTTATGTAATGGTGAAATATTAAACACGTTCCTATATAATCGGGAACACAACTGGCTTTCTGCTGTTACTGCCTCTCTCCAACACAGGCCTTGGGCTCCCAGTCAGCTCCACAAACAAGGAAAAGAAATCAACGGAACACGGTTTGGAAAGAAAGAGGCAGTTACTATGCCTATCTGCGTCGACACTGTAAAATAGAAATATAATGGAGGCCACATATGTAATTTTAAATTTTTTAGTAGCTACACTTTTTAAATCTTGTGATAGTTATGCACAGATAGAAACGAAGCAGAAATAGATCAGAAACACTTCAGAAACAGATTCATCCAAAGGGAAAGCTTGCTGTGTATCAGAAGCCCTATTGTAGTTCAGTAGAGAGAGGGGGAGACAATCACTTAATAATGCTGGAAAATTAGTTAACCTACGTGGGAAAGATGAAATTATGTTCTTACCTTATGTCATAAGCAAAAAGCAATTCCTTACGTATCAACAAGGAAAGATAATCCCACAATATCAGGGGATACACGTGTTCTGAATGATACCATGAAGAGAGAGAGAGCAAACCACAAGCTAGTAGAAAATATTTACCAAACTATCACTGAAAAGAATTAATATCCAGAATATTAAACGGGATTTTTATGAATCAAGAAAAAAACCCACCCAGGTAAGAAAAGGGTAAATAACTTGTAAGTTTCATAAGAGAAAAACAAATAAAAAGTAAAAATATAGATACTTGTTCAATCGTTTTAGGAATCAGAGAAATGCAAATTTAAACCACAAGCTGATGGCTTTTCCTCCTCCGACTTCCCATTTCCCTTTTTCTTTTCCAGAAATATCTTGCTAATTTTGACCACTTGTTCAGCTTATTAAATTATACAAACTTCTCCACTGAAATTTTTATTGGAACAATGGATCAAGTCAGGGAGAACTGGATTCATTACGATACTTTGTATGCAATGAAATGCTACGTGTCTCTATTTAATTAGGTGTTTTTAAATGAATTTCGATTGAGTAGTAAAATTTGCTTAAAACAAAAGACTTTCATTAAAAAAAACTATTTCAAATTACCTTAAAAATTTTATAGCCATTGTGAACGATATGTTGCTAATTATTAATTTTTCTGTTGGACACAGGAGACTAATCTGAATGTCTCCTTTCTGGGAATTACAAATATGGCAACAGCCAGCTGCATTGGGACAGTCCCCCGGTCTCTAGATGTCTGAGTCTCTATTTGCTCGTGCTTGAAACCTAGTCCCTTCTACCCTCAGGATGCCTCCACACATCTCCTTAGCTTCCGTGTTTTGGGGTCCTAAGTTAAGAGCCTATCTCTTCAGATGGGTGTCTCTCTCTGTCTGCTACCTGTGGCTGTGGGCACCCACCTCTGACATCACTCATATCTGTATATTGACTGAGGCCGCCGATCATATGCTCACTCTCTTCTTGAGCGCTTTTCCATGAGCTTCTGTCCAGCAAGCACCTGACATCTGTGCTGTCCACGAGAGGCCACCACGGTTCTTGGCTTCTGATTGCTGATGTTTCTTCCCTCTCTGGACAATAAAATATCTGTCTTTACATGGTGGTCCTGGCAAAGCTTTTGGGTCCCTTGTGTCTCCCTCTGGCCGGACTCATTCTGTGGTTCTTTCCTTAGTTACCATTGTTTTGTTATTATTTGCATGGGTACTCGTATCCTGACTTTAAAGCTGGCATTTATAAATTCAGGAAACACTAGACATTATGCATTTCCAAATGATAAGTAACATATATCATTTCTACCATGATATTATTGCCAGACAAAATCAACAGGAACATTGAATGCCCGGTTCACACCCAATGTCCTTCACTTGGCTTCACACTGTATTTTTAGAGTTTGAGTCAGAATCTAAACCAGGTTTACATATAATAGCTGGTTGTTAAAGTCCCTTAATGTTTCTGTTTGTTTGTTTTGTTTTTTAATGTTTCCTTTTATTTTTTTCTTTAGTGTAAGAAATTGTGTTTTGAGATGTTAGAGAAACCAAATCATGTGCCCTGTTGACTTGATCTGCACAATGACCTTGCAGCCCTTTTCAAAATATATTTCAAATACTCAGGCAAGACTCCTTCCGAGGACTTCCTTTGACATCTCCTGGAGTCTGTGATACCTGGTTGATTGACTCTGAGATTTTTAGGTTGAGGCGAGGTCATTTTGACTTATGCATACTACAGTTTCTCTACTGACTCTAGCTAATTATTTTCATATTTAATGAAGTATCTGCTTAGGGACATTTTGCCATTTGAAACTGCAACCTGGTGACTTTCTACAACTATTACTCTTTCTGTGTTTATCTCCTGTAATTTTTCCATAAAAGAAAAACTTGTCCTTATATACAATTTGGCTATCCAGAAAAAACTTTATACTGTTTATGCTTTATACTGAAAAGAACAAGTTAAATGCTTAATTCTTTTTGAATAATAAGCTCTTGCCCTCACAACAGCAATGGGGGGCATTGTTAATGTTCATATTGTGTCAGCTTTGGACACTTGGAGTCAGAGTCTCTATGTTTTCTCCCTTTGTTCCTTGACATGAGTCCATTAATCATTCATTGCTTCCTTGTTTTTGAAAGAATACAATGTCCAGGCTCATCTTGCATTTGCCTCAACAAGAAATCAGACATTCCTTTGAACATGCCTCATTCCTTCTAATGGAAAATGCCATTTAGAGACCACGATCTCGGTGTTAAGAAGTGTTTATCTGGGTTGTCATGACTTTTATGCCTTTGGTACACATTTCAACAGCAAACAATTTACGGTGAGTTCATATCGACTTTTACATTTCTAAGAACCTTGCTTACTTCTTTGATTTTACATTCCCTGGAAAATCTTTGTTTTTACTAATATTAGCAAATTGCATATTTGTTTTCTCATAAAATTATAATTTCAAAATAACAATATTACTATTACTACAAAATTAACACGACTGAGTGGAATTTAAGATTTACACTGAATCCCTTTACTCCTCAATAGGTCAGTGTGTATTTTATTAAGACTAAGAATATTTTTATGTGGCTATAAGCTTATCATCAAAAGTTTTAAGTAGGTCTTTAGCAAGTTGTGAGCTCACGCTAAAATTTTCACTATGCCCTTTTAGAGCAATTTTTCTTAATGGAGGCGTAGAAAACTCTTGATAAAATTGAACATTCATTCTTGGTAAAAATTCTCAACGAATTAGGAGAAGCTAGAACCTCTTCCAACTGATCAATGTCATCTATGAAAAAGTTATTGTTGATACTGTGCTTAATGGGTGATTCATTAAATAATTTCCTGTAAAGAGTCTCTGATAAAATCTCAAATGATATATGCATAAAACTATATACTACAGTATTTTTGAAGTTACAGCAAAAGACAGAGAAAAAAATAAAGCAATTGTTTATAGAGAGGAGACTGAGGAAGTAAACAGCAGTGAGCTCAATGGGGTGCTCAGCACGTATAAAAGATAATAAGAAAAATCTCTCTATGATGTCCAATGTCTCACCACTTCTAGCCACCCTCTTATTCTTCCAAATAAACTATTTTTTTGGTCCAGTGTTCATTGTTGGGGCCCAGTAGGCAATAATAGCCCCCAAGCAATATTTTGCCTCTTGGCCGCACATATGGCTTTTGTTCATCCTATGGTTTTCTCATTACTTTGCAAAGAAGCATATACTTTTAGGCTTTGAATCAATTTGGTTCAGTCAGTGGCGCCAGCCCTCCCCTTGCTTTGCTTTCTGGTTCTTTGTTTGGTGTAGGG
>PJEM01001528.1:0-180151 GCA_004023845.1 Helogale parvula
TAAAAAAAAAAAAAAAAAAAAAATTGACTCTTCGAACTTTGTTCTTTATCAAGATTGCTTTAAGTACTTCCCATGTGTTTGCATATACATTTTAGAATCAGCTTATCATTGTCTACCAAAAAGCCATCCTAAATTTTTATGCAGTTTTAAGTTACTCTATAGATCAATTGAGTGAGAATTGACATCTGCACACTGCTGAGCTTTCTGATCTTTGAATATAGTATATCTTTCTATTTATTTGTCTTCTTTTAAATTCTCAATGATTTTTGTTAGCTAATCCGAAAGTGTTATGCCTTTCCTCATGCTACTGCAAACAGTACTTTAAAATTTCAACTTCTAATTGTTCACTGCTAAAATTGTTCATTTCCAATTCAATTTTTGTAAATTTAGTTTGCTTCTATGAATCTACTCAGCTCACTGACTAGTTCTAATAGATTTTTGGTAAATTTTCTAGGATTTTTTGCATAGAAATTATATATATACCATTTATTTCCTTTTCTTGCACTTTTCCACTAGCTAGGACTCACAGGTTGAATAGATGTGGTAAATTAGACATCCTTGCCTTCTTTGTGACCTTAGAAGGAGGTAGACATTCAAACATTTACCATTACATGTGATGTCGGCTGGAGGTTTTGTAAATTCCTTCACCAATTTAAGAAAGTTGCTCTCTATTCCTTGTTTGCTGAGAGTGATTCTTTTTTAATCCTAGTGGTTGTTGATTTTGTAATAATTGTTCTGTGTTTTCTGAGAGAATTTTTTTTTTAGTTTGTTAATATCATGATCACATTTTTGGTTTGTTTTACTATTATACAAAACTTGCATTCCTAGAATAAACTACATATGATTGTGATGTATTATACTCTTTATATATTTTTTATTTGATTTTTTAATGACATGTTATAGATTTTCCCATTCATATTAAAGAGAGATATTATTATGTTGCAATTTTACATTGTCTTTTTTTTGGTTTTGGTATCAGTTTAATGCTGGTCTCATAAAATCTATTAAGAAATATTTCCTTCTCTTCTATTTTCTGGTTTTGAATAGGCATATTTTCAAGGAATTTAACAATTTCAAGTTATAAAAAGTAATAAATATTTATTATTAGTTAATATGTATTAATTACCTTTGTGAATTTTACTTGTTGAGTTTACGGGCACAAGAACATTCCATATTATCCTTGTAATGTCTGGAGGATTTGTAATGATGTTCCCTTTTTCCTTCTTACTATTAGTTGTGTTTACAACCCTCCATTTCACTAGATCTTTATACAATTTAATTGATCTTTTGAACAAAAAGGCTAGGATGACGGTGGTACATGTCAGAGTCTCTTTAGCCACATACTCTGTCTGTGTTCCCCAACATAGTTTACTTCTTCTGGACAGCTCTTCTTCATGATGCAAACAGGGAAATTGTTGTATATAGTATATTATCTCCTGTTTCCTATTAACATATGCTTATACCAGTCATGACCCTGGGTCACCCCAATTCTAACTACTCCTGATAGGTCACAGCAATTAGCAGAAATATAAAAGAAACTAATGAAATATTAAATTTAGATAAATAAGAATGTGTATTTAAATTTCTAAGAAAGAGCTAATGATTATTTTGTGATGCTTGTGCAGCTTTGTGAAAAAAGGTTTTGTAAATTTGAAAATATTATCAATAACATATAGGGTTATCAAATGCATATTGAAAATTTTAGATCCTATTCAAATACAATTTGATGCTCCTTAGAGTTTCTCTGAGTCATATATCGTAATATGGCTGTCATAGTTGAAGAAAATATGTGATATATTTACAAAATCAATAAATATGTCTTATGTATGCTTTTTCAAAATAGTTCATACCTTACTGACAAATGGACAGTTTTTCAGAGGAGTTTTATTATAAACTGTATAAATTTTCACATGAGCGATAATTGGAGGGTTTTGTGGACTATTCTTGTGTGGGAGTGAGAAGAGAGAGTGATCTTTATTCCCTGAGCAAATATGTAATATATTTTTAAAGATATTTTTAAAGATATATTTTAAAGATAAAAATGAATAATAAAATATGTAATAGTTACATTGGAATTTTCTCTATTGCATAATTTTAAGGAAAAAAATATTTAGGAAAAAAGAAAAGTATAAAATCTAAATGTCACCATTAAGTTAGTTGGCCAGAGGATGCCTGGGAGACTCAGTGGTTGATCATCCTACTCTTGATTTCGGCTCAGGGTCATGGGATGGAGCCCTGCGTTGGGCTCCATGCTGAGCGGAGTCTGCTTAAGATTATCTCTCCCTCTTCCTTTGTTTTTCTCCCTCATTTCCACCCTCTCTAAAAAAGAAAAAAATTGGTCAGATATTATAGCTTGCTTATAACTATCGATGATTAATATTTGAGTTTCACATCGCTAGTGGAGTGGTTATATTCAGTAGAGAACAATATTGTTTAATCCAGTGCAGACTGTTTTACCACTTGAGAAACATTTCAATATTAGATACACAGTGAAAAGTGTTGTGATTTTAAGTCCAAAAATAAATGCCGTAATTCTTAT
Source organism: Helogale parvula (assembly GCA_004023845.1). Classification (NCBI taxonomy): domain Eukaryota; kingdom Metazoa; phylum Chordata; class Mammalia; order Carnivora; family Herpestidae; genus Helogale; species Helogale parvula. The sequence goes on from PJEM01001528.1 coordinate 2,540, forward strand.
TGTATCAAACAAAAGCTTTGAAGAGTATCAAACCCCAGATGAACAAAGATATGGAATGGTGTGAACAATAGGATAGCAAGCTGGATCATTCGGATAAGCATCCCCTTCCCTCCTCTCCTTCTCCAGTCTTATTTTATTTTTCAGGAATAAAGGTGATTTCTTCATTTTATTTGAATCAACTATAATCAACTATGTAATTGTTGGAATTTTTACATCTCATTTAGTTTTCCTATTGACCGACAATCAGATGCCATTTCAGTTGATACAAACAGCATCTGTAGGCTGCCCTTCCCAAATATTGCTGTTGCTTGGAACAATGTTTATCAGTAGAGAATCAGCTCAGACTGCACGGAAAATAAGTTAATGGTAATCGACCCCATGTTTTATTATCTAAACTGTGAAATTTTTCATATGCTGGGAAAATATACAGGAGTGGACCCAAACTGCTCATTTTTACAATTTCGACGCTATATCCCCCATACTTTATAATAAGCTGATTTTTCAATTTATCCAGTAAATGAACAGGTTTAAATGTCAAGTAAACATTTTTTGTTTATTTATAGATGTCTTTGTACTACATTTAATAAGAGCCAGAAAGCTTATATAATTATGAAATGATTTTAACCTCTAAAGTATTGCTTTCATTTTAGAAACCCTCTAGGTAAGGTATATCACCTCAAACTTTACTGTAAAAGAAAAAAATTCTGCAAAAATATTCTCCTTCCGTGAATGTTCTTTGCTTTGGATTTTTCTGTTTGGTAGTGCGATCATTGGTAGATCAAAAGTTCCTAGCACTTCTATTACCCATAAATATATTATTTCAAGTGCAAATAAAATGAATTTTATGTTGTCAGTTGTTTGTTCACATTCCACACCTTTGATTTCTCTTCAAAAAGAGATGGAGCTGTCGGGGATTTTCAGACCTGGAGCAAGTTAAACTGCCAGCGACCTGGAAGTTTATAGAACTTCCGTCTATTATACTGACAGATCCTCTCTAACACCACCAGCATCTCTCTTTAGGGCAGTCTACAATTTATAGTCCTGTTATGAGGTGGGATATGAAGGTGTTCCCATATGCCTTTCCCTTCTACCTCTAGTCATATATAACGTCATCATTATTTCTTCGCTCAGCCGTCCAAAACACTGAGAACATCAGGGGGACCACAAAGGGCTTAGCAGCAGAGCCATTTAGTGGTTCAAAATATTTAACTGGTCAAAGTAAATGTTTTAAAAGAAAACGCATTTTTTTTTGTTTTACAAATAAGTTGCAGTCAAGCTCTCTGCTGGTGATTATATGTGCTTTCAATTAGAAAACAAAACAAAACTTCTTCAAAGTGAAGCAACTTCTGGGATGCCATTGATTAGGTGGATGAAAATGGCCCTTGTCTTTTTTTTTTTTAAGTTTATTTAATTTGGGGAAGAGAGAGAGAGAACCAATGTGACAGGGGCAGAGAGAGCTAGGGTGACATAGGATCCAAAGCAGGGTCCATGCTGACAACAGTGAGGCCAATGCAGGGCTTGAACTAATGGACCATGAGATCTGAGCTGAAGTAAGATGCCCAACCAACTGAGCCACCCAGGTGCCCCTGGCCCTTGTCTTTTCAATCAAAAGTGTAATACTATTTCCCTGTCATGTGATGGACATATGATGATATTTTAAAAGAAATTGTTATTTTATCTCTCTCTCTTTTTTTTTTTTTAACTAGTTTATTGTCAAATTGGTTTCCATTATTTTATCTCTTAAAAGGGAATGTATTTTATCTTATAGGGACCACACACTCTTGAAAAGTAAAGTAAAAATAGTTGCCTCCACAAAAGAGTTAAATTCAGATATGCTGTCTTTAGGTTTTCTGTTTTCATATTTCCTGGGAAAATATTTTGCTTCCTATCAGTTAGAAATGGATATTATTTGCATTTTTGCTTATACACATCACACACATAGGGAGTCACACACACCACACAAAACAATAGGCCACACCGGGCAACCTTTTCTCTGACAGATGTCACAGCTTATGGTCTCATTCTGTTATCGTGTGTGGCTTACACCAGTGCATGGGCTTCTTTTGACCCAGGCACTCTCATCTATAAACTAATGACATTAATATTTCCTAACTTATTTAACGCTCCTCAGCTGATTTGAGAAAATAGAAAAATGGCATGCAAGTATCCACGTGGTAAAAATGAATACATTAAAAGTATAGGATGAGGTACAAATGTGAAGCTATAATCATTAAAAATAATTTGTGATGACTCAGGAAGCACGTCATGTTTTCTCAGAAAATACAGCTCTGTGTGGTAAGAGCCTGCTGCTCTAGATTGATAGTTTCCAAAGCACTAATTTTTCTGTCAAATCAATGTCATCCAACTAAGATGGCCTTAATATTCTCCTCAGTTTGATTAAATTATACACAGGCTTTTTCCTAACTTGAGGCTTCTGACTTCCTTTTCCTTGCAGTGTTTCCTTTAGAAAACTTGTCAATTATTTCTCTATTTCTTTGAGATGTAAATCTTTAAAACAAATTTTTTTATCCCAGTTTTATAATCCAGAAATGGTTTTCTCAAAAGCCTGAGAGCCATCTCTTTGAAATGGAGTCATCAAAGAAGTAAGCATCTGGATATCCCATTTTCTGTAGGATGGGGGGAGGGTTAGTGCCTTGCTCTAAGTTGTAAAACTACCCTTTGACATAAAGATAGGAGAATGTTTTCTAATGTTACCGTTAGAAACAGCAGTTAACCTGAGAAGGCATGTGATCCCCCCACTATAGTTATTAAATTCTCTCTAAAGGGGGCATCTGGGTGGCTCAGTCAGTTAAGCATCAGACTCTTGATTTGGCCTCAGGTCATTATCTCACCTTTGGGAGATGGAGCTTTGGGCTTTGCACTGGGTGTGGAGCCTGCCTGAGATTCTCTCCCTCCCCTGCTTGTGTTCTCTCTCTCTTAAAAACAAACAAACAAAGCCTTTTGTTTTAGTGGAATGGAGCTCAGACTAAGTTCTGGCCTCTATAACCTATTACAATAACCTTGAGGAAAAAAACAAAACAAACAAAAAACAAGGATAATGCCTGTTTAACTTTTCCAATGCAATTTTTGCTTTGATTCACACCTCTAGTGCTTAACCAATGACTGTCTCATGTCTGACTTGATATGGTCCTTTATAGAGGTCAATATGCCTGACTCGAGCAGTGAGAACAAGGGGAAAATAACTAAAACTCATTTATTGCCCTTCTAATGAATCCAGACTGGCGATTTCAGTGTCTGACAATTTTGGACTGTCTATAACACTAGTTATGAAGTTAGAACTTTATTCTTCCTTAACACATTATTATTAAAATTTTAGTTACTATAAAAATGATTATTTAAAGCTCCACAGACTTCTTATTTCATTCCTATATTAAAAATGTAGGCTTATGGTTCACAACAAGAATGTATTATGAATGAACTCATTAATTGGGGTCTTTGTCACATGTAATTTGTTGTCCTTTATTTCTTCAGACTTTTTTTTTCAGGCTTAGAGTAAAACTGTTATTTTTATATTCCACTTGTATGTTGAATCTGAAAAGATACTTACTAATCACGGCTCTTGTTTTAGAAAGAAGGAAACTAAAACCTGTAGAGATTAGATGACTCTTCCAAAGCTGCATAATTATGTAGCGTTGGGCCTAGGACTAAAGTTTTTCAATTCCTAGGTCAACAGAAATAGCTTAATGAAATCAAATGAAGTCAAATGTTGATTAAGGTATTTGATGTGGTTGGTTACTTACAGCAGAAAGTCACCAGAGTGTTTAAAAGCTAACTGCTTCTGTATATTTAATTTACTCTCTTCAAATTTATACTGGTAACAGCTACTGCTACTGCTAAAAGGATTAATTTAAGCCAAAACATGTATATTAGACACAGACTCATTTATGCAAATGATGATTGCTCCAATGAAATTCCTGGGCCATGTACTTTTTTTTTTTTTAATGTCAACTTCATGATGGAAATTTATGGCTTGCTTAAAGTCTTTTAGTTGTCTTTAGCCCTGGTCACTCAAATATCTACTGAAGTGGTAAGATTTGATCTAAGAAAATAATTCCTATTTCAGCAGAAGTTATATTTCTCAAAATAGACTGCGAGGTTTCCCGTGGAATATATTCTCATGGGTCTTTAAAATCTTACTTCTTCAACTGCGATTGACTCTAAGAAAGTGAAAAGTTAATACTGAGTGAGGTGTTCATAACACCCTAAGACCAAGCAAGTTTCAAAGAAAGATGAACGGAAATGAGTTTGCTGTTAAATTAATCAATGACATTCATTCCTTCCCTGAAACTGACTCATTCCTATACTGTAATGTCAGTTATGGTTTTTCTACTAGATAATAATCTTAATCTATAATTTGAAATTATGAGTGTTGGATATAAAAAGCCATTTGTTATATCTTCTTTAAAGGTCACATTTTTAAAAAATTTTCTCTGTGTGACAGGGGTGCTAATTGTTGGTTGGAGGAGTAAGAAAACACTTCATCCATTTTATTTGTAAAAGGACAATAAGAGTAGTCACAGTCCTTATTTTAAATATTCAGTCTGCTTGAAGATAGTGAAAAATTATATATTTTTTCTATTGTAAAATGTATCTTTAAATCGCTAATATAATTTTATGAGGAAAGACACTGTTTTATAATAGGCTCCAATATCTTAACAGAATCAGGTGACATTTAAAATAAAATGAAACATTAGTTGAGACCATGGCTATGATTTCAGTATGACTAACATTTTTTATTTGCACCAGCATGTCTTTTTCACACCTGCTATTATTTGTCTACATCTTTAGTAATGGAACCAAGTAAAAGAACAAATACACAGGTATATTTGTACTGATTAAATAGTTCAGACAAGTTGTTTTTAGCAGAAAGATTTTGGTAACTAGCTCCAGAGATTACTACAATAAAATCTGAGGAATCTGGGTGGAAAAGATTTTTATAAAATTTTTTAATGTTTATTTATTTTTAAGAGACAGAGACAGAGAGAACGAGAGGGAGACACAGAATCTGAAGCAGGCTCCAGGCTCTGAGCTGTCAGCACAGAGCCTGACACAAGGCTCCCACCCACAAACCACGAGATCATGACCTGAGCCGAAGTTGGATGCTTAACCGACTAAGCCACCCAGGCACCCCTGGAAAAGATTTTTTAAAGATGGGAAAAGGATAAAAACTAGAAATTGTGATAGAAGCAAAACACACACACACACACAAACCCCCCAAAAATCCATCTTAATCACAAGATGGTGGTTTCCTAATTATCCTTACTACTCACCCCTTACCCCTCATTTAATAGAACTTAGTCTTTGCCAATGGATCATTTCATATTCAGTCTCTGTTTTGAATTTTTCTCTTGACCCAAACTTTCTGCTAATTGAATATATTAGATTTGGCAAGAAATAGAGCAAACATCTCCATTCCCTTGATGTTTTTTCCTAAATCGCACCATTTACTAACACTGGGACTTTATTTTACATGAAGGTAGATTTAGTAACAAAAAAAGCTGCCCCAAAGAAGTGTTAGAACTCCCTTCTTTTTTATGTTTTCTAGGTTTCTGTGTTTTGCTTCTTTGTTTGTTTATTTCCCAGTGAGAATATTTTGCAGTTCACCTCTTACCCTTAAAGTAAACAAATTCTTCAGATTCACTCTGGGCTCTCAGTGAAAATGTAAATCTGTCCATGCTTTTAACACATAATCCATTGTGAGACTCAGTCTGGGTAGATCTGTGACGTTACATAGTTCTGGGGTTTCATAAGGGGGTTTTGGAGAGATTTCTTTCCCTCTGGCCATATTGAAATATTCTGAAATATAAGTGGAGTCTTTCTTAGAAATTCAAAGCCCTATTAAAATGTAAGAAATTTCTTGAATTTCATGCCTCTCTTGGGGTGTGTCATAGTCAGAAGGAGAACTAAAAGAGCTTTGTTTACCTGCCCCCCATCCCCCAGAAAACATGTTGCAACCAAAAAGAAGCTAATAGCAAGAAATTAAACATATTAAATCGAAGTTTTAGGTACTATCAAGGCAAAAGCTCTGCTGGACAAAATTAAACAAAGAAGACTACTGCAGTAGGGAGAAAGGGCCTCAGCTGAGTCTGAATTCGGCTTTGCTGAAACAAAGGGCAGGAGACTTGTTAAGCCTGGAGTGAGCTGGTGGAAGAGTATTAGAGGACATTTGGGAGGAATTTCATCAATGGGATAGTTCCAGGACCTTGAGTTATTTATAAGTTTGTGATTAGGCATCTCTATTTGCTCATCGAAGTTAGGATCCTGCCCTCCCATAGAAACAGGGAGTTATAGCACGATCTTCCTTCATGACTACATTTTTATTTATGTGTGTTTATTTACTTACTTTAAGTTTATTTATTTATTTTGAAAGAGAGAGTGTGCACATGCAGATGCACACATACAAGTGGAGGAGGGGCAGAGACAGAGGGAGAGACCGAATCCCGGGCAGGCTCTGGGTCATTAGCGTAGCCTCATGTGGGTCTCGAACTCACAAACCATGAGACCATGACCTGAGCTGAGATCAAGAAGCAGACGCTTAACCGACTGAGCCACCCAGGTACCTCATGACTACATTCTTGAAAGACAGCACCCTGATCCTTGAGAAAGACATCCCTGAGTTGCAACACAAGCAAGAAACTTTAAAACATATTTATATATCAAAGGGATAGAGAAAGAATTTACAATTACAAATTTTCTGAGTTAAATGCTCAGAGAAAAGGGAGGCCAGGGGCCTAGAGTCAAAAAGAAGCCTTTCTAAAGTTTAGTCAAGCTAAGGGGAAGATTAAAACCTTCTTGGCAAGTACATTGAAATACTATCAGACATAAAGAACCATTAAGATAGGTTAGGATATATTATTCCTTTAAAGACAACATCAAGAAAGGCAATAAGTCTTCCCATAAACTATCCCTTTCTGCAACCATTGTAACACAATGCTGGGCTGGATCTGGTTCTATGGGAAGATTTCTTTGTTGAACTGAAACTTTGAGACTTTATATAGGACATATCCCAACTTTACAGTTTAGAAAAGCTACCAGAGTCACTCCATTGCAAAATGCAGCTGCTCGGGTATAAAAACTGGAAGGACAGTTGATTTCAGCCGATAGCGAGATAAGCAGGAGCTTTAAAATCAATAAAAAATCATTTACATCTTTTTATTATTCCACTGTACATATGGTTAGTATGAAAAGTCACCTTCTATTCTCTTTTAAACAAAAGAAGCTTTGAGCAACTTAATATATTTATATATTAGGGGGGGAAAGCCAGTTTACTAACAAAAGATTGCTAATAGTTTCTCCTTACTGGAATTGAGAGGGAAATTGCATTATCCTTCAAAAGTCTTATTCATGTTTAGTTTCATGATTAAAAACGGGCGGGGGAGGGGTGAATTCTATATTATTTTTGCTCAATTGATGAGCCTGTTTCCCATTGGGTAAGTGATTTTCCTCATGTAGACATAGCTTTAGGGGCAATTTGGAGAAAGGGTGGGCACATACCTAATTGCTGTTTTGATTTGAAATCTCTTAAAGCCAAGTAAAATGGAATAATGCAATTCTTTATATTCTTTAGGTACAAAGAGATAAATCCTCCGGGATTAAATTCAAAGGATGCAAAGAGGTAAGACTTTGTTTCAAAAATATAAATGCAAAAAAAATATGGGTTTACAATAGCAACCATAATATTTTAAACAAAACTCTGGGTCAAATTATATTTTTTAAAAATGTAAAATTATTCAAAGCATTAGAGTTACATAGTGAAGAATTCAAGTGGGACTATAAAAGAAAAGATTAGAAATACCAAATTTGAGAACTATTTTTGGTTGAATTCTCAGATTTGGCATTTTTCCCCCCTGTGTTTGTCTAAAATTAGCGAGCTGAACTATCAAAAACATAAGAACATTTCAAATGAAACATCTGAGAGAATTCAATTAACTTTCTTTAAAAATTCCATGTAAGAGAAGGTAGATATGTGAATTATGATGTAATTTTTGAAGATTTTTCTTTAAAATTTTTCCATTTCACCAACTGGGAACATTCTAATCTCATAATACTGTAAAACAAAATGTATAGTTTAATCAGAGGAAATGTTTTTTGGTAAAATATTATTAAATATTTGGCTGCCTTATATCTTTCTGATTCTAAAACATGGAAAGCTCTCTTCAGAATCATGTTTATAAATCCCATGTTATTATGATATGGGTGAGGTTACTTACAAACAAAAACTAAATTCTAAGTGATTAGGATTAAAAACACAGAGTGTAGCTTGGCTACAGGTCAGGGTCTTCACAGGTAGGGTTGTAACCAGGCTGTAATGTAAAGTCGGTGTCCAATTAGGGAAAGGCAGGTCCAGACGATGTCTGTGTGAATCTTTAGTTCAGCAATTTGGCCAGGAAAAGTTTAGCCTCAGTTTTCCCTCAAGAAATAGTGAACATTATTGCTTCTATTAAGGAATTGTACAAGGTAAACAAGCTTTTTCTTAGAGGCTTTAAGCCTGCTGTATTAGTTTGCTGCTGTAACAAGTTACCACAAATAGAGGGGTTCCAAAAAGCACACATTTATTCTGTTACATTCTAGAGCTCAGAAATTATCAATCCATTCCTTTCTCCATAGCAATGGCCAGTGAGTCTTTCTCACATCCCCCACTCTTGACTTTTATTCTTTGGCCTCCCTCTTCCACATTTAAAGAACCCTTGTGAGTACATTTTACCTACCTGGACAATCCAGAATACCGTATCTTAAGGTCTTCTGATCAACAGCCATCCAAAAACGAATTAATGCCTAATTGTTTTCTAGCTGTGTAACCTAACATAAGCACAGGATCTAGGGCTTTAGGACATCCTAGTTAAAACATTATTTATTGAAGGATGCTATCTTTCTTTAATTTTTTTGTTTCCTACATGAGAAAATTGAGGTCATGTTAAATGTCCTGTCCAAGTTCTTGTGGCAAAGAAAGAACCAATTCAGACTTAGAAATCAGTGTTCTTAATCACATGCGGCACTCATCTTGACAAAATATCAAATAAGTATAAAATAAAAAGGGGCATGGGAAGAGGTGTTGACAAAGCCTTTGTGGTTCAGTGCACTTTCACAAGTCAATGAAATTCCAATAGCACTGTTCCAAATCTGATGAACATCATATAAACCTGTCTGCCTTTGATAAATATTACCATTTTGAAATGAGTCCTTTAATGGTATTTTCACAAGCTGTTAATGGTTGTGGTTGAAAGAGCCTACCTCGCATCACCCTATGTGTCATAATTCATGCCATAGTCACTGTTTTTTCTTCTAGGTTGATGGCCTCTTGTTGACTTTAAGTATAGGCTGCCTGCTTTTTCTAACCTTACATTTAATGTATCACACTGCATGATATGATTACACAATACTGAAAGCCCGCGGTCATAAATGCCACTTCTATAATTATATAACCTGCTATCCTTCATGCACAGAAAAGTTGCAGAAACAGAAATGGTTGAGCAGTTAGACACATGCAGCACATGTTTTTTTTCAGCATTGTTTATGTGACTTATAAGTTTGAATTTATGAAGCTGGGCTTATAAAATTAAAAATGGAGGGTGAAAATTTACTGAACATGCAACTTTCATGAAGATGAATGATCTCTTCATAAGAAAGATCATAGATTAAAATAATTACATTCTGGCCTGCTACTCAACTCCAAAGTGAATCAATAAATGTATATTTGTTAATTGGCATATATATTATGAGTTACTTATATAAAACATGATAACAATGATTTCCACACCTCTGTAACAATACTGCCATTTTATCAGTTTTCATTGTCAAAACCATGTCACAGTAAATATATATTTGCATGCAGATTAGCATTATTTCACCACCTCTACAAAATTGCTCTTTTCATGATTTTGTTAGTGTATGCTCTCATGCACGTGTTCCAGGGACATTCAGTGTGACATTGAACATAATGCATATTATGTTTCCAAAAAGGCTTTCCATGCCTAAGTTTCTCTCTGGTAGCCATTGCATGATTTCATTTCTCGCTGATTGCACATTTCTTTAATCTCCAATTTTTGTTCTTATAAATAATTCTATATTGAAGATTTGCATAGTTACAATTAGTCCTTTCCGTAAATTTCTTACACCCATTTCCAGAAAGCTATTGCTAAGTGAAAGAGCATATTTTTAGTGCCTGTTCACTCAGGTTTAGAGATAACATGTTTTACCTCATGACCTGTCAGTCCTGATTAAAAATTAGAGTAACATTACACTTTAAAAAGAAGGAATATTCACATTTTCTGTTCATACTTTAAGATTAGAAACAATATTTATCAATTATAGAATTAACTGTAAGGGTAGAACATGGAGAGAAATATCATCTAGTCTACCTACTATCAGGGTTGATTTATTTTTTTACTTAAAATAATTATGAGCAATATATTTTCTTATCGCAGGTAATCTGAGTATAGAATATAATGAAAGGATTATTACAAATATACTTCAAAGAGAATTTAGGATACAGTGATTTTGGAATTACAGAGATTTGTTAAATATTACACCAATTATTGAGATCTGAAAAGCAAATGCTAATTTTAGGGAATTTGTGAAATAAAGCAGTGTAGTACCTGGTAAGTCCACTGCTAGAAAAACCATGAGAGAATGAATCATCTTTTGAATGTCTTGGGGAAACCAGGAAATATGTTCATAGTGTTTTGCATGATTCTGAGGTTAAAGTATAGAGATCTTTTCATTGGAAATAAAGATTTCTGGTTTGGTTTCTTTCTTATATTCCTTTCCAGTTTTAAGGCCTGATCATTATGGTGGGTTAAATAGATACACATAAAAATCTCCATGGGAACTAGTAATACTGTGTGTCTACATTTGTCTGTGATTTTATTTAGCTAATTTCCCTAACACCTACTTCTTTCTACTGCATAAATTATAAGTCCCCTCTGGAGCCATCACAGAAGCTTTAAAAACAAAAAATAAATTTTATATCTACAATCAACAAACTAGAATAATGTAGGTTTTTTTTTTTCTATTTTTATTTAAATGGATATCTACTGAGCTAAGTATCTATTTATATGTCTATATTCTGCATTTTCCAAAGAGGACTTGACGTGACTCTCTGTTATTCATTGAAAATGCCAAGAAAACTTTTGTAGCTTACTTGAAACATTCACATTCTACCAGAGGAAAGAAAATTAGCAAGCCTTGTGACCATGTGGTGAAAACGTAAGGGTGACTCAAAAGTTCAGCTCCTTTCCTCTTTGCTGTCTGTCCCCATCCCTCTTTCTTAGGCATTTATCAGTATCAGGTTTTGTATTAATTGTACAAGAATATTTGATCAATTTCACACTAATTATTTAAGCTAAATCCAAGTCATATCAATCTGAAAATACATCAGTTTTACATAGTAAAGGGAAAGAGTGTTTTGAGGGGGTTTTTTTGGATGTTTTTCTGCATCTATAAATAATGTTAAAAAACAAAATCCAGCTGAATAAATGTAAAGATCTAATTGGCTTTATCCAATGATTTATGAATGGGGTTGTACAGTCTAACAAAAGGAAAGGGCTCTGAGGAGCTGTGGAAAAGGGAGGCTTTTATAGGCAAAATGGTGTGGACAAGGACATTAGCACAAAAAAAGAAAGGCTTGTCTCAGGCCTGTTCACCTTCCCTTGGGGGGAAGGGAGGGGCATTTATCACCGGGATTATCTCACTAGTGCTCATCAGAAACTTGGATTGATTGGTTTAAAATTCTACTCCTGGGAGAGGATGAAACTCTAATAAGTCACGTATTAAGTCTGGGTGGGGCTTAAATAAAGTAACTCCACTTTGGGTCTGGTGTTTCATTTTAACAGTTAGGCTCTGTTGTCTACTCCTTTGCCGAAATCTCTAGGTCCTATTCCTTATAACTTTTAGCCTCTCCTCTATATCTTTTAGCTTTTCTCTATCCTTCCATAATTCTCAAAGCTTCTCCTATTCTTTCCTCTGCCTCTGGAAAACTATTTTAAAGAATTTGAGCCTGAGAAGGATTTGAAGTCTATATTCTGGAAACTTTAGAGATAAAGAGAAAAGCTCATGTATGATTGGCAACCTGGGATGGAAGGCAGGGAGTGGATGTTCTCAATATTTGCTCCAGAAAATTTATATTCATTATGAAAGAGAGTCTTGCATTCTGTCAGGAGCTGTTTATTATGCATTCGGCTTTGCTGTACTTATGCAATTACGAATGGTATTGATGGCATTTACTGACCCATGTACTTTGCCTGCTGAAAGTCAAAGCTTTTTAGAATGAAAACCAAAAGAGTTTGCATGTAACTGTCTTACTAGGCATATATACCGAAGTGATTTTTTTAAAGTTGTAAATTACTGGGAACACACCCTTTTTCAAACTATATTTGAGTAAGAATGAACCTTTGTGTTATAATTCTTTAATTTGTGCATTAGTAGTATTTTTATTTTGTCTATTATGATGATTCTTAAAAATATCTTTAAAATATTAAGATAGCTTAAAATATTCTTTTTTTTTTTTTTGATGTTTATTTTTTGAGAAAGAGAGAGAGAAAGAGTGTGAGCAGGGGCAGGCAGAGACAGAGGGAGACACACAATCCAAAGCAGGCTCCAGCCTCTGAGCTGTCAGCAAAGAGCCAAAGCCTGGCTCCAACCCACCAACCAGGAGATCATGACCTAGGCGGAAGTTGGATGCTTAACCGACTTAGCCACCCAGGCACCCCTAAAATATTCTTAAAATAAATATTATTCTTTGTATTAAACCTATCATCTTTAATGCCATTAAAGCTTTTTGGCTTTTTATATCCGGGTACCTCAGGGGTGAAGATTGTTACCTACTTAAAGAGATTGATCAGATTTATATTCTTGCGTTTCTTTTAGAGTTCAAGTATAGTTTGGGGCATATAAGAGTTTAAAATTGAATTGATTGCCTAATGCTTTTTCATATAAATTTATTTTATAAAAATTCAACCACTGAATGTCTATCTTACTTACGTGATTCTCAACTATTAACTACATCCTGTGCATTATACATTCAAAATATTTTTAGTGATGTTCAGAGACTTTACAGGTATTGATTTGCAGTTACACACTGAGGAAGCAGTTTGTTATCCAAGTATTCTGTTTAATTACATAAGTCAATTACACTGTCATATATGCGTAAGAATTTACTTTCTGAGACAGATAAATCTGGTTTCAAATCTCAACGCTATCCCAGCTCATTCTGTGACCTCATACAAATTGTATTATATCTCTTTAGCCTTTTAGCTCTTATTTTATAATAGTAATAAAAATATCTAACTTATGGTCTGTTTAAAGGTTTAAATAAAATAATTCTTGGTGATTAGGTTTTTTCTTTTCATGTTTCAATATAATGGTTATCAATTCCCATACAACAAACCAGGTTAAATCAGGTAGTATTTTCTAAGTGGAGGTTTTCTAATCTAGAAATTCTTGTGTGTAGACCTGGGTAGCATCTGAACTTTGTTCCCCTGGAGTTTTTCCTGTCCTTTCACAAGAGACTGTTTTGCCTCAGTGAGTGAAGAAAGTGACTGCACAGAGTACACTCTTTGGTTAAGGTTTGTGTTTTCTTAGAAATGCTACCATCAATTGATCCATCATTACCTCCATAATACCAGCATTGATTCTGTTATGCCCAAGATTTTATTATCATCCCCAAAAACCAGAAACTGCCAGGGAGACAAGTCACACATGCAAAAGCAAAGGGCTTTATTACGAGTTTAGGCTGGCCGGGCCTAATCTCAGGCTCACAGCTTTAAGCATCCAATTTACCAGCACAGTGGATCCATGCTGAGAGCCCTGAACAAAGGCAGGGTAGGGCCTTTATGGGTTTGGGAAGGGGGAGTTACAGGAAATTGTGACACAGGTACAGGGGTCCAATCATTATAGCATAACATCATTGGCAGTAACTTTAACCAATTACAGAGTGGACCCAGAACCCTCATGTAGGCGTAGCTTCTATCTTTAGGCCTGCCCTTAAAAGTTAAAGGTGTTAACTGGCCTTTCCTGATCGGGTGTTACAAGGGTGGTCCCTCCTGCCTTGGGCAATGTGTGTCCTTCTATTGTCTAATGATTCTGAGAAACTGACACTTTAGGCCTCCAAGGTCGGAGGGAAACTTGAAGCCTATCATAGAGTCAGTTTAGTTCAGACCTGCGTCCTTACAATTCAACACTTGGTTTAGTTCTATAAGGATTCAAGTGGCATCAGGCTTCCTTCTTTGTTGAATTTCCCATATTTCCCCAAGAGGTTTGGTTCAAAATATGCTATAACAGAACCACAATCGATTTGTAGAATTAAGTATTTGGAATAGTTCTGAGCACAATGCTAGACATGTATATATTTGTGGAAAAATAGAGAACTGTAGTCATTAGAAAGAACCATGAAATCAAGATGTCGTTTCCTTTGTAGAATTAAAATGGGTGATTTTAAGATCCTTCACAAATAGGAAATAAAATATTTGTATTTTGTAGGACCGTTTACAATATAATTCCAAACGCTTTCACACAATTATTTGGAGCTGTAGATGAAGTATAAAGAGCTGGTTCTGTTTGTGGACTGTTTACTTTGTTACCAAATCTCAATTACTTCATTGATCAAAAGAATTGCAAAGAAATCTGTATTTTAAAAATGGTGGTAGAGGTGCCAGTAGAGGGATTCACCAAGGAAGAGCAAGGGCCTGATTCTCACTTCAGGAGCAAGCGTCTGTATTTTTGTAACTGAGTTTGAGGCCAGGTCCTGAGAGCCCGTTTCAAATGAAAACTGTGTTATTAGATGACTCCATGGTAGAAATCCTACGTGAAGCTTTGGGTCACATTGGACAGGTATGTATTTTGACAGGTAACATATGAGTCAACTAAACATACAGTTCTGACTCATAGAACGTAGAAATACCCTTTTGTTTTCTACTGTCTGTAACAAGATTAGATTGATGAGGGAATTGGCGGACACTGCACTGACAATGTCATTTTTTTTAACAATCTCTTTTTGTCTAGTCTTTTGAAGATCTAATGTCTCAAAACTTTTTCTTTGTTGCTAATTTTTCATAGTGTCCCTTAATTAACATTCAGAGAGGTTTTTATGTTTTGTTTTGTTTTACAGTGGAATACATGTAAGGAAAACCTTTGGGTCTAAATTAGCATGTGTATAAGTCTTGGACTGAGCTCATCTTGGACTTCAACTGAATTTATTAGAATTATAATAGAGGGCACTATTTTGCAGTATCTATCATTTATGAGCCTTTTAAACCCAGACTAAAAAGTGAAAATAACTATTTGATGAGGATTAACAAGGCCTGAACATTTTTTTGCCGTAAAATCTCTTTTAGACAAAGATTAAAAAGATAGAAGTGATTGACTTATCCATATTATGAATTTATTAATCAGATTCATTTCCCCCAAACATCTATGTGGGATGGGACATTTGTTGTGGTCAGCCTTGTGTGGTGATGTGTGGAGCTCTGACTTGGGGGAGGTGATGAGCGACTTTGAGACCAGGCATTGCAACCCTACCTGGCAGAAACTTGTGTGGCTCAGGAACTCTGAGACTGTGACAATTGTCTACATTTCCCTTCTCCTAAAGCACTACCACTAGCAAGAAGGAAATGGAAAAGAGAACAAAGCATTAGAAGAGAAGTAGCCAGATCACCCTATGGAAACATATGAAACTATATTTCAACCTTCAACTTCAATGAAGCATTAAATACAAATATGCAAGCAGTGAATTACTGCTACCACCATTTGCTCGATTAATTTCCCTAAGCAATTAGGTTACAATAAATTTGGAGGGAGCAGAAGGTGAATTTTCCGAATGGCTGAAAACATAGAAATAGGTTTTAAAATGTTTACATATACAAAACTCACTTGCACACTCACATGTGCTTGCTGTTGGAGCTTTGCACTTTTCAGCATTCTGTAAAACCAAAATTGTCACCTTTACTTTCCTCTCAAATTATTCTCACTGGTATTACAAATCATCTTCTCTGAATCCATTACAAGTGTCTAACTGTAATCTCGATACGGCTGATTTATCGATTGGCTGGTTTCTTCACCTATGATTATTTCCCCCTGTTGCTTCTCTGGGGATTCACAATTCTCTTTTCTTCTGATCTTTTTTTTTTTATGTCTTTTTTTATTTTGAGAGACAGAGACAGAGAGTGAGCGGGGGAGGGGCAGAGAGAGAGGGAGACACAGAATCTGAAACAGGCTCATGGCTCACAGCTCTGAGCTGTCAGCACAGAGTCCGACGCGGGGCTCAAACCCACAAACTCTGAAATCATGACCTGAACCTAAGTTGGACGCCCAGCCAACTGAGCCACTGAGGCGCCCCAGATCCTTTGTTTTTATCTGACCATTTGTGCCACTTTGGGGTGAGTATCTTTATTCTTTCTTTTACGTTATCTGCAGACCTTTTTGTTAAATGTCTTGTCCTTGAAGACACAACACTGTCTATCAAATATAATTTGGACAACAAACTGCACCACGTTGACTATATGATTGCACCCAAGAAAAATGATTTCTGGCAAAACTTCAGGTAGGGGCATTCTGTTAAGTGGTGGCAAATATAAAATTACCAACAGTCAACAAGTTGATAATTACTCTTGATTATGATATTATTTTGGATATAACTGGCAATACCTTTAAATTAAAAGTAAATACTCATCAGGGTAAGAAATCAGAATTCTAGTCAATAAAAGGCTAGAATTCCATCAACATAAGTCCAAGAAAACATACTTGGCAACCAACAAAAACATGACATCTGAATGAGAAAATGCTGGTGATATTACAATATATTATGATAATAAACTCACTATGCTTTAGTTCCTGATACATTGCTTCCACTAGAAATTCCATTAAAAAATGCAGAAATCAAAAATAAAAACTCTACTGTATTCTTTGGGTATCATGTGTAATTTAGCAATTTGTCTTTTCTTAAGGATTTCTGTATTTTAGGTAATCTTTGTTGATTTGAAAAAAGACTGTTGGAAAATAAACTCATACTACTTTTCATTTCTTACTCAGAAACTGCTTTCAACTTTTGTTTCAAATAGACTTGAAGTTTTACTCTTTAAATTAAGTGTTTCTTAAGTAACTAATTCTATATGCTCCCACAAGGGATGAAATAGCATTTAAAAATTTTTTCTAATAAATTAGTAAAACTTAAGAGGTAGTATTTCTATTTTTACTATACATATACTTTTTCAAAATGACAAAAAATGTATTTTGTAAGACCTCTTTAATGGTATGAATTATTATATAGGTTAGATGAAACTATTTTGAACTCCCTTTCATTGAGTCACATATTGAGAATTATCAGAAATAAAACAACTTTTTGTGCCTCTGTGACCTTAGACAAGTCACACTGACCTTCCTGAGGCTTAGGTTGAGTTGAATAAAATGATAAAACAAAACCAAATAATGTCGAAGATCCCATTTAACTATAAGGCCCTGTTTTCTTTCATGAATTGTATATTACCTTCAAAAGCTGAATCTCTTCTTTTCACATGAAATGTCCAAATCTCTTTTAGGATGTGCTATTTTAGGAATTTCCTCTCTGTCTGCATTTAAATATTGCTAATTACTATAGAATACTAAAACTGAGAGGGGACAGAGAAACAGGTGAAAGGAGGAATGGGGGGAAAGGAGGGAGGGAGAGAATTTTTTTAATTTTTATTTTTTAATTTCTATTTTATTTATTTATTTTAAAAAGTTTTAATGCTTATTTATTTTTAAGAGAGAGAGAAAGAGAGAGAGCAGGGTAGGGGCAGAGAGAGAGAGAGAGAGACACAGAATCTGAAACAGACTCCAGGCTCTGAGCTGTTAGCACAGAGCCCGACACAGGACTAGAACTTACAAACTGTATGATCATGACCTGAGCCAAAGCTGGACGCTCAACCAACTGAGCCATCCAGGTACCCAATTTGTTTCTATTTTAGAGGGATAGAGCAGAGAGAGAGTGAGAGTGAGAGCGAGAACAAGAGAGAGAGAGAAAGAGAATCTCAAGCAGGTTCCATATTGGCCTGGGGCTCAATTCCAGGACTTTGGGATCAACTGACTGAAACACCCCAGAGAGAATTTTTACTTCCCTGAAGAGCTGAATTTACTTTGGCATTAATTCTGAACAACAGGTGTAGGTAGGTTTTATTCGAACCCTAGCTCTGTGTAAGGAAAGCTAAAGTGAGTGAGAAGTGGATTGAGAACCTTTTGGCAGTAATAGTGCAACAGAAGAGACCCTGCTGAAAGCTGGTGGCAGGTCCCCGTGCAGGCTGGGCATTCTGACTAAACTTGTGCTGTTGTTTCTACTTGACTTGCAATCAGTTTACCCTGCAGTGATCCCTGCAGCCAAGGGCACACCTTCAATGCTGGGACAACCGGAGCTTGTCACTCAGCGTAAAGAATTGTATTTCGTCTTTTCTGTAGCTGTCTCATTATTTGCAAGTTTCTTCTCACGTCAGCCTAAATTCACCTTTTGCCTTACAGTAGTTCTGTGTTGTCAGTGCCACGGTCTGCCCTGTTGAGTGACAAATATTCAAGTCCTTAGATACTGAACAGTGTTAATCTACAAAGGCGGGACATAATATAAAACTGATTTTATATAGTTGAAAGGCTAGTCCTAGAACTCAAAACTTTTTAAAAATTTAATGTAAAACATGGACTACATTTAGAACAGATATTTAATTTCTTTTTTTTTTTTAAGTTTATTTATTTATTTTGAGAGAGTGAGTGAGCAGGGGAGGGTCAGAGAGAGAGGGGGAATGGGAAAGGAAGAGAATCCCAAGAAGTCTCTGCAATGACAGTGCAGAGTTCAATGTGGGGCTTGAACTCACAAACTGTGAGATCATGGCCTGAGCTGAAACCAAGGGTCAGATGCTTAACCAACTGAGCAACCCACGCATCTTCTTTCTTTCTTTATTTTGTTTGTTTGTTTTTCTAAAGTGAGATAGAGAGTGTGCAGGGAGGAGCAGAGGGAGAGAGAATCTTAAGCAGGCTCCATGTCCAGCAGAGTTTAGCCTGACATGGGGCTCGATCTCACATCTGAGGGATCATGACCTGAACAGAAATTAAGAGTCAGACACTTAATTGACTGAACCACCCAGGTGCCTCTAGGACAGATATTTAAACCATTGCTACTTAAAGTGGGAAGTAAGAAAAAATGCTTAAAAATGGACATTAGGGAACGTGAATAGAGACACAGGTGAGGCCAGATTCTGTTAGTTACTGCTATGCCGATGAAGCAGGACTCAGTTTGTTACACTTGCACATATATCTGTTTTGCTAAAGTAAATAAAGGATGTCTCTCACAATTTAACCTTCTTCCTTTATCTGCTTCCTTGAAATAGCCCATATTAGCTTTTCTATTTTTTGTTGTTTTTATCATTTTCCAGACAGTTCACAATTTGGCCTATTAGGAATGGCCCCAATGATTATTCAAAATGCAGATATACATATGATTTCTGATTCATGAAAGGTCCTTAATATTTTTATTTTTAGATTGTTTGTCTCTGCTTTGTATTAGACTTTATAAAGAGACAGAAACTATGCTTGTACTTTGAAGCCTAAGAAAAATAAACTATTGTTGGCCTACTTCACAGGCATTTGTAACAAGAAATTTTCTGCCAAAGGCTGATGGATGGTAAATGGAATGATCCTGATGTTTGATCCTACTTAATTTTCTTTCCAAAAATTTTCTACAGGGGCATCTGGGTGGCTCAGTTGGTTAGGCGTCTGACTTCAGCTCAGGTCATGATCTCACAACCTGAGAGTTCAAGCCCCAAGCTGGGCTCTGTGCTGATGACTCAGAGCCTGGAGCCTGCTTTGGATTCTGTCTCTCTCTCTCTCTCTCTGTCCCTCCCCTGCTCATGCTCTGTCTCTCTCTGTCTCAAAGATAAATAAACATTTAAAAAAATTTTAAGAATTTTCTATAGCAGTGAAGTTATGATTATATGTTTAGGTACCAATCAGTACTAGTTAACATCTTTCTTCAAATTGCTTTTTATGTTGATGGTTACAAATTTTTGATAAAGCAATTTATTTTAACATAGTACAGCTTATTTCACAAATTATAAATACAAACTTACCGTTTTCTCTTATGATTATTATACTGTGGCCTCATTACATTGTAAATAAACTACTTTTTTCTTCAGTGAATAGTAGTTTAATAAAGGGTAGCTAAAATTAGATATAAAACTTCTACTTTAGTAAAAGATTTCATGGAGCCTTTTTTCTTTCTTTGATTCCTTTGTATTTACAATTTCTTGCAGCATTTAGCTTAGTGGTATTATTGGAAACATCTCCATACATCAGCATTCCAAAACAGCCATAGTCCTATGAGTTTTAAACACTACCAAGTCCTTCCTTTTTCATCTCATATATCTAACTAAACTGTAACTCAGTAATCTTATTTCTTGACTCTTCTTATGATGCATTTTTGCCTAGGGCTCTCTTCCAGATAGGTCTAATTACTATTGTAAAAATGAAAGAAACTTCCTTTCTGTACTGATGTCATCACTCCTTCCTCACCAGGAACTCTTCTGACAAAACAAACTATCTTCATAAGCACCAGGTACCTCTGGACAAGTTGAAGTAAACAAAATGAGGGTAACTAATTGATGTTGAAACAGCAATTTTTGCATAAAAGCTCTGAGGAGCTAAGACATTTTTTAACTCTGTTCATTCACAGGAGTCAGATTATATACAACATGACACATATGGAAGTATCAACAACAAGAAACATGTTCCTTATTAGATTCAGAAACAGAGGACTGCAGGGCATTAAAAAAAAAAAAAAAAAGGATGTAGTGACCACAGCTGAAGGAAAGGACATATATGAACCAGATAATATATAAGTCTATCCAAGACTTAGGAATCCGGTGACATTTTTAACTGTAGAGTCAAAGAGGAGAAGGCTTGGGAAAGGCAGTGTCAGACTGAATGCTCTGCTCGCCCCTTCCACAATTTGTAATGTTGAAGCCCTAACCTTCAATGGGATGGTACAGAAGGTGGGACCTTTGAGAGGTGATTAAGGTTAGGTGGAGACAAGAGGATGGAGTTCTCACAATGAGATTAATGACCTTGTAAGAAGGGACCCCAGAGTTGTCTTCTCTGTGCCATGTGAGGATATAGGGAGAATGTAGCTGCAGTCCTCAAGCTGGGAAGAGGGTTCTTACCAAGAACTGAATCAGCCAGCACCTTGATCTTAAGTCTCCCCAGCCGCCAGAACTGTGAGAAATAAGTTTCTGTTGTTTAAGGGACCCAGTATACAGTGTTTTGTTACAGTGACCTGAGCTAACTAAGACAATAATGGTTATCTACACTTTTCTGGATGGGGTTAATCTGAAAATGCAGTTAGCCTTAGAGATGGCCTGTTGTTTCTATTGTTACTAAGTTGCGCTTTAAAGATTAATGGAGTATTTCTGAAAGTCAGTATTTCTGAAAGCCTCAGTATCTGCAAGAAAATGGCAGGTGAAATTTGATAATTTGGGCAATTTTAGCCTATTATGTTTAAATTTGGAAGACATTCAAAAAAATAATCACTAAAATGTAATGAAATTATTTGAATCACAAATACAACTATTTTTTATTCAAGTACTGCCATTGGGTCATGATAGTGTTTGCGAGTTTTATTGGAGTCAATATACTACTTTAATTTCTTTAGGCCAAGGAAGATAAAAGTCTAATAAATATATGAATCATGCCATCATTCCAAGTGAAGACCATGAGTCATAGTGTCCTAAATTTGTAAAATTTTTGTGGGGTCTTGGAATATAAAAATGTGATAGGAGCATTGGATCATCTCAGGTTCCTGATGCACTCAGCTCTGTAATGCAACATGTATGTGTCTTAAAAATCATTACTGTCTGCAAAATCACACAATAAAAAACAAAAAGCTCATGGTAAAATTGGAACTAGGGATACAATACTCAAAAACTTTGTCCATGACTTCCAAAAATATAGGAACCTCATGAAAATTGTTGAAAAATAATTGGAAATACACAAAAATGGTTAAGATATACTGAGGTACCTGGGTGGCTCAGGCGGTTGAGTGTCTGACTCTTGATTTCGGCTCAGGTCATGATCACAGGGTTGTGGGATTGCGCCCTGTGTTGGGGCTGCTTTGGATTCTTTCTTTCTCCTTCTACTCCTCTCCCCCACTCTCTCTCCTAAAATTTAAAAAGAAAGAAAGAAAGAAGAAAAGAAAGAAAGGGAAGAGGGAAAAAAAAAAGAAAGGCACAAATACTATAATAAATACTATACTTGACCTTGTAAAAGACCTAAAGTTTGCTTGTGGAAATAAGCACTGGAAGATTGAAGTGTGAGAGTTACCATGAAGTGATGGGAGGTGCAGTGTCTGAAATCAGATGGGACACCGTCACTCCACATGTGAACTAGTGTGGCTCACAGCTAATGAGGTGGACGGAAGTGGTTGAAGATGTTTGAAAAGCATGGTTTTAATTTATTCCTACTGGATTTACCCAGATTCCGTTTGCTCCATTCATGGTGTTTCCCATGGAGGTATCCCATCAGCAAACGAGAGATGTGTGTTCTGTTTTATTGTTCTCTAAGACGTCCTTCGTTTTGAAACAAATCTGCATTTGTAAAACCAGAATCACAGCAGAACTAATTGCACACAGTGTACACAGATACGTACACACACCATGGGGAGAGTCTCTGGCATATTCGTGCTGTGAGATACAAATTAGTGTTACCAAGACAACATCATTTTTCTCATTGTATTGGAGCCATTCATCTGATTTTGTTTTAAAATCTATCTTTTTAATTCGTATTAGCTTTTTATTTAGCTGTACAATACCTATCTTCATGGAGATTTTGTAGTGAGTCTATTTATATGTCAATAACACTCTCATTCAACATTATTTAGCACTAGAGCTGCAAGATAATTTTTCCCTCTAAGATTTCTCTGTAAAATGTGATGTAAAACATTTACATTTTCAGGTTTAGGATATAGTTTTCTAGAGAGCTTATGTCATCTGTTCCACTCCTATCTCCATACTGCTTTGTCTCAGATATTAAGGGATCCTACTATGCGTTCAGTGGTATACTTCATTGCCATGCAAATTCTCATGCTAACATAATACACCATAATCTGGTAGTTGAATAATAATAATATTCATTCATTATAAAATGCCTTATCCTCCATCTTCCATTACTCCTCTCTTCTGGCTTTCAAAGAGCCCATAGCTATTTAAAAGGAAAAAAAAAAAAAGATGAAGAAAAAAATGTGTGATTTTATACATATGGCTGTATTCAAATTTAAAATTTTGGGAAGTTAGAGATTATGTTTTTAATATTTTTTTGCAAATGTTTAACTAAAATTAATATATTCTCTAAGAGCATGTCTGGGATTTCTGGAAGGTATATTGATTACTTTAGACCAAAGAAATATCAAGAAGGATATAGTGAGTACATCATATGTTTGATCACAAATAGTTAATATGGATACCAAATCCACAAGCATGTTTCCCTGGGAATGATTATCCAGGCTTTCTTTTCAAAAGGAATTTGAAATTTAATAACTTCTGGCTAATTTTAGCAAATAAAAATTCTTTACCTCTGTTTTTCAATATTTCAGGTGAAAAGTGTTTCTTGGTTTGAGTCACCTGCTATTATTGGTTTATTTCTTCACTCCATTTTTCTCTAAGGAGTTGTGAATTTTAGATCAATATATATTGAATACCCTGCATTAAACTGGCCAAATTTTGTTGAGTTGAAGACAATTTTCTAAGGGAAAATAATATATTATCTCATATATGAAATTTTGCTAGGAGGCAGTTATAGGCAACTATGTTTAACCATCATTGCTGTGAGCCTGATTTAAACTGTTCTTATACTTCAGTATGAACACAACAGTTCCCTATTCTTATTTCTACTGCTCTTATTTTCCTGAAAATTAAAAATTGCAAAGTACTCCCTCTCCTTTCCTCCTCCCCTCCTTCCTTTTCTTCCTCTCTACACCCCCACCTTTCATCAGCCCCTCTATCACAGCATATAAGACAGATCTAAATATTCTGTACATGCCCTAATAGAATGATTCTTAATAGCTTTAATTAGCAAGCTAAATTTTAACAAGTTAAATTTTACACATGTGTATAGAAAACAAATACACACACACACACACACACAATCTAGACTAATTTAAAACAGTATACATTTTTAAGGACATTTTAAGTTAAGGTAGACCTTATTAAAAAAACTTCCATTAATAAAAAATTACCAGTGCTCTACATGCTTACAGTAAAAGTAAAGAATATTAAAATCAAAAGAAACATAGTCTGGGAAGAGGGCTGGTGAGGGAAATCTGAGACCTGAAGCAAATGTACTAGTTTGTTAATAAGCAGAAGTGAGGTAGATGTCAAGAAAGTACATTGCTTGTAGATGGAATGTATTTTTGATAGTGTTGGGTGTGGGAAAATGGTGTAGTAAAAGAATTGGGGCACCTGGGTGGCCCAGTCAGTTAAGCATCTGACTCTTGATTTCAGCTCAGGTCTTAATCTCATAGTTTATGAGTTTGAGCCCCATGTCAAGTTCTGTGCTGACACTGTGGAGCTGTCTTGGGATTCTCTCTCTCCCCTCTCTTTCTCTCTCTGTACCCCTCCCCCCACTTTATCTCTCTCTTTCAAATATACTAAAAAAAATAAGAAGAAATGAAAGAAATTCATGGTAGCTGGAATATGGAGAGCTTTCATTGAATGACATCAATTTTATTAAGGCTGAAGAGAGGGAATTAGTACCAAAATGAGAGGGTTTTAAAATCTAATAAAGGAATTTGGTCTTTATTTTGAAGGCAACAGAAAATCATCTAAAGGATATTAGTTAGTAGTTGACATGGCCATATATATATATACAAAAAAATCACAATATCAAAAATGGCACAGAAAATAAAATGAAGATGTGAGAATACAGGTAGTCAGCTATTTCATTAAGAGACTATGATTGACCTGATCATGGCATATCCCCATTGAATTCTATGATATTAAGAGAGAACTGTGATTTTGACTCATAAGATGTCTGGAGAGATGGAGAGAAGTGATAGACATGAAAAAAAGATATGCTGCTTTTATTTGGGACTTGAGAGTTGTTGTTTGTGTTGTAGAAACAATGGCCTTGTCCCTCAGTGGCACACTGGAGCTAATATGAGGAGATGCTAAGGTACAAAGGAAAAGCCCAAAAGTTCTGGGAGAATACTTACTGGAAAATCACTTGGTCAAAACGTGACAATCTTACCAGCATCATGGGGATGGATGAATAATGATGAAGCTATAGATGTCACTGACTAGCAGCTTCTTCTTAAATGAGGGGTCGATAGCCGCCCATTGAAAGTGACCAATTCGCTGAAGTTCCTAAAGTGTAACTATTTCTGGCTAGTGCCAGAAGATTTACTTGTCTGTTGTATGAAACAAGGTGATCAGAAGAAGCCCTTCATTTTTCAGACATGGAAAGAAAACAAAAAAGTTTGTTTCATCATGGCAGATTATATTGATTTTCAATTCTATAAATAGAGTATGAACCAACATCAAATATTGGCCAATGTGACCATGAGATTCAAGCTATTTCTATTTAATCATCACAACACACACTCTCCTAGAGAGTCAGAACCTGTTAATAAGTGGATTACTTCCTAGATATACTATTGTTTTAAATGCAGGAATATAGATGAAACTAAGTTGTTTTATTATTATTATTTTTTTAAAGTTCAAGTTAGTGAACATACAGTGTATTCTTGGGTTCAGGGGTAGAACCCAGTAATTCATCTCTTATGTATGACACTCAGTGCTCATCCTGAAAAATGCCCTCCTTAATTCCTACCACTCATTTAACCTCCCGTCAACTCTTCTTCAACCACCCTCAGTTTGTTCTTTGTATTTAAGAGTCTCTTAATAAGCTTACCCCCTGGAACTAGAGGATATTATGC
This sequence comes from Helogale parvula, assembly GCA_004023845.1. Lineage (NCBI taxonomy): Eukaryota > Metazoa > Chordata > Mammalia > Carnivora > Herpestidae > Helogale > Helogale parvula. The sequence goes on from PJEM01001528.1 coordinate 28,491, forward strand.
TAAGCAAAATAAGTCAGAGAAAGACAAATATTATATGCTTTTACTCATATGTGGAATTCAAGAAGCTCAACAGGGCTTCCCAGGGAAGGGAAGGAAAAATAATTAACTAAGTTTTTTTTTTAATGGAAAATTCTTTGTTTTCAGTCTTATAATCAAATTACTCAGAGTATGGGTGTTTCATCTTTGTTCAACTATTTAAATTTAAAATGTGTAATTGTAATTAAAGCTGAGTGAAAGCTTATATTGGCACTTTTATAAAAATCATTAATAAGGTTTTCATGGAGAGATGAGATCATTCAGTTCGGAAATTGATCACAAGAATACAAAGAGATATGGGATACCTTGGCTTGGTGCAGGGTACTAAGTATGACTAGATTAATGGAGATAAGAGCAAAGTAAAGGGACAGGAATTACTGGAGTGTGGGGGGAGGGTGCCAGGCATCAAAATGATAAGTCCGATTACCAGCCAAATAATGAACTCTTTAGTTTTAAAATAACTGTAATTTAGAAAGTCAAGATGTTCAAGCTAAAAGATGTGGGATAGTATACTGAAAATAAAGAAAGAGAGTAAAGCATAAAAGAACAATTAAACTAAGTTTTTAAATAACCAGGGTGACAATAAAAGGTTGCTAAGAAGACAATTTGGGTAAAAAGTAGTCAAACATTGCATAGAATGGATTCAGTGTAAACAGTAATAGCTTCTGTCATACCAACATGGTTGAGCGCCAAGCATGATCATTTTCCCTAAATAGCTCTATGAGTGAATTGTTCTCAAGCCTATATTTAAATGTGATGGTCAAAATACCAATATTATTTGCCAACCTTTCATAATGAAACCTACTGTCTTTTTCCTAAAATGTTTGTTTACTTACCTTAGTGAGAAGAATTTGGTTTTAAAGCAACAAAACTTATGATGCAGCTTAGGAGATATTTGTGAGACTAACAAGCATATTGGTTAGTGGCCAGGCACATCATGAAATTGCCCAAGTATTGAGACAATATACAATGTGTTTGGGTCTCTGGAAGTGTTTCTTATGGCTATGTTATGACACAACGTATTCTTGATGTCATCACATAAGAGATAAAGCACATAGAAATAATATTTTGACTCTCTATACTACCTTCAAAAGCCACAGGAACTAGGGATTTCACAGTGACCTAAACATACATCAAGTACAATTCTAGGAAGATGAATCTCAAATAAAGCAAGGTAAAGATCTTGCATGTATTGTCCATGAGAAGTCTGAGGTGTCCTGTAAATGGAGACATGAGTTTGTGGGAACCATACAAATGGGAGATTTGCAAGCCAGGGAGTCTGGATGCTTAATGCAGAGATCTAAGGCTTGCTGAAATCTAGCAGTGGAACAAGGGCCATTTGGCATAATGAGTTACACATGTAATAGTGAATGTCTTGATATTATCAAATAGAATGAGAGAAGCTATGAGACTTTGTAAAGGTAAGATAATTTATAGACATAAAACCCCTTCATGTGACAATTCAGTGAGACAGTGTAGGTGAAATGTGGTGATGGACAAGATATTAATATTAGAAATCCCATAGTCCTTTGTGATGCTACTAAATCAATAAGCCACTTCAAGTTGAAGTAGCATTTTGTGTTAGTAACCTTGTTCTTAATTGCATTTCTTCTGTATTGCTCAAAAACAAATGCATATGTATCTGTATGTATTTCATATGTATTTTAGGTTAATATGTATTTCAACATAAATAAATAATATTTGACATTGCAATAAAAAAAGATAATTTGGAGGTGGATTGAATACATAGGAAGTAAAGATTTGAAAAAGGATAAGAACATTGTCCAGATACCTAGGCATGTGTTACATGGGTACACTATTTTCTGATACAATACATAAATGAAGACAAGCAGTTTGTGGAGAAGAACATGGAAGAGACATTTTTCATTGTCTGAGAGATTCAGATGGCTGGATTCTCCTTTTCTCATACGCCTGATAGCGGAAGTCATGAGAAAAGAGAAGATGGCCGAAGGAGGCAGTGGTTGGTATATGTTAGAGTAGAAGTCTTATAACAAATTTGAGATGCAACTAAATGTAGTGGTCTTTTGGGGAAGGCAAATCCAGGGGAACTAATAGAGAGGCTGGTGGTAAGAGGAAACATCAGTTGAACATGGGAGGGAAGGGAGTGTATTTCTAGGAGGGCGTGGTCCGTGAGGTTTATGGATGCTGAAAGGCAAAGTAAAACAAGCACATGGCTTTTAGCTTCAACTGGACAAGTTACGAAACTTACTTTTTTGAATCCTAGTATATTTCATTCACATTCATATTTCTCTGCTCACAGCAAAAGACCTTGAATTTGGAAAACTTGGGAAACTTTTTTGTCTTGTGTATATTTTTTACCTGATGGCCTTGCAAAAGTTATATTATTCCCAATGGAAGGTGCAGAAATTAGTCCAGTGATTTAATGAATTTTTAGATTTGGAAGATCTACCATGAGAATATTTATAAAAACTGGTATACACTCTTCAAGTATCTTAAATATTTATCATTTTGAAAGGAAAAAGCATGTAAGGATATTGTAAATAATTTAAACATGTGAAGTAAAACCATGTGAATTGTTAGTATGATAACTGCCTTTTACTGAGTATATTGATTTTTTTTAAAGGTAACAGTCAGATGCATGAGACTTTTGTGAATTTTACTTCTCTTTCTGAAACTGCTTAAACTTTACCTCCTTTGTAAAATATTTCCTCAATGCCATCCTCTTGATGGAGTAAATCACTCTGCCCTTGTACCTCTACTGAGACGGGCGCGGTGAATATAAATTTTAACAACATTTTGGGTGACGGTGCATATTAATGAGGTGCTGTGCCTCGGGTTTTACTCCTCTGTGTCATCAGTGCCTAGTTTATGGCTTGGTACATAGTAACAGCTTAAAGAACACTGATAAAATACTGAAATAACTTCTTGGAGAATATAGATTATAGAAATAGAGGTGATCTTAGATTCTTCAATTGAATCCCTTCATTTTCTAGATGATAACACTGACAGCCTGAGGTATTAAATGTCTTGTTCAGAAAATTTGCTCTTATCAAAGAAGGGCTTTAATCATCATATTTTTATCTGGAAATACATATATGAAATTATGAACACCAGTACAATTACTGTATTTTATCTCAGAAGGCAGAATTAATCCATATAGCATTTTTAAATAGCGCAATAAAACAGAATGCTAGAATATATAAACGAGGGAAAGATATATATCCCCAATCAGGAAGCATACTTTTAAAGTGAGTCAGGTATGCACCTTATAGAAGTTTTGATATCAGATATGATTGTTCTTACAAAAATATTTTAAGGGTTTAGAAAAATATTTCACATTTCATACGTACATAGATTTTATTGTTATATGGATAGATACATTTTTTATTTTGAGCTACAAAAAGAATCATTTCACATAATGGTATTAAAAGGAGACATGACTTATATTCATCTTATGTAAATAAAATACTCATTTTCTCTAAATGCCGTCCTTCTGAGTTGGAACATGGTTTCTCAGAAACAAATTAAGCAGCCTTCTTTTGAGTCACTAATAGACAATTTGCCATCCATCTGCATAAGTGGAACAATATCACCTATTGGGAGAATATATAATAACATACAGCTATGTTTTTAGAATCAAAGGGGATGTCTACATGTCTCTGCTATGGAAATTTATTTACACTTAATTAAAGAATCTAAACTCTGCAGAAGACTTTGGGATCATTTATTCTAAACTTCTACTGGACATTTGAATTTCCAGAATAACATTTTCAACAAAGTTCCTTTCCTTGAAATCCTAAGGGATTCCTTCATTGTTATGGAGTTTTATTATGTCTTTGAAAGGTATAAATTGTTGAAGAAGGTCTTCTTCACAGTAAGCCAATCTACTTATAATATTGTTTTGTGTGTCTACTTCTTAGACAGTACATGGAAAAATAAAATATCTCCTTAAAAAGGCACTTTGGCACACCTGGGTGGCTCAGTTGGCTAAGCGGCCAACGTCAGCTCAGGTGATGATCTCACGGTCCATGAGTTCGAGCTCTGCGACAGGCTCTGTGCCTACAGCTCAGAACCTGGAGCCAGCTTTGGATAATGTGTCTCTCTCTCTCTCTTCCCCTCCCTTGCTCTCTCTCAAGATGAACATTAAAAATAATTTATAAAAATAAAATGGCACTTCAAGTATTTGAAAATGAGTATAGTGTTTTCATTTTCTTTAGATATTTCTGTTATATAATTTTAGTGTGCATCAATATTTTTATCAGTATCAGTTGATATATTTTCCATTTATCAGTATTGACTGATATATTTTCCATTGTGTCTTTATCTCTATTAAAGTGTAAAATTCAGACGTGAATAAAGTACCCCAGATCTGATTTAACTAACTCAGAAATAATTGTAACTCATTTGGAGCTTATTTAATTAACAACTACTTATTTTTTTAAACTTTAATTTTTTTTATTTATTATTGAGACAGAGAAACAGAGCATGAGCGGGGAAGGGTCAGAGAGAGAGGGAGACATAGAATCTGAAGCAGGCTCCAGACTCTGAGCTGTCAGCACAGAGCCTCATGCGGGGCTGGAACCCACGAACTGTGAGATCCTGACCTGAGCCGAAGTCGGCCACTTAACTGACTGAGCCACCCAGGCGCCCCAACAACTATTTATTGAGTACATTCATGTGAGAAGCAGTTTCCAATGGTCGGGATAACCAGTAACCTAGCCATTGCGTAGTGTATAGACACATTTGTGTTTTCTGTTAACCAAAGCTTCCAGTGGTGTTTTGAAGACACTTTATACAACTCAAGTTGTACATATTTCTTCCCAAGTTTGGTTTTAGTCACGTTCTGTTGATATTGGCCTTGAAGGGAGTATCTACACCGTGGAAATTAGTGAACACTACAAATATTTTGAGTTTTTTGTTTCTTTTGCTTGATTTTGTTTTGGGGAGCAGCTTGTTAAACATATACAAGCAAACCACTGGTTTTTGTTTGCTTTTTTGGAGCTCCTCCCTCCCAATATATTCCATATTATTAGGGCATAATATTTATTTAAATCTTATTAACCATATCATGCTGACCTTCTTAACATTGTTTTTATTAACATTGTTTATTTATGAATAAATTATTTTATGTCAATTCCTTCACCTGATAATAATGACAGCAATGTGTTAGCTAACTCGGAGTTGCTTCATTGCCTTTTTTGCCAAGTATCATCACCCCTGAATGGGCTGAATACACCTCATGTAGAGAAAATCGATCTCTTATTTTTTATTGCTGTTTTCAATTTGTATAACCTTCATTTCAATTACCATCTATTGTTCAAAGTCAAACTTATTTTTACTTATTTATTTTTAACATTTATTTTATTTTATTTATTGGGAGAGAGAGAGAGAAAGCAAGGATGGGCAGAGAGAGAGAGGGAGAGAGAGACATGGATCCTAAAGCAGGGCTCAATTCCACAACCATGAAATCATGACCTGAACCAAAATCAAGAGTTGGCCACTTAACCAAGTGAGTCACCCAGGCACACCTAAAGCCAAACTTATTACTAGAACCCCAGAACACTGAAATCACGCAATTACCTTCAAGAGAACTCTTTTGCCTGGTTGAAGTATTGCCATAATACACAGATATGTAGATACCTGTGGTCTTAGGAATTCAGCAAAAGATTCACCATTCTCCAAGAAGACACATGTGACATTGAAGATATTTTAATCGAGATTATTTAACATTTTATTATTCTAGATAAGCAGATAGCAATAAATTTATGCATTCAATGGAGATCTTTTTTATTAGAAAAGATCTCAAAAGAGAGAAAAAGTAGCCCATTGAAGATCCTGGCACTAAAACTTGGTCTCAACAAAGTTAAGGGCCACTTGCCAGATACTCTATAAAGAATATACTGTAAAAAAATATTAACAGAGTTTATTGGATTAATGGAAAGCACTTTTTCATAAATACTTAGATACAAAAAATGCCTCTGAAACTGTTCGGTAGGTGGTTTTGGCTGCCTTTGTTCTGTTTTACTTGCGAAAATTTAAGGGAAATTATAATCCACCTGTATTATTTGGCCAACCAAGCCATTAACTGAATTTATTTTAGTAGCTAATCAGTATTTGCAAAACTTGCCAAAAAAAGAAAAGGGAACTTATTAAATGTAAACTCATGGTTTTATAAATTTAAAGTTTCAAAATTTCAGAAAGTGAACAAAGTATTCACTGAGGTAGAAAAACAGAAAGGCAAATGGGCAGAAGTTTTTTAAATTTTCTGATGAAATGAACGTGGGATTCTCTGTGAAAAAAGATCCACATTTTAAAAAAATGCCAATCAGGACACCTGGGTGGCTCAGTTGGTTAAGCGTCCAGCTTCGGCTCAGGTCATGATCTCAGGTTCATGGGTTCAAGCCTTGTGTCATGCTCTGTGCTGACAGCTAGCTCAGAGCCTGGAGCCTGCTTTAGATTCTGTATCTCCCTCTGTCTGTGACCCTCCCCTGCTCGTGCCGTCTCTCTCTGTCTCTCAAAAAGAAATAAAAAACACTAAAAAATCACAGTCAACCCTATTTCAAAATCCCCTCCGAAGTCCAACTCTCGAGTGGAATAATATCTAAAATGCACAACCAATGCCTTCCCTTTTAGGGAGGTCGGGGAATTTTATTAAAGTTTATGCTTCATTATTTCCATCCGTGCCACTAGAGCAGATTAATACTTATGTGTTTGGTTTCTTGAGTGGAACCTAAAGTTCCACTGTCCCAGAGCTGGAGACTTTGATCCCCTAAAATCTGCCCAGTTTTAGCAAATTCTGTAGTTTATTAATTTTTTTAGGTGTTTTACCATAGATTGGTATATACGTACAAAATTACTTCTCCTCTACTTATTAGTAGAATGAAACCTTTTTTCCCCTAAAGATTAGGTATGTAATCTATTTTACCTTAAGTAGAGTGTCCTTAGAATTCCTTCCTTAACAGTAGTGCCATGTAGTTCTAACTAAACTCATGTGCTGTCTCAGAATCTACTCTTTAGATAACCACCAGGGATACTATCTACTCTATTATCCAATTTTGTTCTAAACATCATTATTCAGTATATCCATCCAGTTAGGATAATGCTAAATTCTACTAAAACAGTTTTTAAATTTTCCTAATAGGCTTTCTATATAGTGTCATGAAAAAAACATGAAAGAAACATAAATTTGTATGAGGCAGTAATTGTGATAAATCACGTTGTTTTTGTGAAATTCATGCCCATTATGTAGTAACACCATATACTATCTTATTTTCTATCAATCAGTCAATTAATCTTTGTCTTTTATTGTGATGTTTTTTTCATAGCAACTTCTCCAATATCTTAAATTAGAAGTCTCTAAGACTACACTGAAAGTTTATTTTAATTTGTCAAATTCTCAGAATATTGTATGAATTTGTTTTTTGTGCATTCTACCTTTTATTTAGTATATTAGTGACCTTATATTAGCCTCCTTCTCAATATTTGCATTAAAAGGAGTCCCATAATTTTATTTCATTTTTAATCAGCAGAGACCACCTTCTTTTAAAGAGTTACAATAGTTAAATTTCTTCTGATTGCTTTCCTTAGGATAGCACTGCTCTAGAGGAGAGCGAAACCTATCTTCTTCCAGAGCTAGGGTTATTCTCCAAATCACTAGCTCTGCTGCAGTTTCCTGAATGCTTACCTCCTGGCCATGACTGGACAGTGAGAACGGCACAAGGGCTAGTCCTCTACTACACTTAATTAAGGTTTGCACCTGAATCCTTAGCTACAAACAGCTACAAAGCATCTTCATTCTCAAATAAATAATTTTCAGAGCTTTGGGACTTTGGGTCCTTGATTAAAATACATTTTTTACCTAGTGTTCTCTTAAGAAAGGAGTTGTTTTAGGAATATTAATGTAAATTAATGATAAAAAACAATATCCAGTTGCCCACTGAAACTCACTTTAAAGAAGAAGGCAAACAGCTTGCCCAACTCCGTATGTTCAATGGTTATCTTCTATGATGGTAAGGATTTCCCTCTCTTTGTTCTTAGAGTCCTCTCTTGGGGGCTTTTTCCATGTCCTATATAATGCATCTCCTAAAGCCCAAAATACATTCACTCTTCATGGCACATGAATGGATGTATAAAGTGAATGCTGGTTCTTTCTGTTGACCACATTACACTAACTCATCTCATGCTAAGTTCTGACTGACAACCTTCAAACACACAGAGAAAACACCTTCTGATTGTTTTCTAGTTCTTGCCTTTTTGACAAAATCTCATGTTTACTTAGTGACAACTAAAGAATATTTCTATCTTTTATCTTTTTTCTATCTTATGGGGGGGCTGTGTGAACAAAAAAATTTTTTTTAATTTTTTTAGGAAAGTTGCTCTCACAGCATATTGCTTTACTAATATGAGAAAGGAGAAATATTCTCTGTCCCTTTTAGCTAAATTTATTGCCCTCCATAGGCCTTTATATTCTTGTGTTTTCTGAAGCCTGTCTATAGTTACAGTCGTACCTGCTGTGTATTTGGTATGGTTTGTGGTTAAAGAAAATTGGAAGCAATGAATTTCTCATCTACAAAGGTAAAAGCTCTCAAATGCCCCTTATGTCTCAGTTTTTTTAGGATGTCTTATAACTAACTACTTTCTGCTACAAATGATGCTTTGATGACGTTACATGTGGAAGTGACCTGGTTGATCAAAGCAGAGGTCATTTCCACTTATGAGGCCATTCTTTTGTTCAAGGAATGTCCTCTGATAACTCTATTTGTTGCCAAATATTTTGTGCTGTATCTAGAGCCTTGGCAATATGACTGGGAGGTCATCCCATCAAAATGTTGAATCTATGTTTTCTTTCCTTCAATCTGTGCATCCTCTATGATTTGATTTGCCAATCAAATGTGGCAAAAATAACAGTATTTATTTAAGACTGAACATGGGTCTTAAAGACTGTGACCTTTCACTCAGTCTCTTGAAAGCTTTCTGCTATGTTAACAAGTCACAGTGATACTTCTGGAGGATGAAAAACCATAGGTACTAGAATAGTTAGCTCAGTTAGCCCAGCCGAGCTCCACAAATATGAAAGATTGCAAACAAAATAACCAAAGCCACCTAACACATCCACAGAGAATAGTTAACACATGAGAAGACCCAGCCAAGACCAGAGGATTCCCAGCTGAGCCCAGCATAAGTTGCCAATTCTAAAATGCTACTATATCAAAATATATATAATTGATTTTTATACTAACCTTGAGTTCAGCCATGTTGCTAAATTCAGTTATTAATTCTACCAGTTTGTAAACTACATTGGATTTTCCACGTGATATACATAATATCAACTGTAGACAATAAGGTTTATTTTCCTTTCTGATATACCTTTTTAAAAATTTCTTGTTTGCCTTAAATCATTTAGTAAGACTACCAGTAAGATGTTAGAATTAGTGGTAATGTATACTCTTGTTATGTTTCTGATCTCAAGAAGAAACCTGTAAATTAATTGAGTAAAGTAATGGAATAAATCAACAGAAAATATAGAACATCAACATTTTGCGTTGTATTTCTGGGAATTTCCCTCTAAGTTGACACTGGTCTATTAATCACTCACCTTGATATGTTTGATTAGTTAGAATTCTACAATAATTCAGTCCATATTTATTTACTTTAATTTGTCAAAAACTTTACTAAAATACTAATGCAGTGTGTATACATATTTCTGATTTCATTTAGCTACTCTTTGGATAAAACAATATGCTTAGTTTATTTCTTGTTGTTAGTTCATGTCAATCTTAGTAATAAATACCTTTCAAAAGATATAATATTATGTGTTATTATATATTAATACAGATTAAATATATTTTATTCATATTTAACAAGCATTTATATTTAATGTATTAAATATAAAAGTATTACTTATATCAATAATAATAGAATATAATTATTCTTATAATCTTTTGTTATTATTGATAATTGTAAAACAGAACACATATGAATACAAATTATAAAATTGATGCAGAATATAAAATAAAAAGTGAAGATTTTTCCTTTCTTTCCAACCCAGTCCCATTTTCCAGATGGAAATATTAATTCCTTCTAATGTTTTTCCAGACGATTACATATCATTTGATAAGTACATATATTATTTACACCAAAATGTTTGTATTTTACACAGATGGTTTGGCACCTTGCTTTTTTCACTTAAAATTATATCATAGAGGATTTTTCAAATAAAAACTTAGTGATGAATCATGTTTATTTTATAGATTCTTTGTCAAATTAGCTCATAATTGAGAAATATAACTCAAACCTAATACAATTTTTCACTCTTAGATCAGTTTCTTTTTTTAATCCTTTTTTATTGAAATGTGGAAAAAATAGACATACCCTGTTTAATTGGAACATCTTTTGGGTAAGAAATATACATTCAGTAATATATATTCAACTAGTATGTGCTCGTCTCCCTTAGGATAAAGTTTCCACTGTTAGGGATTTTCTTTTTCTATGGCATTTTTTTTTGTTTGTTTTGTTTAATTTGTAGTAATGTAATTTATCTCATATTTTTACTACTAGGATTTTTGTGAAACTTATACTTAGCATTTGAATTTTCATATACTTATTGATTTATTATTTTTTGTTTGTGCTTTTTCCAGTTTTATTGAAACATAATTAAACTGTAGCTTTGTATTAATTTAAAATGAATAATATAGTGGTAATATATATGATACATATGTAGTGATATTGTTACCACTATAAGGTTAGTTAACATCTTACCATCCATTAATACACTTAGTGACGATTTTTCCTTGTGATGAGACTAACATTCTTCTCTCAGTAGTTGATGCAAGAAGTATATTTTAAAAAAAGTAAGATAGAAGACTTGAATATTACCATTAACCAACTTGATGTAATTGTCATTTTTAGATGACAGGATGTCATCTATTCAAGTGTACATGGAATATTCTCTAAGAGAGATCACATTTTGGAGACCATATAACTATATTCACTGTCATTAAAAGTAGAAGAGAGGGAGGTAAAATTGCCTTAAGATCTTTTCAGTATGGAATGATAATTACAGAAATGCAGATTTAATTATTTGAATGTTAGCTTTTTCGTTTACTAGCTGTATGCCAACAAAAAGTTCATTTAACTGTGTAACAAGACAACCATGGTTTCTGGATTTGTACAGCAGTAGTGATGATGTGATAATATTTGTCTCATTAGGGCGACATAAATGTTAAATGAAATCGGTCTATTAAAGTTCCTGTTATGTAAATATCATGTGTATTTTCACATCAGATCAAAAACACATCTGTTTCAGGATATCAGAAATCTAAATCTTTCTTGTGAGACTATTTTCATTATCATTCTACTTCTGTTGTTGCCTGTCATGCACTATTATCTATATTTGTTACAAAAACCCAAACTCTCTTTCATGAAAATGTGTAGAAAAATTAAGAGCATAAGATGCTTTGGTTTCAAATTTGAAATCCTTTCAGCCAATATCCTATTAATATAAAGTTTTTATTCAAAGTTTGCTATTGAAATATTCCTACTAAAATCAATTAAGTTTACACTGATTTTTAACTATCAGAAGAGTTATATTTATCAAATATGTATATTTTTAATTTAGCCACTTTTTATTTCAAAAGAAATTAGTTATGTGCATCTACGAAGGCAAGGGATTGGTTAACCCATTTTAATCCATCGTAATATGAAGAAATCAAACTCATTTTCAGAAAATTAATGACAAAAATATTTAGACAATGGTAAAAATTTTAGATAACAAAACAGCATGTAAAGTATAACTCCTGTATATGTGAGAAAAATCTTGGAAGTATGTATATTAAAATGCTAATATATAATATGTTCAAATTCTGTGAATATAAAATCACAGGTGATTTTTACTCTTATAATTATTTGTATTTTTTGGCATATCATGAAATAAATGTACATTACTTTTACAGTAAGAAAAATGCAACAAAGATTTTTTTAATTACAGGAAAAATGTGGATTGAATAAAGAATGTGTGCATTTATCACCGTGAGTCAGAAAACCTGTAATTAGTTCAACCAGGTACCTTACTTTTCCCAGAATGGGCTGATGTATGGTTTACTTAAATTGATCAGCAATTCATTCTGGTATCAGTAGGCACTCTCTAAGAAGAGCGTTTGGAATAAACTGTGCCTACTGAACAGAGTTTGCTTTATTTTTAAAAGTAATTTTTCAAAATTCATTTATTGCTACAGGTGCTGCCTTATGAATATATCATGTGTCCATTGGGCATTCAAGTGGTTAATAGACGAAATCTCTCTAATTATAGAGGAAATCAAGACGTGTTGACAGCTCTGCTATTTCGGGGCAGGGACAACCCTGGTTGCGTGCCACATTCTGACATTCAAGCTGCACTTCTTATATCAGAAATTCTCTGTAAAAATAATTACTCTGGAAGTGGCTTACAGAAAAAAAAAGTTGCACATATTTTGTCAGATTTGTCTAGTCAACTGTGACATCAATCCTTGCTCCCCCATCCATCCAGACTTAGAACCTAAAGAGTTAGTAACAGAACAACGCACTTCTAAGATCCCCCCTCTCAGGGTCACTATGGAGCTGAGGTAACGGCCTGAAGCTGGGAAACATGGGGCCTGAATCCTGGCACAGTTCTAATTGGTGACACTGTCAGTATAGCTTGATTGGAATTCACTGTCTTGTCAGAAAATTCAACTGCATGTTCGCCAACCTCCATTTAAATCTAAATTTCTGTGGATTTCTCTTTTTTTGCTTCTTTCTGGATTTAGGAGGGAATTAATTTACTAAGCTCTTAGGACATTTCCTTTCCTCTTAAAGAGCAACTTTGGTCTGTTTACAAGGCTATCTTTCACATTTTCTCTCTTAAATACTAAGTTTCATTTTAACTATCATCAAGAGAAATAGATTCTCACATAAGAGACTTAACATTTATTAAATTTTTAATTTATTAAAATATTTATTAAAAATATTAAAAAATATTTAAATGTTTTTATTAATTTTTAAATGTTTTTATTAATTAATTTGGGAGATAGAGCATGAATGCAGTAGTGGCAGCGGGAGAGGGAGACCCAGAATTCGAAAAGGGCTCCAGGCTCTGAGCACAGATCCCTACGCGGGGCTCCAACTCATAAACCGCAAGATCATGACCTGAGCTTAGGTCAGATGCTTAACCAATTGAACCACCCAGGACTAAGCTTTTTATAAATATTGGTTTATAAACAAATTTCCATCATTTAATAGGTATAGCTGCATGGATTAATGTAAGTACCATCTCTTTATGATGCCTACCTGTCAACACACACACACACACACACGCGCGCGCGCGCGCACACTCTTAGGAAAAACCTGTCTGAACCTGAATTTATGAAGATATTTTGACTCCTGTGTTTCAACAACTTCTGTCCAAAGGATTGAAAACTGCACTCTCTTAATAGTGACTAATTTTCTCACTTCGTTAACTAAACTTAGGAAAATTTAAGAACTATATTCCTATATGTTTTTCAGATTCCTAATTTGTTCATTGGAGTGTTGAATAATTAAGAACAATGCAGCTAATTTAGCTAAAATAAAGAGTGCTGAAAGATTTGTGTAGAGCTTTTTCCTATAGCACATACATAGTCCACTTATTATAAATAAGATAAAGTCTTGGAAATTTGTGAAATTTTTGGAATAAGTTTGCATTTAAGTTTACATTGTGTGACTTTTTAAAACCAATGATATGTATCTAACCCCAAAATAGATGTATTGTTGGATTTCCACTAAGTTTTTAAATTGGTTAAAAGAGTATTTACTCCTTTATTTTGTAGGAGATTGTGAATAAGTGGCGACATATTTGAATTCATTAAATAAATAATCCAGAAAAAATTATCAGTACCTCTATAAACACTCCAGTAGAATTCATTTAATGACTTCAATTATTTGGTAGTTAAAATAATTTCATAAAAATTGTTTTCTGTTGTTTTAATAAATAACAGTAATTTTTAATGGTCTTCCATTGAAATACTGTTCATAGCTATTTCTTTACATTATCAAATGTGTTGCCATTTTCATTGTTATGAGAAATGAAGAAGTTGTATAAAATTTGTACATTTTCATTTATGACATGGGTTCTTTTTTTATAAATACTTCCAGTTCTTTTTTTATTAATGAATAGAAGTACAACTTTACATTTCTCCTTTCCTTCATTACTATATTTTTGGTTTATATTTTAAGCATAACTTCAGAACAGTGGAGTGATAGATATCATAGACCATCACTACAGAAGTAGTAAATTAATAATCTATCAACTTTCATCTTTATACTTTTTTAAGGGGTAACACTTTTATTTTTTTAATTTTTATTTATCCATCTATTTATTTTGAGAGAGAGGGTGCTAGTTAGTGAGGGGCATAGAGCAAGAGAAAGAGAGAAAGAGGGAGAGAGAAGCGACCAGACTCATGTTTACCTGAAGCAGGGCTCGAGCTCACTCATAAAATATGAGATCATGACCTGAGCTGAAGTCAGATACTTAACCCATCGAGCCACCCAGGTACCCTTAACTTTCATCCTCTTTAATAGAATCTTAAATTTGTCAGGAGTAGCCTTGTATCTTGCTAAAATACTGTAAACCATCCCATCAGCTGAAGGAAAAGTTCATTCTAGATATAATGCTGGCCAATAAGACATAAAGCAAAGCATGATATCTGAGCCTTCCAGAAAGTTCCAGAAGACGGGTTCAGTTGCCCTGTACTTTTTGGTTTTGACATTTGTGTAGCTCAGTTTTAGAAATGATCTTTCCAAGTGTTCCCTTTGGTGCATCCACTACAGGGATATAAAGTAATCAGTTCTGAAGCTGATATTAACTTTGAAGATACTTTAGTTGTTTTTTTTTTTTATAATTCAAGTTCTAGTAACAGAGCCATCATAGATTTTTAAAAAACTAGTTTTAGTAGTTAATAAACATGATTTTAATTTTAAAAGTTAAAATAATGAGCATTTGTGAAATTATCTTTTAAAACCTTCCCAGTAACTCAGGAATGATAAATTGAAGTATTTCCATTCTGACTGAAAATAGTAGGTGTACATATGAGTATTTATAAGTAAAAAAATGCAAATGTCATGTGATACAGGAATAAATGAATTCAAAGATATAAAATATCCTCCCTATCTGGAGTTCTGTCTACTAATTTCAAATGAATCAAAGCATTGGCCATTATATCATTCAATGCATCCTATGTAAGAAATTATATGATAAATCCCCCTAAAATTTAGCATAGGTTTGGTATACTAAAAACAATAGTAAAAAGTTGGTATTGAAAATTATGTAATTTTATGTTACTTGTTTATTCTTGTGGTGGAAAAATATTGATGTTTAGCTACTCCTTGCTAATACATTTCATGACATGGAGTTGTAGAGAATATATTTTATGTTTCTGCATAATTTGGGCTTTCTAGGAAAAATCTTACTGAAGCTTGAGACCTCATCTGAATGAGCAAGTCCTAGAAGTTATTTACAGCAGTGAGAACCTGGGAGAGATTTACTCAACTCTGGAAGTGTACATTTACTTTTCAAACAGTGCTGAGATCCGGGACAAGGAGATATCCCAGGGTTGCAAAAAGGAAGACAATATTCTTATCCTTCCCTGGAGAAATTGCAAAAGATAATATAAATCAGAATCTTTCCCAGCAACAAAAATGTTTTCACCCTCCTTCAAGAAGGGGAGACGGACCGTGTGTACATTAGTACCCAATTCATTTTGTTGGCGTTCTCACCGATAGCACTGACCCCATGACATATAGGCGACATCTGGTTCTCGTCACTTTGTCCTGGGGCAGAAAAAAATGGGCAAAAGGGAGTCAGTGCAACCACTATTGTGTAAATAATCATAATTAAGCTGGCTCTGCTTTAGAAACCTCCTGGTGCATTTAGATTATAGTTATTAATAAATAGGAGAATTGCAAACCTAGCACATGCTTTTTTATTTAAAAATGGCTTTTCTGGGGTCCCCTGGGTGGCTTAGTTGGTTAAGCGTCTGATTTTGACTCAGGTCAGTATCTTATGGTTCATGAGTTCACGCCCTGTGTGGGGCTCTGTGCTGACAGCTCAGAGCCTGGAACCTGCATCAGATTCTGTGTCTCCTTCTCTCCCTGCTCCTCCCCCATTCATGCCCTGTCTCTTCTCAAAAATAAAAATAAGCATTAAAAAAATTAAAAATAGATGTTCTATTTCAAATTATAAGATTTTGTCTATGGTTTCATAGGTTTTAAACCTTTACATTTCTAATTAATTTTTATTTTTTCTTGATATACAGTGTATGGTAAATATGTAACTATGTATTTTTACATATGGCCACCAGGTTGACCCAACGCAATTTGTTGAAAGTTCTATCCATACTTCTCTGTTTTGTTTGTTTTGTTTTTAATTGGTTTACAAGGATGGGTTGTTTCTGGCACTGAACTATCTGGAGCCATCTGGAGTCCGGTGAATACACATTGCTGTACCAAATGGTATAGCCTTCAAACTAGAGGCTCCAATCCAAAAGTTGTCTCTCTATTCTTTCTCCCTCCTTCTCTCGTTTTCTTTCTTATACCCTTTATTCTTCTGTATTTTCCTTTTTCAGTTCTTTTCTTTAATAGTTAATTGCATTCTACAATTTTTGATGTATTATACTTTCAGTACCATTCAGTTGCAAATATTTAATTTTGTCTTTGATCTATGAACTAATTAGAGTGCATTGCATAATACTCAAAAGTTTTGTCTTTTCCTATTGCTATTAGTTTCTAATTTAATTTGACTTGCGGTCAGAGAAGATACTCTGCATAATTTTAGCCCTTAAAATTTATTGATAGTGTTTTATATTCAAGTATATGATCTTTCTTGGTCAAGATATTCTTGGAAACAATTTGGATATGTAATTTTTGGGTACAGGGTTCTATAAATGTCCATTAGAAGATTTTTGATACTATGTAAGTCTTCTATATTTTTACTAATTTCTCCCCTATATGTTTTATCTATTATCAAAAGACAAATTAAGACAAAAGACATTAAAATCTCCTACTATGATCTTTAGTTTTCTTTCTTAAATTTTATCAAAGTTTATTTCATTTTTTTAACACTCTATATTTAGACATTGTAATACATTCATCATTTTATGTCCCCCTGATGAATTATCCTTACCACTTTGGAAATCTCCTCTTTATCTTTTAGAGTAGTCTTTGTCTTGATGTCTATTTGACTTGACGTTAAACTAGGAACTTCATCTTTTTTCATCCTCATTTTTCAAGATCATTTCTTGCAAGAACTATTTATTTCTATTCATTTACTTTCTTTTTTTAAACATAATTTATTGTCAAGTTGGCTAATATACCATGTACATAGTGTGCTCTTGGTTTGGGGGACAGATTCCTGTGATTCATTGGTTATATACAACACCCAGTGCTCATCACAAAAGGTGCCCTCCTCAATGCCTATCACCCATTTTCCCCTCTTCTTACACACCACCCATCAACCCTCAGTTTGTTCTCTATTTGAGTCTCTTATGGTTTGGCTCCTTCCTCTCTGTTTGTAACTATTTTTTCCCTCAAGTTCCATCAACGTTGTAAAAAATAGAAATATTTCATTCTTTTTTATTGTCGAGTAGTATTCCATTGCATATATATACACCACATCTTCTGAATCCATTCATCAGCTGATGGACATCTGGGCTCTTTACATAATTTGACTATTGTTAATAGTGCTGCTATAAACATTGGGGTGCATATGCCCCTATGAATCAACACTCCTTTATCTTTTTGATGAATTCCTAGTAGTGTAATTGCTGGGTTGTAGGATAATTCAAATTTTAATTTCTTGAGAAACTTCTACACTGTTTTCCAGAGTGGCTGCACCCGTTTACATTCCTACCAACAGTGCAAGAAGTTTCCCCTTTCTCCACATGCTTTCCAGCATCTGTAGCTTCCTAAGTTATTTTTAGCCACTCTGACTGGTGTGAGGTGGTATCTCAGTGTGGTTTTGATTTGTGTTTCCCTGATGATGAGTGATGTTGAGCATCTTTTCATGTGTCTGTTGGCCATCTGTATGTCTTCTTTGGAAAATTGTCTATTCATGTCTTCTGCCCATTTCTTCACTGGATTATTTGTGTTTGGGGTGTTGAGTTTGATAAGTTCTTTACAGATTTTGGATACTAACTCTTTATCTGATATGTCATTTACAAATATCTTTTTGCCTTTTAGTTTCATTGATTGTTTTCTTTGTTGTGAAGAAACTTCTTATCTTGATGAGGTCCCAATAGTTCATTTTTGCTTTTAATTCCCTTCCATTTGGAGATGTGTTGAGCAAGAAATCGCTGCAGCTGAGGACAAAGGGGTTGTTGCCTGTATTTTACATCTAGGGTTTTGATGGTTTCCTGTCTCATATTTAGGTCTTTCATCCATTTTGAGTTTATTTTTGTGTATAAGAAAGTGGTCCAGTGTCATTCTTTTGCATGTTTCTATCCAGACCTACCAGCACCATTTGCTAAAGAGACTGTCTTTTTTCCATTGGTACTTTTTCTGTTTTGTCAAAGATTAGTTGGCCATACATTTGTCGTCCAATTCCGGGTTCTCTATTCTATTCCATTGGACTATGTGTCTGTTTTTGTGCCAATATCATTGATGAGTATAGCTTTGTAGTAGAGGCTAACATCTGGAATTGTGATGCCTCTTGCTTTGGTTTTCTTTTTCAACACTCCTTTGGCTATTTGGGGTCATCTGTGGTTCCATGCAAATTTTAGGATTGTTTGTTCTAGCTTTGAGAAGAATGCTGGTGCATTTTTGACTGGGACTGCATTGATTATGTGTAGATTGCTTTGGGTAGTATTGGCATTCTAAGAATATTTATTCTTCCAATCCATGAGTATGGAATGTTTATCCATTTCTTTGTGTCTTCTTCAATTTCCTTCAAAAGTTTTCTATAGTTTTCACCATACAGATCTTTTTTTATCTTTGGTTAGGTTTATTCCTAGGTATTTTATGGTTTTTGGTGTGGGTATAATGGGATTGATTTCTTGATTTCTTCTTCTGTTGCTTCATTCTTGGTATAGAGATGCAACCAATTTCTGTACATTGATTTTGTACCCTGAAACTTTGCTGAATTCACATATCAGTTCTAACAACTTTTTGGTGGAGTCATTCAGGTTTTCCATGTAGAGTATCATGTCGTCTAAGAAAAGTGAAAGTTTGACTTCTTCCTTGCCAATTTGGATGCCTTTTATTTCATTTTGCTGTCTTATTGCTGAAGCTAGGACTTACAAAACTATGTTAAACAACAGTGGTGAGAGTGGACATCCCTGTCATGTTCCTGATCTCAGGGGTAAAGCTCTCAGTTTTTCCTCATTGAGGATGATATTAGCCGTGGACTTTTCATATACTGCTTTTATGATGTTCAGGTATGTTCCTTCTATCCCAACTTTTTAAAGGGTTTTTACTAAGTAACTGTACCATATTTTGTCCAATGCTTTTTCTGCATCATTTGATCATATGGTACTTAACCTTTCTTTTATTAATGTGATGTATCACATTGATTGATTTGCAAATATTGAACCAGCTCTGCAATTCAGGAATGAATCCCACTTGATCATGGGGAATAATTCTTTTAAATGCTATTGAATTCGATTTGCTAGTGTCTTGTTGAGAATTTTTGCATCCATGTTCATCAGGGATATTGGCCTGAAATTTTCTTTTTTAGTGAGGTCTGTGGTTTGGGAATCAAGGTAATAATGCTGACTTCATAGAATGAGTCTGGAGGATTTCCTTCTGTTTCTATTTTTTGTGAGTATTTTGGGAGTGTTTTTTGTGGGTATTTTTGAAGGATAGTTATTAACTCTGATTTAAATGTGTAATAGAATTCCCTAGGGAAGCCATCTGGTCCATGACTCTTATTTATTGGGAAATTTTTGATAACTGATTCAATTGCTTCACTAGTTATGGGTCTGTTCAAATTTTCTATTTCTCCCTGTTTGAGTTTTCGTATTGTGTGGGTGTCTAGGAGTTTGTCCATTTCATCCAGTTTGTTGGCATATAATTTTTCATAGTATTTTCTGATAATTGTTTGTATTTCTGAGAGCCTGGTTGTGATAAATCCAATTTTATCTATTTGGGTCCTGTCTCTTTTCTTTTTGATAAGTCTGGCTAGGGGTTTATCAATTTTGTTTATTTTTTCAAAAAACCAACTCTTGGTTTTATTGATCTGTTCTACTGTTTATTTGGATTCTATATTGTATATTTCTTTATTATTTCTTTTCTTCTGCTGGCTGTGGGGTTTCTTTGTTGTTCTACTTCTAGTTCCTTTAGATGTGCTGTTAGATTTTGTATTTGAGATTTTTTTGTTTCTTGACATAGGCCTGTATTGTAATGTATTTTCCACTTAGGATTGCCTTTATTGCATCCCAAAGCATTTGGACTGTCGTGTTTTCATTTTCATTTGTTTCCATACATTTTTTAATTTTTTCTTTAATTGTCTGGTTGACCCATTTATTCTCTAGTAGGATTTTCTTTAACCTGCATGCATTTGGAGGTTCCCAAAACTTTTCCTGTGGTTGATTTCAAGTTTCATAGCATTGTGATCTGAAAATGTGCATGGTATGCTCTCAATTATTTTATATTTATTAGGGACTGTTTTATGACCCAGTATGTGATCTGTCTTGGAGAATGTTCCATGTGCACTCATGAAAAATGTGTATTCTGCTGCTTTAGATAAAACATTCTGAATATATCTGTCAAGTCCATCTGGTCCTGTGTATCATTCAGGGCCATTGTTTCTTTATTTATATTCTTCCTAGATGCTCTGTACATTGCTGTAAGTGGAGTATTATAGTCACCTGCATTACTATATTCTTATCAATAAGATTGCTTTTGATGTGTTTAGTTATTTTATATATTTGGATGCTTCTATAGTCAGTGCATAAAAATTTATAATTGTTAGCTCTTCTTCATGGATAGATCCCATAATTATGATATATGCCCTTCTTCATCTCTTATTACAGATTTTAGTTTAAAATCTAGTTTGTCTGATATAAGTATGGCTACTCCAGCTTTCTTTTGACTTCCAGTAGCATGATAGATGATTCTCCTTCCCCTCACTTTCAATCTGAAGGTGTCCTCAGGTTTAAAATAGGTCTCTTATAGACAGAAAATAGATGGGTCTTGTTTTTTTTAATCCATTCTGATACCCTATGTGTTTTGATTGGAGCCTTTAGTCCATTTACATTCAGCGTTATTATTGAAAGATACGGATTTCGTGTCATTGTGGTCTTTGCAACATTCTATTCACAGACTCCCCCTTATGATCTCTTATAGGGCTGGTTTAGTGGTGATGAACTCCTTCAGTTTTTGTTTGCCTAGGAAAACCTTTGTCTTTCCTTCTATTCTGAATGACAGGCTTGCTGGATAAAGGATTCTTGCAAGGCTGGATATTTTTACTATTCAGCACACTGAATATTTTCTGCCACTCCCTTCTGGTCTGCAAAGTTTCAGTGGACAGGTCTGCTACTACCCTTATGTGTGTGCCCTTGTAGGTTAAGGCCCATTTGTCCCTAGCTGCTTTCAGAATTCTCTCTTTATCTTTGTATTTTGTCAGTTTCACTATCATATGTCTTGTAGAAGATCAATTCCTGTTAGATCTGAAGGGAGTTTTCTGTGCCTCCTGGATTTCAATATTGGCTTCTTTTCCCAAACTGGGGAAGTTCTCAGCTATGATTTGTTCAAGTAGAACTTCTGCCCTTTTTTCTTTCTTCTTCTTCTGAAACTCCTATGATATGCACATATTATTATATTTAATTGAATCACTTAGTTTTCTAATCTTCCCCTCATGGTCCAGAAATTTATCTCTTTTTCTCAGCTTCATCTTTTTCAATAGTTTTATCTTCTATTTCACTTATTCTCCCTTCTGCCTCTGAGTCCTTGCTGGCACCACTTTTAATTTATATTGCACCCCATTTACAGCATTTCTTAATTTATCAGGGCAATATTTTAGTTCCTTGATCTCTGCAGCAATAGATTCTCTGCTGTCTTCTATGCTTTTTTCAAGCCCAGAAATTAATCTAATAACTATTATTCTAAATTCTTGATTAGATATACTGTTTAAATCTGTTTTGAGCAATTCTTTGGCTGTTATTTCTTCCTGGAATTTCTGTAGAGGAGAATTCTTCTGTTTTGCCATTTTTAGTTTTCTGTTCCTTATTGTTTTGAAAGCTTGTTATGTGTCCTGCACCTGTGAGGACTACTATATAAAGAGGGGTCATATACTGCCCAGGGCTTGGCCCTTTAAGAGGTATTTTCTGAAGTATGTTACTTGCTTTCCTTTTTTGTAACTCTCGTTGCTTTGTATCCTTAGTGATGGTTTGTACCCTCCACCAAGTGTGCTTTGATTTGTTCTTTGAAGTAACCCTAGAAAATAAATAAATAAATAACGGGGTGGGGGTGGAAGATGCCTTATCCCATATAAAAAGAAATATGACAGGGGCAGGGAAAAATAAAAGAAAATTGACCAGGCAGAGAAACTACATGGCTTAATCTGGAGAGGGAGAGAAAAACAAAGAAGGAGATATAAAACAGGTGTAAAGAAAAGAGATTAAATATGTCTGCTTAAACAAACCACAATCAGAATAACCAGACTAGAGTAGGGAAGAAATAAGAAGAAAAATGAAGAAAAAAAGATATATATAATAAGAAGTGTCCAAAAATTAAATCAGAAAGTGCAAAACTGCTGGGTGCCTTGGAACCTGTGGCTGCGCTGGTCTGGAGGAGGGGCCGTCTGGTTCATCAGCATCAGTCTGCCTCTGGTAGATACACAGTTAACAGGCTTGGAGGTGTGTGGTTTGGTGTAAATGGGTACGTCCTCCACGGTGGCCCCTTGTCTCTTCCCTGAAGCCCCACCTTGTTGGTGATGGGGAGAAAAATGGTGACACCGCAGTCCCTCCTCCTCCCTGGATTGGGTATCCCAAACCACTTTGTTCAGGCTGTTCTCACAGCGCTGAGGGTGCAGGGAGGGGGGGCGGGCGCATTTTTTTTTTCTTTTCTTTTCTTCCTTTGCCCCAGTCTCCTGCGCCTCCCTGGTGCTCCTCGGGGATTCAGACCCCATTGTCTTGAGGGATACTGCGCGGTGCTCCCTGGTTCCAAGAAAGTATTGCCAATTAAGGGCCTCTGGCTGACATTCCATGTCCTTTGACTGGCTGTATACCTTTTCCCACAGCACTCCAGGGGGGGCCTTGCTTTCTCCCACTGTAACTGCCCCTCCCCTCCGAACTAGTTACCCAGCTGAGGCTGGCTCCATCCAAGGTGCGAACTGGGCAGCTGGCACTAGTCCAGAGAGAGGCCACAGTTAGAGACTGGATCTTTTTCCAGTTGTTTCCAATCATTCTTAAAGCATATTTTCATTAATTATAGAATTCTAGGTGAACATTTTTTCCCTTATGAAAACTTAGAATTTTTTTTATTTCTTACAAAATTTCTGTTGAAACTCTTCTTTCATATGTATTGTTGCTTTTTGGAGTTAATGGATCTTCTCTTTCTGAGTCATTTAGAATTTCACTTTTTTTAATTTTGTTTTTGTTTTCAGAAGTCTTTCTATAATATATGAATTTAAAATAATTGGAAACTATTTTTCCTGGATTTCATAGAGCATTTTGTACATTTGTCTTGGTAAATTATATTTATTGTCTCTTCAGTTTATGGAATTCCAATTCTTATGATATTAGATCTTTGTGCTATGTTTCATGTATCTTTTATAGTCTTTCTGAATTTCATCTCTTTTCTCTCTGTACTCCAATGGGAATATATTTTCCTAACTGATCTTTCAGAGTTACCCTCCTTTTTGGTTATGTCTGCTGTATTATTGACACATCTTACTTATATTTCTGGTATTTCTTAAATTCTAGAATTTCTATTTAACTTTTTTTATAAATTGTAGTTGCCTGTGGTATTAGTCTTTATTCTTGAGTTAATTATTACTAGATAAATTCCCTAGTATGTCTAGTATCTAGAATACCCATGAGGTTTTTTTTTGTATTTTGTGTTGTGTGTGTGTGTGTGTGTGTTTTCTTAACTTTTATTTCTATGTTTCAGGGACACCTAAGCAGCTCAGTCAGTTAAGCATCTGACTCTTGATTTCAACTCAGGTCATGAACTCATGGTTTGTGAGTTTGAGCCCCACATCAGTCTCTGTGGTGACAGTGCAAACACCTGCTTGGAATTCTCTCTTTCTTTCTCTCTCAGCTCCACCCCCACTTGCACTTGCTCACTCTGCCTCAAAATAAATACGCCTAAAAAATTTCTCAAAATATTTTTGTATTTTAAAATTTTAATAGAAATGTGGTTTTGAACACTTTTACATTTATAGAAAAATTATAGAGATTGTACAGAGAGTTATTACATACCCTGCAGCCAATTTCTCTTATGATCTTACATGAATATGATGTATTTGTTAAACTTAATGAACATATTAATACATAATAATAATAACTGAACTATATGTTTTATTCAGCTTTTCTTAGTTTTTACATAATGTCCTTTTTATGTTACACTATAGTTGTGCTCTGACCCATTGGTGTTGTGGTGAAATGTGGGGAAGGGGAAACATTCTATACTCTTATGGATAAATCTTTTATTGAGTCTTTGTCTCTAGGCTGTACCCTTTACAAGTATTTCTCCAGTGCTGCATATAGTATTTCCCCCCCTTCTTCGCTTATGGGAGAACTTTCCCCTCTTCTCCCAAAAAGAGAGAACAGACCAGAGACGGCTTGAATGTGAGGAATGCCCTTCCTCCAGGTGGGATAAAGCTCTGATAAAATCTTTTCCCTTCAGAGTAGGCCTTTATTATAGAGGACGCTCCATGTGCCTTCTATAACGACTATTCTTGTCCTCCTGAAGGAAGGACATGAAGGCATTTTTCCTGGGTCTTGGCAATGAGAACTTGGTGTGCTTCCTTGAGGCAAAATTCATTAAAGTATGAGTGTCCCCAGAGGAATTTCTCATTCTTTTTTTTTTTCATTTTTTAAATATGTTTATTTTAGAGACAGAGACAGAGCACTAGTTGGGGAGGGACAGAGAGAGGGACAAAATATGAAGCAGGCTCCAGACAGTGAGCCATCAGCACAGAGCCAGTCATGAGGCTGAAGCTCATAAACTGATCATGACCCGAGCGGAAGTCGGATGCCCAACGGACTGACACACACTGGTGTCCCGAGGAATTTCTCATTCTAAACTAACCTATACTAGTCTTCAGAAATTAGTTAAAATTACCATTTAAGTATTCCCATCAGTGGTTTTGGCTCCTGTGGCTACTGTTCCAGGCCAGCAGATCCAAACGGTGAGTCTGGATTCACCTGTCTTTTCAGATTTTGCTCTGCCCCTCAGTTTTCTAATAGGTCAAAAAATTATCGCTTTCAGTTTTGCTTCGGCTTTGCCTCATGTAAATATGGTAGTGATGATTTCTAAACCGTTTTCATTTTGGTGCCGAAGCTGGAATTTCTCATTCTCTTTTGGTAGGAACGGTATGCTGATTTTTACAATGTTTTGTTGCTTTTTATTGGTTTGCTTTGGTTTAATTTTTCCTCTTCCTGGAATGCCTATGATCTACTGAATGCCAGATACTTTTAAAAAATTGACAAGGCTCTACCTTATGCTATATACTCTCAGAAGGATTTAATTATTTTTTGGAAAGCAGTCAGAGAAATTTTAGATTACTTTGTTTCCAGTAAGTGTGTTTGTCAAGCTCTGTTAGTGTTGGTTATTTTCAGTTGTTTTTCTTCCTAAAGAATAATTATCGGTTTTAGCCACTCTGTGACTTCAACTTAAAGTTTCTCTCTCTCTCTCTCTCTCTCTCTCTCTCTCTCTCTCTCTCTTCTTTTCCTTTTTACTCTTAACTAAAGACACTTCATCTTGGTGGGACCTGAATGCCAACCTCTGTCTCGTCAGCACTGCAAGACGCTAAAATTGTGAGGTGTTTTAGTCACACAGCACTGCTTCCTTCTTCGCGTAGTTCATCCTGGGCATGTGTAATTTCAGTGACTGCAAATACCTTACTACAGGCTGAATTATGTTCCCCAAATTCATCCGGTGAAGTCCCAATCCCCAGGACCTCAGAACGGAAGCTTATTTGTAGATGAGGTCCTTTAAAGAGGTGATTACATAAAGGGAGGCCCTCAGACTGGGGCCCTGATGCCCTACGACTGATCTACTTATTAGAGAGATTGACACCAGGATGTGCAAGCCAAAGAGATACACCGTGAAGAGACTGCAAAAAGACAGGCCCCTACAAGCTAGACTGAGAGACCTCACAGGAATCCAACCATGCTGCCACTTTGATCTTGGACTTCCAGCTTCCAGAACTGTGAGAAAATACATTTCTGTAGGTCAAGCTATCCAGTGTGGTATTTTGTTATGGCAAATTTAGCAAAGTAATACATGTTTTTCTGAGCAAATCTGAAGCCAAATATGAGTTTTGTATTGATGCAGTTCTCGCCTTCCTCTTATATGTCAGTCTATTCGTTAGTCTAAAAGTATGGCTTCATTATCATTAACTCAGTAAGATTGCGGTAAGATCCGGGATCGCACTTTTTCTAAGCCTAAGCCTCTACTGTCCCTGTTATGATTTGGAAAATCATTCAAAGGAAAAAGCTGAAGCCACTATGGGCTCAGCGTGATATGACTTCCTTCTCTCAAGTGTTGTCAGCCCTTGAATGTTGTCTACCTTGTGCATTTTTTCTAGGTTTTATAATTGAGGCTGGTGGGAGTGTCCCTCTTGTAGGAGCTACTTCTACATGAAGTCAAAGTGTCCTTTCAGTTGTTTTCGGATTAAATTTTCTATTGATGGTTTTAAAAATCAAGGCATGATAGACTATTTGGGTGCTCAATTTTTTTTTGTCTGCAAAAGTATCGATTTTCCCCTTTTTTGCCAAATGTGTAGAAACTTGCTCCTAACTTAGCACTGAATTTCTCCAAGTGAATTTTTTTTCCCAAATTTCATCTGCCTTCAGAAGTTTTTCTTCCATACATAAGTTAAGCTCAGACTGATCATGAGTACTGAAGATTTATTTCTATCTCTATTGTAAGATATAAGTAGATAAATAGGTCCATTTCTCTCTATTATCTTTAATGCAGGGCTACACCAGTTTCTGGTCTGGTGATTTAAATATTTACTTTCATAAGAGAAAAAAATAAGAAAGATCATCTTTGTAGGATCTCTAGAAGTCCACTACTTCATGATAAATAATAAACCATGGCTAGCTTTTATTCTCTTGCTCATTTAGGCTTTTTTTTAGGTTTTGCCTGACACTTGTAAACTGCAGTTATACATGGTATAATTGTCTATATTTGTATCATGTCCTTCCACACGGATATCCACATCTGTACATATGATACACATTGTTTCAAACCACAGCATTTACTGATATTTTGTTGAGCTTCCTATACATATATTTTTGCTACCCAAAGACAATTTAAGAGAAGAAAAAAAGCAATGAAAGTGTATTACTGAGAATTTCAAATTAAAATCTCACCTTTCTTTAAAGCAAGGAATCTAGGTGGTTTTTATTTCTGGAGCCATGCTCTGTCCAATCTGTTTCAGATTTGTACACAACTGACCCAAAATAATGATATCGGTACCAACAACTTCATGCTTTATGGGGCTTGTAGAAATAAAGAAAAGCACAGTCAATCCTCTTTCCTGAGATGTTGAGATCTGTAGGCTTCCTTCAAAGCTGTTCTTTGTCCTCACGTAGAAAGGATTCGGGAAAAGAAGAAGGGAAGAAAGAACCCATTCCTTTTAATACAGATTCTGTGACAGTGGTTCAGTGAGGCAGAAAGCTTCATTGCAAGTCTGTGGTACAAGTCTGTTAGCAGGCAACAAAGAGAGAATGAATTCCAACAGTCTTCTCAAAAAAGTAGGTTAAGGAACAAAACCAAACCAAACCAGTAACCCTGAAGGGCCAGGTCAAATCAAGGTTTATACGCACGAAAGCTAAAGAATATGGAGATCTGAAAAAAACTCCTAGGCTAAATTCGTTTTATTAAATAAACTTCCTTGTGTAGTGATACTATTCCCCAAACTGTTTTTTTCAAATGTGTATATCTCCAAATATTTATATTCCAAAGCACAAAAGCCTAAAATTTAACTTAGACAAAAGCAACTTAAAAGCAAAAGCAAAAACAAAACCAAAAAAACCTAGGGACTCATGGTCCCAATATATTCCACAGTTTTGTGAATTTGTGTGTGTGTGTGCGTGCATATATGTGCATGCTTTTTGTGTGTTTTATTATGTTTGTCCACATAAGACACATTATATATACACTGTAGTATACATACAAACATATATGTTTGGCCTACAGTATTTGGCCCATGATATATTAATTTTAACATTAATTATCAACCTATAAAGTTTATGATAATTCACATTTTATTTATTTTTTAATGTTTATTTTATTCATTTATTTTTTTAGAGAGAGAGAGAAAGAGAGAAAGAGAGAGACAATGAGTGGGGAGAGGGTAGAGAGAGAGAAAGACACATAGTCTGAAGCAGGCTCCGGGCTCCCTGCTGTCAGCACAGAGCCCTACAGTAGAACTCACAAGCCATAAGATCATGACCTGAGCTGAAGTCAGATGCTTAACCGACTGAGCCACCCAGGTACCCTGAGAATTCACATTTTAAAAATCCGTATTTTCAGCTTCTTTTAGAAGAAAAAAGTATGTGAAAATGCCAGGCTAGCAATCTAATATGAAAATAATTTGCTGAAACAGCTCTCTTTAGACTGATTGTGTGCCCTCCTCTGTCACAGTTTTTCTTTTAACGTTTCCCAAATGTGGGAGTGTCAGCTACCATTTGTGACAGAGTGTGGATTACTTACTTATCAATTTAAGAGGTAGTTTTTAACTTATTCCTCTATTGAACTTGTGGATTACTTATAAATTTAAGAGAAGGTTTTTAACCCATTGCTCTACTGAGGGTGGAAAAATCAAAAGACCAGGAGTCCATGTGTTTTGATTCGATCTCTGTTCTTAGTAAAGGTGGACGATGTTTATACATTTTAACATGCAGGGTGTGTAGTTGTGAAAAAGTAAAGATACTGTTAAAAAATAAACCATACTATACTACAGGCCAGAATTCAGAAATTCCAATGATCACAAAACAGAAAAAAATGAACTAAACAAAAATAAAACTGGGGTTGCTCCATGGTTTGTTTCTAATGCTAGAGTGTACATTAGCGCTTCTCTTTGGGCACCAATATCTGAACAGCCTTTTTAAAAAATGTTTATTTATTTTTGAGGGACAGCGTGAGTGGGGGGTGGGCAGGGAGGGAGACAGAATCTGAAGCAGGCTCCAGGCTCTGAGCTGTCAGCACAGAGCCCAACGCGGGGCTTGAACTTACAAACTGTGAGATCATGACCTGAGCTGAAGTTGGACACTCAACCAACTGAGCCACCCAGGCGCCCCTGAACAGCCTTTTTAAATTTGTGGGACTTGAAATATTCTAATTATCCTATAGAATTGATACGGATAAATATTATCACATTAGTTGGTTTGAAATTCATTGGCGTGAGTTTTTAGAAGATGTTACTCGTTAAGAACAAAAGGAGATTTTGTTTTAAATAGTGGAATATTTCTGCTATTCCCTTCGGTGTTCTGTTGGTGTTTGTATATTTTACTTGTACACATGTTATAAATGTCATATTACATTATTATTATTGTTTTAAAAGCCAATTATCTTTTAAAAAGATTTAAGTAATAAGAAAAACAATCATATATGTACTCATGCAGTTACCATTTCTGCTACTCTTCATTCTTTTGTGGGGTTCCATTTTTCAGCTTTCCTATGTCTGAATGCATATGAATTGTTCTATCTTTTGCATGTCTAAAAATATCTTAAGTTTCCCTTTATATTCAAAAGATATTTCTTTTGTTTTGTTCAGTACTTTAAGGAATTTGCTTGATTGTGTTCCCATTTGAATTGTTTCTGATGAGCAATCTGCTGTCATCTTTATATATAGACAATGCGTCTTTTTTCTTGGCTACTCATTCGACTTATCCATTATCATTGATTTTAAACCATTTTATTGTGATTTTTTTTTCCACATTTCCATGCTGGTCTTTGATTATCTTGGATCTGTGAGTTTATTATTTTCACCTTTTTTCTCTTAAAAATTTTAAGGTATTGTTTTTATTAGTTATTAACCTAAGTAAGTTATTTAAAAGTATTCAGCATAAGTTCTTAAAAGTTATTTGAAGATAGGACTTTCTTCTGCTTTTCAAAAGTAAAAGTTAACTTACGCTTTTGAATTTTTCATATTTCCATGTTAGTTTGTTTAATTAAAAATTATTATTATTTTTTTTACATTTTACCCAGTTGTTTTTCTTAAGTTTATTTATTTTGAGAGAAAGAGTGTGAGCAACCAGGAAAGGGCCAGAGAGAGAGAGAATCCCAAGCAGGCTCTGTCCCACAAACTATGGGATAGTGACCTGCGCCCGAAGCATGAATCATGCTTAACCTACTGAAGCCATCCAGGCGCCCCTACCTTTCACTCAGTCTTGCATGCTGGAATCATCCTGACACCTCTCACTGTCCACAGGGTAAATGTTAGATTTTTATTTCTTACATCTGTGTCCCTATGTCTTTCACAGTCTGCAGCTAGGTCCTCTGATTTGTCAGTTATTTATTTAAACTAGCGCTCTTGTACTAAAATGAGTTCTTTCATCACAGGCTTAGCTCAGGCTGTATGGAGGATTATTTTGGGAGAACTAGACATTCTCTGTCATCAGCATAAATCTAAGATAAAACCACACCAACAGTTTATTGTTCCTATGGCCCTTCCTAATTTTCTCTCCTCTGTACTATCTCAAAATGTAACACCAATCATATTCTATAATACTATTTGTATAACATTATTATGAAATGTAATCTTAAAATAGATAGGGAAAGAGAAGTCCAAATGGGAATGCTGATAGTAGGAATATGCCTCAGACAGTAATGCTTCTTTAGTAAGAGATGGTTTCTTTCTCTTTAATCAATTAAGAACTTGTGCCCCTAAAGTAAATCTGTTGGTACAGTGATAAGGGTTATAGTCACTCCTGTTGTTCTCCGCTTCCACTAATAGTTCTCAAGACCCTTTCCCTGCTGTAGGTAATAAAACTTTTTTCCGGAGCCTGTATATCTTTGGTTAACACACCTAGTTTTCACTGCTATTGAAAATTTACATCTCTTTGGTTGCATATTGTCTGCGTCTGAAATCAGGCACTGTTTTAAACCCAAATCTCATTGAACAAAACTTGGCATTCTTCAGCAACATTGTGCATTTTACCTGATTAAGCTGGATGGCGAGATTTCTAAATTCCTTAGAAGAACTGGCAGTAAAAAGTATTAATTTGGCCTTAAAAAAAGCAAAATTAAAAAAAATCCGGTAATGAAAGTTAATTCTTAGAGGTAAAAATCTGTACCTTGAAAGCCAGAAATATGTTTGAATTTGGCTCAGGTCATGATCTCACAGTCCGTGGGTTCAAGCCCTCCGTCAGGCACTGTGCTGACAGCTCAGAGCCTGGAGCCTGCTTCAGATTCTGTGTCTCCCTCTCTCTCTGCCCCTCCCCTGCTTGCTCTCTGTCTCTCTCTCTCTCTCTCTCTCTCTCAAAATAAAATAGACAAAAAAAGAATTTTTAAAAAAAGTTCTGTATTTGAAAACTTAATTATTCCTTAATATTGTGTTAATATTATTTTTGGGATTCTTTATGGTAATATCAGAAGTTTTGATAAAATATAAAATAAATAGGGAACTTAGTTCTACCGCAAAAAGTTGGCAAAAGAAATACCTCCTGTTTCCCTTGACACAGTTAATAGTAAAGTTTCTTTCAATATAGGCTTGGCAGAATTTTTAAACAGTAAATTTACCAAAATTCATTCTTGTGTACTTTTTGTTTCATTTCACTTAAACAAATTGGTAAAAAAATATTATTATTTTATGATGATACAAATCACAAAGAAATATGTTTTTCTTTTTTGGGAGGAGGAATTTTAGTGTAGGAGCTGTTCAATGTGTCTCAGTAACCCCAGTGTGACTGATAAAAACGTATTTGGTCTGCATGCGCAGATTGGAGCAAACACAAGCATATGCCACTGCCTTCTTCCCCAGAACAGGATTGTTCTATTCTGATGCTCACAGCTACCCTCAAGACCAATGCAGATACCATTCATTATAAAGATGTGGTTACGTTCCAGTGACAATCACATTGTTTTTAAACCACACATAGTATCATCAGTTCATGTTATCAGTCTTGGATAGTGGTTTCCATATGTGGGTTGATACTAAGGATTTTAATGGTTTTAGTGTTTACTTATATAGTTCCTGCATTTCTGACCAAATCATATGAAGTCATTTAGCCTATCCCACATTGTCTTCTGAAGGAAAAAATAATGTACACAAAGAAAATGAAATGGTCCAGGTGGCTACCTTTCTAAAATATTTGTGAATTGTATCAAAAAACTTAATGTTTATTAAATCACAGTAGTTATTGTCTACTAAGAATTTATCCTTGGAGTGCCTGGGTGGCTCGGTTGGTTAAGCATCCAACTCTTGGTTTCAGCTCAGGTCATGGTGTCACAATTTTGTGAGTTCGAGCCCTATGTGGGGCTCTGTGCTGCCAGCATGGAGCCTGCTTGGGATTCTCTGTCTCCCTCATTCTCCCTCCCCAACTCATGCTGTTTCTGTCTCAAAATAAATAAAAACAAGCTTTTTAAAAAAAATTTATCCTCAGTCTTTTGTTGAAATAGAAAAAGATTTTCTTATATCTTTTCCTCTATATTGTCCTTATGATTAACTTTAATGCTTTCTCTGCCTCTCAACTCCCACTGAGAACATCTTGTTTTGGTTTGGTTTGGTTTGGCTTGTTTTGGTGTGGTTTGGTTTGGTTTTCCTTTTCTTTAATTCCAGGTAAAATACCTCTGCTTTGATAAAGACTTACCAAATAATAGTAATGATAGTTACTGCCTCTTTGAGGACCTTTATTTATTTTTTTTAATTTTTAATGTTTTATTTATTTTTGAGAAAGAGAGAGAGAGAGAGACAATGTGAGCATGGGAGGGTCAGAGAGAGAGGGAGACACAGAATCTGAAGCAGCTTCCAGGCTCTGAGCTAGCCGTCAGCACAGAGCCCAGTGCGGGGCTTGAACCCTCAAACTGTGAGATCATGACCTGAGCTGAAGCCACACGCTCAGCTGACTGAGCCACCCAGGAACCTCTCTTGAGGACCTTTAAATAGGATGCAAACAGCGCTGTGTTACATTGTTTGTAATCTTATAAGTAATTCTTCCATTTTGGCAATTATTTCCATTTTTCGAATGAGAAAATTTGGGCCTAAAACAAATACCTTACCAAATTCATATATCATAATTTATGTAACTTTCTATTCTAGTGCTAACCTCTTCTCGCTTCTAGAACACTGTTTGATTACATGTTCTAATTTACTTAATAAGCTCGAGCTCCATTGAATATATAACATATGCCTTATTCATATTTATACCAATGTCTTGTCTTATTTAGAGCCTGAAATTCAGTAAGTGTTTAACACATATGATGAATATAAATAGAACATAAAATATTTGCATAAATATTAGTTTTTTTTAAAGTCTGCGTGACTTTGTCACTACAAAGACATGTTAAAATATTTCATATATAGCACGTTAATCATTAATATGTATTATTTTATTACCATAAATATTGTTTCCATTTAGCGATGTGTAAGTTAACTTTTCTGAATTTTAGCATCAGCTAGAGAAAAACAAACACCCATTATTATATCAGACTGAGTAAACACCTTGAAGCGTCAAGGGTTTATGCATCTAACCGGAAGGTCAGTTAAAAGCTGGGCTATGAAGAAACTTGAGAAAAGGTTGCAGTGTAACCCTGTGATTATTGTTGTTGCCATAAAAACTATTTGAAGAATAAAAAATTTAAGGGCTTTTCGAAAAACAATTAGTACTGAGTTGGGTAATACACATTTCCTCTGTCCTATTGAAAAATGAAACCGCACCTCAGGGGAAAACTCAAATTAACACTCTCTTACTCTCTCTGAAAGCTAGGGGCCATCTTTCCTATAATCCTAGGGTTCACGTTCAGTTCTGTCTAAATATAACTACAATGTCCTCAAGCCACTGTAAATGTACTTTTCCAATTTTCGAATAATGGTGTAAGAAAATATGATAAGAACATAGAAACAATGTCCCATATAAATAAGTATATTTCTAAACACATGATTCTAAGCTAATTAAATGAACAAAGCCTGACTGGATGTTTCATCAGCTGTGTTTTGTATTTTGCTATTTACGTAGAAATACCTTTACTCTTGAGTTATTTTTGTGCTGGCTGTGATGTTCTCTGTTCCACTCATTTTGCTATGGGCAATGGGAATTATAAAACATGTTCACTCCCTGATTTTAAGTAATAGACAAACTTTGGGAAAATTATGTGTAATAATTAATAGCAATGGAAGTTAGTGTATATTGTCATGATTATAATAAGGGTATTGTTAATAAATATTTTTAAAAAGAACAGAAAAATTTCAGTACTATTGAGAGACTTTTTGTTTTATATGTAGTCAGGGTTTATCAAGCATGCAGAAATATGTCAAATTTCGAGAATTTGTGCTACTTGCAGGAAAGTGTGTGTGTGTGTTTCCTTTTATAGCACAGATTAATTTTATTGTGACTCTGATAAGATTCTGTAAATGCTAAAATGATTAATCATATCTAGTTGCATTGATACAGGTAAATTTTACCTAAGATTTGTCTCTGGTTTACTGAATCATACTTGGAATATAATCTCTAGTAGACCAGACATTCTCAACATCTTGTGTACTGATAACCATTCTGGGAAATTCTTAGAAAAGTATGTATTCTTAGGGTCTATCATCCGAGATTCTAAATTTTTGGCTTTGGGTTGGCCTAGAAATCTGCATTTTAATTAGCTTTTTACCTTCCCCCCCCCCCCCCCCCCCCCCATATAGGTGACTAGGAGAGTGCTTTCTAAGAACGGTACACTGTGCTGTCAGGTGAAAGCATGGTTCTGGCTATCTTATTTGCTGCTCCATTTCCAGTACCTTGCACAGTTTTTTTTTTCTTTAATGAGAAAAAAGTGTGATTGTGTCAGAGAGCCGTTTCAATCATGAAGCAGGTGTTCATTTAGTAATTTCTAACTTCCCATTGCTGTGTATGACCTCGTAATGTTTGTTGTGGCGATACGGATCAGATCTTAGAACTGCAGCAACAAGTTAGAGAAGAAAACATCTCACGAGAAAATGTTTGTGTAGTGTGGTAAGTGTATAAATAACGATAGGCGTAGGGTGGAGGGGGCATGGGGAAGGGTCGTTATTTCTCATACTGGGGTAGGATAGAAGGCTTTCTGGAGTAAGAGATGGCCTGTGGTGAATCTTGAAGGAGAAATTGGAATCAGTGCATCAAGAAAAAATGGTTGAAAGCGTTCCTATCAGAGAAGCAGGCAGGGACAAAAGCACGGAGACATGGAACAGTGTTGCTGTGGGAGAACCACGAGTAGGCGGAAGCATGGTGGTTTGGTACGAAGGAGGATGCGGAGTGAGGAGAAATGTGTCAGCGAATACAAGCAGAGAGAGAGGCAGAGGCTAGATCGCCACAGGGCTGGACAGTTGACAGACTTAAGCCAGATGTTTTCTTTGTACATCATAGGGTCACCTAAATTGTCCCGGGGAAACCTATTGTATTTGAAACAAAAGTGTAGTTCCGGTGAAGGAGGTACATACAGTCGTTGGCTTGATCGGCCTTCATTTTCTTTCTGTGGGGCACCTTGGGAGGAAAGAAAAGATGGCAGATGACTAAATCTCTATCCCCCAAAGTCTAGGTTAAAAGACAAATGACATGTGTTTAAGGAGGAAGATTTTATCTCCGAAATGCCATTAGCAGGATGTCTCTAGTTAAGAATTGCCTATAATAAGGAGAGTCCAGTATCTATGTATTCTTGAGACAAGGCTCCCTGGAGAAGCTCATGTGACTGTATAACCCTGGAGATGCTTGAAAACTCACACACTCCTCTGCTATAACCCTACTCGAAGACCTCATCTCTTATTCTGGTATAGAGGACACATTTCTGTAGTGAGAAAGTAAGACCTGGGGAGCTACTTCTGATGTCCAGACTTCCATCTACTTCATAGAAACCTGTTGATTAACTATACCCAGTAAATTATTAGCAAAGCTTGATACTAGGCAAGATATTTGGTTTATATTAGTCTGGTCTGACAATTATTTGTGTGTCTCAAGTGCTAGGTAGAAAAATTAATGTGGAACAATGAAATTAATTTTTTTGGAATGAAAAACAAGGACACACACTTAGAAAACTAAATACTTATATGTGCCATGCTGAAATTTCCCTGGTTATCAAGAAAGAAAGAGGGGCTGGGTACTATTTACTTTCTTTGATATAAAAACAAGATAAACTAGGAACACTTTGGGGGATGGGACAAAGAAGCAAAGACAAACCTGAATGTCTTTCATTCCTGACTGCTGATTATAAATTTCATTTGCTAATTAAATAATAGCTAGAAAAGCTACATTAAAAAGTACACATTAAATAGGATTTATAGCTGACTTTACCTGGAAGAACTTGGGGGTAGTTGAAATAAAGAGTGGAAAAACAAAGACTAAAATCATTTTTGCAGTGGGAAGCAGTTTTCTCAGAATTACAAATAAAATACCGAGTTTTAATTCCTGCACACTTGTGCTGTGTCCTATAAAACCGGTCAGCATTACAAATAAACTACATGGATCATCATGCATGTCACTTCAGTTATTCTAAGTGATGACCATTGCTTCATTGGAAGGATCAGAGAATTGGGATAAAATTGATCTCATTCTGCTGATAAAGTGACTTCTGTAAACTGGTTGTTATGGAAGCCTACTTCATTGACCCTGGCTGTGTCCAAAGGGGCTAAGGATATGTCCAAAGTAGGTAAATAGAATATATATTATTTGATACCATTTTAAAGATACAAATAAAGAAGAAGGAATAATCCTCTGAATGCTTGTGGCCTGAGGTCTTATAATGCCCCCAAAACAGAGCATAATGTAGACCAAAGCTTTCAGAGGGTAAGCCATTAAGTTGTTTTGGCAAGGAAGAAAAAAGGGGGGAAAAAGTGAAAAAGAACTGATAGACTGATGTTGTGTAAATCTGGAGAGTTAACATCAAGATCTTAAAAATCAATTCTCTGCTTTATTGAGCCCTGGTGGAATTCTCTAAATACAGAGGTAATGTGGTAGAAAGTGCCCATTCATAGCAGGATGAGAGGTAGTCAATTCTGCTCTGAATACAAATAGATCACAGAAAAAGGAAAGCTATGAATCAGTAAATAAAGAAAAAAATAGGGCCAAGGTACAAAACTGATTTCCCAATCATTTCAGGCGCTTCCTAAGACACAGGATAGCAAGAGTATAGCATCAAGCCTAAAGATATGATGCAATTAAGTAAAAGGTGAGACCTTTTAAAGTTAACCACCGATACTTTGTGCTAGAAGAGGCAGTTAGTGAAACTTCACTTGAACAAAATATAGCAATGTCTACACTGACATTTTTGTTATGCTTTCTGCTACACTGACACGTCTATTTATGAAAAAAATGAATCAAGCAGAGAGCCTTTTGATATTACATATGGCATGGGAAATAATTCTAGTTAAAAACTATTCTCATTTTATGTATTTACAGAAGAATGTATTGTCTGAGACAAAATTTCTTTTTGTAATAACAACTAATAAACCTAGATTATAAAAACATTGAATCTTTAATCATTGATTTTAATATAAATAAATGGCCTATACTGTAAAATTGCATTTTAGAAATAACTGAATGTACTGTTATTATTTTTGGAATTATTAAAAATATCTTTTTTTCTAGTTTTTTTTACACCTTAAGGTAACATGATTCCTTTCTTCCTTCCTTCCTTCCTCCCTGCCTTCCTCTCTTGCTTCCTTCCTTTCCTCCCTCTCTTTCTTTCTTAAAACATCACCATCAATCATCATTATTATGAAACATCAATATTTAGTCCAATAATATTTACTTTATTGCTAAGAAAATAAGCCTCTAACATATAACATTTTTAATGTTAGCACAGTGAAGAAATGACAGAGACTAGCGTAACTAATTATTTTAGAGTAACTAGAAGGGTTATTAATTATTTATTTTAAAGGATAGGAATTCTCTTTTCACATAGTTTTCAGAAGCAGATAATCTATAGGGAAAAATGAGACTTTTTCTTCATAGTCACATCTCATTTTAGCCCAAATATAATATAATTCATAGTTTTACC
This sequence comes from Helogale parvula, assembly GCA_004023845.1. Lineage (NCBI taxonomy): Eukaryota > Metazoa > Chordata > Mammalia > Carnivora > Herpestidae > Helogale > Helogale parvula. The sequence goes on from PJEM01001528.1 coordinate 66,843, forward strand.
TTGTTGATTATTGCTCTCCTCCCCTTTTCTTAGGTGTTTCAACTGAAAGTATTAATATAGTATTGATTACTCAAGTAGTTTATTTTCAGGGACACCTTGATACAATGTACTTACTAAATAAGAAAACAAATTTTAAAATATTTTGAAGACACATGTTTTTAAAGTTACCACATGGGTAGTCAATTCCAAAGTAAGAGTTTCCATAGGACATTACCACTGGGTATGGGCTCTTTAGCTGGCCAGGTGAGAAAAAAACATTTTTTATTGAAAAGTGTTTCTCTAATAGTTTAAGATACAGTTTTCTGTAACTTGATCAATGACCTTCCAAGCATCATACAAACTAAATTTTAGTGAAAGCAGAAATAATCATGCTTTCATTATTTCAATTTATCAACAGCCATTTATTTTGTAAAGTAATTTCATCATTTTGTAATTTTATTTGGAGGAATGCAAACTTTAATTCTTCAACTCCATTTCAGTCTTCTAAAACGTTTACTGAGCATGTAAGTTCTAATCCTATATATTTTAATTCACCAAAACCAACCAATATTCTTGTATTCAATATCATAACATCTTGGAAATGTGAGAAATCAAGAAACAAGCTGCTCCATGAAATTGGGATTCTGGAGGTGAATGCGGAAGATAAATGGGCATGTTTTTAATTGTTTTGGCTTAATAACTTCCTATTTCAAGAAAGCCAGAAGTGAATCCCATGACTTTATATATCCTCGCTATAAAATCGTGTGATTTACTCTGTTTTTAAAAAATATGTATATGTAGGTGGGATGTGTGTGTGTGTGTGTGTGTGTGTGTGTGTGTGTGTGTGTAATTGCATTGGTTTGAGATTTACATATTCATTCTTTACAATTCAAATCAAGGGAGATTGGTCTTGGAGCTGTGAGCGTGGACAAAACCCTCTCCCATTGGAGCTCCTGCACTACAGTATATAATGGTATGGTATATGACAAAATGGGGAGAGGATTAGGGCCTGTAGAAAGTGCTTAGTCCAAGCTTTTGAGGAGTAGATCATTCCAGCATGCTTAGATGTTAATTTATTTTGCCACAAATACATGGCGGTACCTTGTTATTATAATTTTTCTATGTAAGAAGTTACCAGTATAAATTCTTCTTTTAAAACTAACTAGGTCATATAATTTAATGGACACAATACATTCAAAATATTTCCCATTGGTGTTCAAGAGTTATGGCTTGAGTTTGAATAGTTTGGCTGTTTTATCTGAGTAACCATTCACAAAAAAAATCACTTAAAAGGTTTTATGGTAATTTCTAAGTTAAAATAAAATTTTTGAAAACCTCAAATGGGATCTTGAAGTGAAGACAAATGCCATGACCGGGATGTTCCATGTAAATATTATGCCCTTGATCTGTGGTACACAGTTGGGGAAGTGGTAAGAAACTTCACTGGATGTAATCAAATAACAATACAAATTTCAACTATTTTCTTCCCTCTGCACTTTGTCCCGAAGTGCTTCAATCCTTTCTCTGTTATCTGTAGCTGGTCTGTTTGGGGTTACAATGGCCATCATGATGGTTTAATGTTTTCAGTGAAAAATGACTTTTTATTGATTTGCTTAATATGGCCTTTTATCTCTCTGACCCATGTGAGATAATAATCCTTATATCTCCTCCATTTGCAATAGCCCAAAGCAGAACTCAAAACAAATATGCAGCTAATTCAGTTTATCTGAAATCTAATTACAATAACAATGTTTAATCCCTTAAAATAATAGTTTCATCTTAGAAGGTAGTTAACTTAGTGAACTCTTGGTACTCTCCAGAAGCCCTGGGTAGTAAAAGGCCTATAGCTCAAGGGTATCTTTTTCATGTGCAGCAAAGAACGGGGTGAGTCATCAATTAAAATAAGGCAGAATCATTTAAAATAGAAATCTGGTAATTCTAAAAATTATAAGAAAATTATGCACATCATATGATTTATGGATGAGACCAGCTTCTTCATGGCAGTGACAACTTAGAAATATCGCAAAAATTTATTGGTAAAGGAATAGTGAATTCAAGAAGAAAATGCAAATGTCTTAACCATCCAGTTGTAGAAGAATCTAGTATAAGAAGGCAAACACCATTAGAAAGCACCAAGATTTATTTTCATAGACTGACCTTCTTACACTTTATATTTACGTTATACTCTTTAATCATGTATCTATAATTAACATTCAAATATAAGCACTGAGACACATGCATTGTATTTTGAATAATCTACACTAATCTCTGATAAAATATTTGAAGTGAATTTAAACATAGGATAAAAGCTTCTGCTTATCACATATTCATAAATTGAAATTTATTTTTAGGGTATAGGAATTGAAATAAATTAGGAAAGAGAAAAGAAATGAAAACTAAATAGATTTTTAACTTGTAAAATTCTGGTATTTTAGTAAATGCCACTGTTAAATGCACTTTTTGGAATTTTTCTCCTACAAATATAAAACTGTATGATAAACATGTAATGCTATATTAACCATAAACTATTTTAACATCTGTACTATAATTTAATTTTTAAGTATTCTGTGTGTTAAGCATCTCTGTCTTCATTTTCTGGTGTTTACCTTACAGAGAGTTTTTCTCCCAAGTATCCTGAACCGTTTCTATGAGGCTATCATTTTTTCATCTCTCTAGACCTCCTCCTCCACACTTGAACTCCCTCCTTATCTTGAGTCATCAAGTAGTCTCTAGTGTTGCTCAAGAATGGAACTTAGTGTAAGACAGTGTTGGGAAATTATAATTAAAAACAAAATCTTCACAAGGATTCCTGGGTGCCTCAGTGAGTTAAGCATCCAACTCTTGATTTCAGCTCAGGTCATGACCTTACAGTTCATGAGATCAAGCCCCATGTTGGCTCTGTGCTTAAGCATCGAGCCTGCTTGGGATTCTCTCTCTCCTTCTCTCTTTGCCCTTGGCTCTCTGTCTCTGTCTCTCTCTTTTAAAATAAATACACTTTAAAAATAAAGAAGAGACAGAGAATACCTTTATTGTTGAATAAGTATTAAACCAAAATGCTATGCCCATAACAGGCAATCTGCTAAGAAATTGCAAAGACAGGAAAGAAGTTCACCCCCTTATATACCCAAACAGATACAACTCATTGTATGTGTGGTTTCAAGATAAACGGTAACTAGTCCTCAAGTAAGAGGACTTGCAGAATGATTTTTTTTATACACAGTGCATCTTACCTTTACCTGCTAACTGGGGTGACAATCTGTGTTAATTAATTGGCTTTATCTGGAGGAAAAATAAACTTGCTATGTCTTTATGATAGGAGGTAGTTTTTGTAACCTGGAGAAAGATGCCCAGTGAAGTTAGGTTCCTACCTTCCCTCAGAAACTGGGAGATAGGGGGGCTATCCCTCTTGAAATTTGTCTTTCAAAGAGATGTTCCAAGATCATTGACAAAGGCTCTCCTGGGTCATAAAGGTGACAAAGGCTAATCCTTTCAAAAGGATTTATATATATTTCAGACAGAGGAGAAAGTACTTACAAGTTTTCTAAAGTAAATGCTCAAAGGAAAAGGAGAGTATGGAGGAAAATCTCTTCCCTTATTTTCAATAGTGAGAATTAAGCTTCTTATTTTTAATTTGCATTTTTTCTTAAAATAGAAGCATAGGAACATGATATGTTTTAATTTTAAGAATATTTCACATGACGATTTGTCATAATTTCCTTTAAAAAGTAAAAAGCTTTGGGGCTCTGAGTGGCTCAGATGGTTAAGTGTTCGACTTGGGCTCAGGTCATGATCTCATGGTCTGTGGATCCGAGCCCCGCGTTGGGCTCCCTGCTGTCAGTTCAAAGCCTGGAGCCTTCTTTGAATTCTTTGTCTCCCTCTCTCTCTGCCCCCCACCCCTGAGTTGCACTTTGTCTCTCTCTGTCTCTCCAAATAATAAATAAACATTAAAAAATTTCTTCTGAATTGTCATACTGTTGTTTTTCTTTTTAAAGGGGTCTCTCTTGGTTGTTTTGCAAAGCAGAGAAAAAATTATATTAAGTTAAAACTAAATTGATAAAATAAATTTCTGATACAAAATTTACCCTTTGCCTTATATTTTATTTCAATTTTGATCAGTTGATGTTTGATATTAGGCATGGCGAGAGAGTAAGCTAATTTAAAAATTCAAATCAAAATCTCAGTATTACTGAGTATTTGATCAGAGTCACATTAATCACAGTTCATGTTAAACCCCTAGATGCTGTAGAGTAACTTTTTGAATAATGACTGCCCTCCAGGGTTATCAATTATTAAAATGGAAGTCTTTTTTAGATGAACAGTCTATTACATTTCTAGATTCTTTGATTTCATAGAATGCATTTTAGTAAACAAAGTGCAGTTAAACATTTTTAGATACTTTTTAAAAATACTCTCATTAAATATTTAGCTTTCCTGAAATTATCATTGACCCAAGAGTTGTGTGACTCGGTAACTACCTTCTGTTCAGAGCTTGTTTCTTCTGTGATTACCATTACTGATGCTTAAAATATTCATATATGGAACAGAAATCTGAATTAAGAGCCATAGAAAACTTATAATACAATATCCTTATAGATTAAGAGAAATATACACAAACTATATCATATACATGAATGCAAACTGTTGTTCCACAAGACTAAAATAGATAAGCCTGACATGAGACCCATGAGCAAAAACATTAGATGAGATATTGTTTCTTATTAAACATAAAATTCAAAATAGCAATGTGTTTCTTAAGAATTATATATAATGCCATGTTTTAAACAGTCTACCTCTTACTTTACTTTAGATTTTTTGAAAAATAAAACAGTTAATTCAGCAATAGAAGTGAAAATGTTTTTTTTAATTTAGTCCAATTTATAAAAAAAATTTACTTTGTTTGCTCTGTCAGTTGCTTAATCTACTTTCACGATGACAATCACTAATGAACCCCTATAATTCCATTAATAACTATATACAAAACACACTGTCATCCGCTTACAATCAAAATAATAAATGTATGACTCGAGCTCCTATCTTTTTTAATTTTTATTATTTTATAATTTGAATTTTATTTTTTAAAGTTTATTTATGTTGAGAGAGAGAGAGAGAGAAGCACAGAGAATCCCAAGCATGCTCTGCATTTTCCACGCAGAGCCCGATGTGGGTCTCAAACTCATGAGCCATGAGATCATGAGCAGAAATGAAGTCAGAAGTTTAACTGACTAAGCCAATCAGGTTCCCTCTATCTCCATTTTTTAGTTGAAGTATAGTTGATACACAATGTTACACTAGTTTTGGGTGTATTACAAGTGATTTGACGACTATATACATTATGTTATACATCTATACACCAGTCACCCCATACAACACAATTAAAATGCCATTGACTATTTTCCCTATACTGTACCTTTTATCTCTGTGCCTTATTCATTCCATAAGTGGAAGACTGTATCTCTTACTTTTCTTCAGATGTTTTGCCCATCCCCATAACTCCACCTTTTTGATAAACATCAGTTTGTTCTTTGTATTTATAGGTCTGTTTCTGCATTATGTTTATTATTATTATTATTTTTTAGATTCCACAATATAGGTGAGATAATAGGGTATTTGTTTTCCCTATCTGACTTATTTCACTTAGCCTAATAGCCCCTAGGTCCACCCATGTTGTTACAAATGGCAAGTATTTTTTTAATGGCTGAGTAGTATTCCATTGTGGATATACATGATTTCTTCTTTATCCATTATTGTATTGACCCACTTGGGCTACTTCCACATCTTAGTTATTATAAATAATGTTGCAATAAAAGCAGAGCTTCATACATCTTTTTAAATCAAATCTTCAGGGTTTTTTGGGGGTTCAGATGATAAATACCCAGTGGTGGTATTACTAGATCATATGGCGTTTCTATTTTTAATTTTGGAAGAATTTCCATACAGTTTTCCACAGTATATATTCCCCACCAACAGTACACATGGTTCCTTTTCTCCACATCCTTGCCAACTCTTGTTATTTTATTGCCTTTTTGATACTAGCCATTCTGACAGGTGTGAGGTGATATCTCATTGTAGTTTTGATTTGCATTTTCCTGATGATCAGTGACTTTGAACATCTCTTCATGTGCCTGTTGGTCATATGTCCATCTGTATATCTTCTTTGGATAAATGTCTGTTCAGGTCCACTGCCCATTTTTTAAATGGATTATTTAGAATCGTGTGTGTGTGTGTGTGTGTTGAGTTAAATAAGTTCTGTATATATTTTGGAATTTATAAATATCTTTTATTTCTGAATATTTTCCTTTTTATTAAAAATTTTAATATTTATATATTTATTTTTTGAGAGAGAGACAGAGCTTGAGTTGAGTAGGTACAGAGAAGGGGGTACAGAATCCACAACAGGCTTCAGGCTCCGAGCTGTCAGCACAGAGTTCAAAGCAGGGACATGGGGCTCAAATTTATGCACCATAAGATCATGACCTGAACCAAAATCAGGAGTTGGATGCTTACCTAGTCAGTCATCCAGGTGCCCCTCATTTGTGAATATTTTCTCCCATTCAGTAGGCTCCCTTTTCATTTTGTTGATGTTTCCTTTACTTATACAAAAGCCTTTTATTTTTGTGTAACCTCTATCTCTTACTAGTTGCAATTTGCCTCCATTTCACCAGAGAATCTTTCTTCTTCATCTTTCATATCTTTAATTTCATATAATTTTGCTCAAAAAGTTTTTAATTACTAAGGACACATATATGTATGCATGTATGTATGTATGCATGTACGTATGTATGTATTTTCAAATCACTAGTTTAAACTTTTTTCTCAGCAGTAACTTTCTCAGGTCACAGCAAGGTCTAGATGCCTGAAGATTTTCTCTCACTCAGTTTCTCTCCTTGAATTCTGTTTAGTAATTGCAAGTCAGTCTCAATGGTAATACGAACCTATAGCAAACACCAGACAGGGGTATTCTTGTATTCTTGGCAAAGCTTTCAAGTAATTTTATATATTTTTGTCGGGACATAGCATCTTTCCAGGGTAGGTCATAGGATTTCCCATTATCAAACAAATTAAAGAGAAAGTGCCTGACTGAAAGAGGGAAATAGGTTGAACTTCATACAATTTTCCCCACACTCATTCTAACTTCCACTATCCTGAGACATCTATGTGAAACTAGATGGGCTTCTGCTGAAAACACTATATAAACTGATGGAGATTTATAAGATGTTAATACTAGGAATCCCTATGAGTATAGCCAATAATTCCAAGGCAGCAGTATTAGAGTAAAGCAGGAGTAGAAGTTCTATGGTATGATGAATCTGACTTACTATATATTATTGAGTTAAAATGAGAGGACGTGGGGCCCCTGAGTGGCTCCGTTCGTTAAGTGTCTGACTCTTGATTTTGGCTCAGGTTATGATCTCATGATTTGTTGGTTCAAGCCCCACCCATATTGGGCTCTGTGCTGACAGCACAACACCTGCCTGGGGTTCTCTCTCTGTCTTCTCTCTGCCCCTCCCCCCTCCCTCAAGCTTTCTTTCTTTCTCTCTCTTTCTCAAAATAAATAAGCATTTTTTTTAATGAAAGGGCCTAATTAGAGCATATCTTTTCCTTCACTCTTAAGAATCCCATATTTGACAATTTGAAAATCACCTTTGAAGAGATTAAACTGTTTTAAAGGAATGGATCCAAATTTTTACTTGAGTTTCGAATGTAAACAAGTTAATAATAAAATGGTAAGTCTACTTTGCTATTTGTATCCCTTTTCAAGATAATGAGCCACTTTTCCGGCACCAGTTTATTTTTTGTTTATTTTGAATTTATCTTCAGATTAACTCATTCAAACTTCCTATAGAACTCTTGGGTCTAGTTTTCTATGATATACTGAGCATGCATAGGACTATTTTATCTGTGTCCCTTAAACAGTAATATAATGACCACACATAGTTCAGTTTTCAGAGTCACAGTTCAAGGTACGAAAATGTGGCGGGAGCTCCCAAATAGATGAAAGCTTTCACGTTTCTCCAGTTTATGTATGCTCTCTCAGCTCTGTAATAAATTCATCGCAAGGTAGAATTCGCAGCAGCCCATTTTGTTTAGACTGCAGAAGTCCTAAGAAAAAATATTTCATGGACTTCATATGGGGCTGTATCAGTTTTTCTCACTGTTTAATTCAGCACCCTGCAATAATGGTTTTAAACAGCAACCCCTTAGAGTACTCATGAGTCCATTAGCCAGTCAGTTCTACAGTTGTAAATGAGCCTCAGCTAATTTCTGCTGGACTCATTCAAGGCATCTGTGGTCATTTGGCAGAATACTGGTCCAAAACAGCCTCCCATGTTAATCACTAGCTGGCAATCAGCTGGATTGATAAGGATGACAGAGCCCTGTGTCTTTATCATGCAGTTTCTCTCAAACTTACTCACGTAGTTGCAGTAGGATTCTGAGAAAGAGGACAGAACTGTGCTCCCCTTCCTGAGGCCTTACCTCAGAACTGGTGCGTCATCACTTGTGCTGCATTCCATTGCCCAAAGCAAGTTACCAGCCTAGTCCTCATGAAAGAGTGGAATAATAGAAATCCCCACTGCCAAGAACTGTAAAGTCCAATTGCAGAGGGTAATAGAAGGTGGGGCATGATTGTAGCCATTTTTGAAGTAATCTATGACAAGGGCAGAGACATCTTCCAATAATTATTGTCATCTTACAAATCAGTGGACAGCATTAGAATATTCAACCTTAATAGAAGAGTTGTGAGCCTGACTACAGTTGAATCAATGCCAAATTATAGTCCTAAATCAAAACTAGATTGAACACATGTTTTGAGACCATAGAGATTTTAAAACATAAAATCCTTTAAGTGAGCCAATTTTCTTTCCATTTGTAAGTAGAAATTCAGGAAAATGTTGGTAATTTTTTCATATATGCATTAAAAGTGTATCTTTTATTACTTGACCACAATTCACTTATGATCTTCAGATATTATATAAGTGCTTTCTGAAAAGAGAACTTAAGTGTTATGTGGTCATGTGGAGAACAAAGTGTTTTGATTTTAAAAGGAAGCCATGACAATGAATTTCCTGATTACAATGCAATCAAATAATATTAGAAAAATACACTTAGTTTTATGTGCCATTTATTTTGATACTTTTCTAATAGGATGCTAAGTAATGATGGATATAATAAATAACAAATACTTAGCTTTTAAGAAATTTATGTAATGTTGGGTTGATTTATTATCTTTTCATGATGCAGAGTTTTCTTAAGGTTTTGCCCCCAAACAAAATACTTTCAAAATATTTTTAACATCATTATACCTTATAACTCTCTGCAATATTAAAAAAATTTTAATATTTGTACCTTAGAACCATAAAAAATCTACTAATTATAACACAACTACTTTGAATTTCTTGGCTGGAAAAATACACAACTCATCTGTGGTATTATTTATATATGTAATAAATAGATAGTTTTAAGATTTTGTATTCACATTTTGAATAACAATTTGGACAGTGGAAAACAAATAGAAGGGACATAATTTTAAAATAATTGTATTCTATATATAGAGGGGTTATGCATTGGAGAGAAACATGATAGAATTGTTTTGAATTTTTTGCATTAATCATTTATACCTACTTTTACCTCCTGTAATCTCTTAGTGTAGTTAATAAATTCGGAATATAGATCCCTAGAGGAAGAGAGAGCTTGAATTAGTACAGAGATAACAATTTCATGCTGCAATCCTGCTTTTTCTTCATGTGAGTAATTTAAGAGTCATTAGGCTCATCACTAAGTGATGATAATAGTATGACATATTAATGTTAATATGATTGCTGCATTTTACTTGACAGATCACTGGAGCACATTTTTCTTGGCAGACTGGGGTGAGGTTAAAGAGCATGGGGGAGAACAAGGAGAAAAGCTAATATGTCACAGAAAATAATCAGCATGCAAGATATAATATTTAAATAAAATATTAGACTGTTATTTATTAGTTATCCTAACAAAGGAACATAAAATAATATCAAATGCTATCTATAGTTTATGAAGTTCCCTGGTATAAAAGATAGGTACATGCCTTTTTCTGCAAGCATCTTCTAATTAAAACAAACAAAAATCAACTCTCTTCAAATCTTGAAATAGTTTTATTGGTGACAGCTATTACAGTTGCATTTAGCCACTTAGCTTCATTCACACACAGGACAATACTCTTAGATTTTATATGTATGCATGGATTATAAAAGACTCTTGTTTATATAAAACTTTAATAGTTATTTCTAATTGAAGTGCAGTAATGTAATGAGGATATGTATTGCACATATTGTCAGATTTTGTTTTCATGGATTTATCAAGGACTAAATATTTTTTACATAAACTCTCAAGTTCATAATTATTTGTTCCTAAAGAATATTTATTGCTCATTCCTAAATTCATTTGAAAATGAAGGACTATATAATAACATTCCAACAAATGTAGTTAATATAATACAAATTAATAACATTCTAATTTAAAAACATGTTTGAAAATAGAAAGAGACATAATATCTATTAATAGTATTAATTAGACATTAGAACTTTAACTAGACATTAATGTGAAGTAGGGTTATATCTAGGCATTTTGATCTGAAAAATTGTATACGAATATAAATTTTTAAAAACAAGGTGCAGAAAAGTTAGTATAATATCATTTATACTAAGAAATATTTGTAAGATATTTACAATGTGGCATTTTACTATTTCAGGCACTGGGGATAAAATGGTGATATAATAGAAAAATATCTTGCCTTCATGAAGTTTGCTGTCTAGTTTACTTGTGAAAATTAAGAATGACACATACATTGGTAAAAGTTAAAATAAATTTTTTTTATCAGTGTAATGCATGAACACCTTTAAAATTTCAAATGTTACCGATAAAGAACCAAGCAAGACTTGTTTATAAATACCTCCAGATGCAAACACTTTAAAATTTGTGAGTTGTCCCTTGTGGTGTTTCTCTACCTATATCTAAATAACATATTGATACATTTCATTGGCTCTTTATGGGAATATGTGTTATAGTAGTTACCTAGGTATTACTATTATTTTTTTTTATTCCACTTTCTCCTTCCATTCGTTCTTTAATCCACTCCAGTCAGGCTTTATTCTCGACCAGCGCACCAACATGGCATTTGCCAACTCTCTAATGATCTTCATTTCACTGCACCAGATGTTTAATTCTCAATCTTTTCCCACTTCATTCAGCAGCAGAATTTGACACAGTTACTCACTTCCTCCTTCTTCAAACCCTTTAGCACCTGTTTCTTGGTTCACCTCCTCCACTACTGGCTTCTGTTTCTCCATCTTTTTAACTGGTTCTTTCTTTCTCATCTCCCTAGGCACATTGTAGTCCTCTAGGGTTCAGCCCTTACACCAGGTTGCTTTTCTATATGTACACACTTTTATTGATTTACATGGCTTTAAATATTATCTATATGCTTACAACTTCCAAAATTATACATATCTAGCCTCGATATTCCCCCCAACCTACAGACTTGTGTATGAAACTGTCTAGTTGACTTTCCTGCTGGGTATCCAAAAGCATCTAAGACTTAGCATGTCAAAAGTGAGCATCTAATTTCCATGTCTTATTTGCTCTTCTAGCAACCACCTTTGTGTCAGTAATTGGAACTTTAATATTCCAATTCCCTGAACTTACCCCACACCAAATTTGGAACTATACTTGATTGGTCTCTTTCTCTCACATTACCTCTTAGATAATTTGCTCTACTTTCAAAGTGTACTGCAAATCAGAACTGTTCCTACCACCACTTCAACCCTGGCCAACGTACTGTCATCTCGCATCTGGATATTTGCAATGGTTTCCCATTCTATTTCACTCATCATATCACCATTCTCTCCAAAAACTTCTCAGTGGTTCTAGATCTCACTTGGAATAAAATGTCTTACACGGCAGTAGTAGCCATTTCCCTAGTGGCAACAGATGGCTCCTTGGAAATCAGCAATTGATGGTGCCTTCTCCCAGTTTTATAGGTAGAATTTTCTGGGAAGCAGAATCTGAGGCTGAAGTTAGCATGCATGATTTTATTAAGAAATTCCCTCAGGACCTGGATCAACACCTGTGGGGGAAAAAAAAGAGGAAGAAAGCAGTGTAGATTGGAGGTCAAAGTCTAGCTGTAGTGCAGGCTCACTGGCAAATTCAGCTTACTAAATGAGGAACTCAGGGGCAAGAATGGCCCTCAGAATTGTTTGCGCTGAGTTACAGTGCACCAGCAGTGGGGGCAAAATATTCTTTGTTGAAGGGGATTTGCCTGAAGCATTGTGGTCTCTACACAGTGTCCACCAAAAACTGTAAATACCAATACCAGACCTGCCAAAGCAAAAAAGGAGTTATTTATTGGTGCTCAGAATGGGTAGCTGTTTATAAAGGACTGCTTTATAAAAGCTGAGTCGTGGTAAAGAGATGCTGACATTCTAAGCCAATTAATGAGATTGAGTCTGGAAAAGAAATATCCCTTTCCTTCTATCTTCTGACCTCCAAGATGTGCCCATCCCTCTTTTGTCAAATTAGCTACAAGGGAACCTGTTACTATAGTACTTGTAGATTTGGCCCCTCGATTACAAGGCAGGGTGGACAAAGGCTGTGAGTGAATTTGAAGTGTCAAAATAAAGATATACGCAAAATGTTTCTACTTAACTTTATCTAGTGCTCGTGCGCTAGGATCTCCTGCTATTTGTGCTGGCTTCAATGAAAGTTAATAAGCTAGCATTTTCACAAAAAGATTCTCCAAGTATCAGTAGCCAAAAGTCCTCTAGTCTCCTGTCTAGAACGTACAGTTCTTGTTGCTGATTTTGTGGGAAAAGGGAGAGAAGAATATTGTTTGTAATTTTATGTTTCATTTCCCAGATTTTCACTTAGACTCTTGTTTTGATCACTAGCCTTACACCTGGCTCTGTCTGGTCAAATCTTTCCATACCATTCCTGTGCAATTATCCATCACTACAACTCTTGCTTCCTGCCCGAATTAGTGCTACTAGGGTCCATTGTCTTTATAGGATGGTAAACTGGGGTTCCTACTGGTCCAGAATGAGTTCCTATCATATTTCAGCCCCTCGGCTGCTGGTGCCACCAGACTTAGAACTGTCAGGGCATCTGAAAGGCAAAGTAGGTAGCTTCCTCTTAGAGTCCCTCTCTGTTGTCACTGTAGTCATTTCATTTTTGTTTGTATTAATTGGTTAACTAAAAGGATATTTCCAATAATCACTTTCCAACCTTCAAAATTATAAATTTTATTTTTATAACATCATCTTCTCTCCTGTTAGAGAAATATCCTTTTATATGTTAGTGCATGTTACATGTTAGTGCAGTTCTGAGAGTGAGAGAGGCATTTATAAATGCTTGTGGTTTGTCTACTATGTTTTACCAGATCCCTACAAATTTATTAAACAAACAAACAAATAAACAAGAAAATATTAGTTGTCATTAACTGACATCTGAGCAGAAGAGGTTGGTAAAGTCTGAGGGAGACAGGAGATTTTCATTTCTTATTTATCTAAGTTATTAATAATTCTTAATTTATGTATCTATTAATTCTTATTTTAATAGCAGTTATTTTAGTGGACTTGTGGAGAATAGTATAGGAGGATAACCTTTCCTATCTTAAATACAAAATATAAAGGGAGATTTGCTATCATTTCTAGGTCAGCATATTTTACTTTAAGTTTTATTTTATCAGTTTTATTTTTATTCTTACTACACCATATTGCCTTCTGCAGTCAGTCTGTTTCCTATCAGGAAAACAAAGGTCATACCAAATAGTTTAAGAGGAACCAGTACAGGGAACTGGGTACAGGTAGAAAAACAGAGAGATCAAATGGAAATGTTGAGGCAACAGAGTGATGAGTAACAGTAGGCCACTGTGACCTGGGGACAGGGAGAATAAAAGGACAGGTGGTACCATCGTAGGCCAGGAGGGATCAGTGGGCATAAGGCTTGATTCATGTCGGGGTGCCAGATCGGAGCAGGACCACGAAGGGACACAGTCATTGTGTAGATGCTGCCTGCGTGGGAGAGTACCTGGCTTTGCCTTTGTCTTGCCTACGGTCTCCCAAGGGCACTTCCCTCGACTGAAAGTAACAGGAAGACAAAGGGCAAGGGAATCTAGGGATGTAGACGCAGAGAAATGAATGGGACAAGAACCGTTAGTTTTCTTTACTTGCTGTCTCAATAGTGTCACGATTAGGAACTTGGATTCCAGTCCAGCAGGACTAGAATTCTCGCTCTGCCACTTACTAGTGGTATGACTTCCAGCAAGCTATTCAATACCATTCAGCTCCCATTTACTTATCTTCTAAGTGAGGATGATAATAATATTACCTGCATTTTAGAATTATATTAGAAATTAAAAAAACAACACACATCAAGTACCTGGAACAGTGCTAGGAACAAAGGCACCTTTAATATGTTTTAGTTATCACTATTATTATTACCCTGTATACATTAAGGTAAGTCAGACAGTGGACCCAGTTTATAGGGAGAAAAATTTGGATTCCAGGAAAGTTAAAACTCTGTTTATTTATATGGTTTTTAGCTGTTTCTCTTAACTCTGGTCTGGTATCATATTAGAGTCAACTAGGGAGCTTGTTAAAATGCGTATCTTGGACAGCCTCAATGCAAGCATACCACAATATATAGGGGATGGGAACAAAAAGTTACATTTAACAAGCTTTTCTGGTAGTTTTTGTGCAAAAAATATTTGAGAAACACTGCCAAAGGGCTCCTGAGTAAACAACTCCTTCTTTCATTATCTCCCAACTACTGAATGAACTGTAGATATTCAGATTTATAAGTGATTACATGGGCATTTCTACTGGGATCCAGGTAAGAGATTTCACTACCAAGTCGTCACAAATTTGGAACAAGTTTATGTTTTAACTTTGGTGCCTCTTGTAATTTTTTTCTCCCCTTTGGCTATTTCCACCCTTACTGAAAGCAATAAAAACAGCAATACTATATTTGTGCTTTTATTAATATCCAAGAGAGGGATAAAGTTGGCCATGCCAACCTCACAATACCTTGATAGGTTTTGTTGCAATTGTTTTTTAAAAGAACACTCTTTTAAAGAGAAAAAGCATACAAAATATATTTTACGGAAAAACTTAAATATTATAGACTCAGCAAAATCTTGCCAGAAATACTCAGAATCAAACACAAATGTCTGCTGAATTCATGCTATTTCTTTTCTTCTTTGTAGGTATACAGCTTTTTGTTTTGTTGCTTTTTTTCTTTCTATATTTCATTTTTTTTTTACATCATAGAATTTCCCTTAATTAAGCCTTACTCTTTAAAGTCATACGGTTAAAAATTAGTTTTTGTGGCTCAGTTGGTTAAGTGTCTGGATCCGGCTCAGGTCATGATCTGGTCATGGTTCATGGGTTTGAGCCCCGCATCGGGCTCAGTGCTGACAGCTAACTCAGATCCTGGAGCCTGTCTTCAGATTCTGTATCTCCCTTTCTCTGACCCTCCCCTGCTCATGCTGTCTCTCTCTGTCTCTCAGAAATAAATAAAAAACATAAAAGAAAAAATAAAAAAATTAGTTTTTGTTTTTTATTTAAAATGAGCAAAAATATAACTAGAATGGTATATTGAGTATAAAATAGCATCTTTAATCTGAAGTTGCAAATATTTTCTGCTAAATCATATACAGTGTAATCTCTATTACTGCTTTATAGAGTCATGAATAAAGATTATTCATTATGGGAAAACCGGAACATATTAGTGGCATGATTTACTCATAAGAGAAGAGACATATCAATTCATCTAAAAGCATAAAATTAATAAACTGGTTGAATTTCATGTTTCATTCAATTTAAATAAAATTTATCATAACTAAAATTAGTTTTACATGGTTCAGTCATTGAAACAATCCTAAATCACAATTTAAAAAAATCTATACAGTTTATATTCTACGGAAGACTCAAAAAGGAACAAAGTTGAACTTAATTACCAGGCTTTGCTCTATAGTTATAACTTACATTATTTCCTTTCCCTTCATTTGAAATAAATTGGGGGTAATGGAATTACTTGAAATTTATTCCCATTTTCAGGCATACTTAGAATTAAACTGATTGTATGTATGTATGTATATATATATATGTATATATTTTACATTTATTTATTTTTGAGAGACAAACAGAGAGAGCATGAACAGGGTAGGAGTAGAAAGAGAAACAGACACACAATCTGAAGCAGGTTCCAGGCTCTGAAATACTGGTCTGCACAAAGCCTGATGCAGGGCTCGAACCCACTAACCATGAGATCATGACCTGAGCCGAAATCAGATGCTCAACTGACTAAGCCACCCAAGTGCCCCATATATATATTTAACCTGAGTTTCCATAGCACATTGACAGCTCTCAGACCAGGGTTTTTCAAATATTTTCCACTTGGAGTACTGAGTCTTTGACAGAGACTCTGAAATTCCTTGGTGGAAAATATAATTCATGTCTTTAGTTCTAAAGATCATGATTATTCCACTTCCCTTTTCTCATGGAATACTGAAGAAGATACCATAAAATCCCCGCTTCCGAAGGGTTTCACGAACCACTATTAAGTCACCACATCTCAACAATCTGTCCTGTTTCAATGTTCACACACCCTTTCTATTTAACCCAGACCCTCAACACCATCATCTATCACTATTAAGCAGTAGCCCAACTTTCTACCAAAACTTTAGCACAAGATTCCAATCTTCTCTTATAGTTCTGCCTTCCCTTTGTTCACACTAGAAGAGGTGTCGATGACTTTTCAAATATTTTCAACAAACATCGACATCATCACCACTTATGAAACTTTTTTCTACTTCTTTTCAGAAATTCTCAGATGGAGGCAACACAAAATATTTCAGATAGAATTATTCTACTTCTCATGTCTAAAATAATATGAATTATTATTTCACCTTATAAAGCTGAAAAACCCTTTCTTCTGCAGTCAGCATATTATGTACTTTTATCCAAAAATCTATTAGTTACTGTCTGTCTACAAGATTAAGTGGAAATTTTCAGACTGATATCAAGATTATCTAACAATTGGCCTCCACTTATTTTTCTAATCTGTGTCTCACTAACTGAATTTATATTCCCTGAATTGTAGTGTCTCTTTCCTACCCAACACTTGCATATTAATTGGGCTAATCCTTCATCTTTTATTAGAAAAGCTCTTACCCATAATCTTGGTATATCCCTAATCTAACTATACTCTAAGAAGATATTTAAAAACTTGTTTTAAAAGTTTATTTATTTATTTCGAGAGAGAGAGGGAGAGGGAGAGAGCACAGGTCGGGGAGGAGCAGAAAGAGGAGGGGAGAGAGAATCCCAAGCAGGCTCTGTGTTGTCAGCATAGAGCCCAATATGGGCTTTGAACTCATGAACCATGAGGTCAAGACCTGAGCCAAAACCCAGAGTCGAATGCCTAACTGACTGAGCCACCCAATCAGTTAGGCATTCTAAAAGCGCCCTTTCTGTTTTAATTTTTTTAAGTTTGTTGGAAAGATATTTAAACATGAGTTCTTCTATGATGTCTTGAGAACAAAACAAGTACTGTTTGCATTAGTTGTATTAGTGCTCCAAGTCACGACTGAGAAGAGGAGTCTTAAGTGGTTTGCTGTTACAAGGCTATTAAGAACTTTTACTATTTCTGAAACATCGTAAGTATTCTTCCCAAATATGTAAATTCATGTAAGGGTAAATGAAACCTAGAGCATTCAAGGAATATAAATCAATTTTTCTTCTCCACTGCAACAACTTTCCCATAGTCCAGGGCATCAGCAAATGTCGTTTGGACTCCTGGCCAGTCCTTCCCACCAAGTATTCACACTGCAGCCAGAGTTACGATTGTACAACTTAAATGTGATAGTAGCATCTGATGGCTTTAAACACTTGAGTGACTCCACATTACTGCAGTATGGATTCCGGTTTATTCATGCGACTTACAAGGCTTTGGAGATATTTTATCCTATTTAGCTCTCATCCGCTCCTCTCCTTCATACCTCTTGAATTCTACAACTCCATTTCCAACAGACTTGTTCTAACATTTTATGCTCTTTCACTGCTGGCCCTGGCACATATTATTTCCTTAATTTAGAGCATTGTTTTTCCTGGCTCCCACAGCAACCGTTGTCTAACTCCTGGTTTTTTTGTTTTGTCTCAAATCCTAGCCTAAATATCACTTCATTTATGAATCCATCCCTTAGGCCATAAGCCTTTCTAAGTACTATAATGACACTGTTCTTCCACTATCATAAATATCACACTCTCCAACGTAGTTAATATTTCTTCATCTGTATCCCCCGTATAGTATTACTTCTTTAAGTCCAGGTAGCGTAGATCCGTTGTGCTTAACTGTTTGCTCACCACTTTCAGGGTGGGGGTGGGGAGTGGTGCAGCTTCTCGTACCACTAAGCAATGCTCTGACACCAGCTGGCTGCCCTAAAATTCTGCTTAGTTCAGGCACTATCTACCCAGAGATAGCATTAGATTCCACAGCTCAGAGGCTCCGTTCTATACCTGTTCTCTACTCCACAGTCCAATTGCAAGCCCAAGTTGTTACTCTGTGCTTCTGACCTACGGAGGACAGTTTGGCGGTTCCCACAATTCCCTTCTCTCATTTGATTAATTTACTAGACAGGCTCACAGAATTCAGGAAAACTATATACTCACTAGACTACCAGTTTCATTTTAAAGGAGATGAGTCAATAGCCAGATGTAGAGATTCATAGCCTGAGGTTCTGAACAATGGAGTTTCTGTCCTCATAAAGTATGGGGACTAGCAGAGTGGTGCTCAGGAGATCTCTGGTCTAGGAACTTACTTTAGAGTAATAAAGCAGGGGCAGAGCACTGAGTGTCTCCTTCTTGGTTTTTCTCATTATCCTGTTCAATCATCTTTGTTAGCACTTACCATATTACATATATAGGCTCTATTTATTGAACATCCTCCCTAATAGATTATAAGATACTTAAGAGCTAAAAACCCATATACGATGTGTTAATATCCTCATCACAATGCCTGGCTTAGTGTTTATGGAAGCAAACTCAATGACTTTCTACATCTTTCCTTTTCTTATGTTCCTTCTTATTCATTCATTCATTCATTTTTATTTCTTTTAATTTAGAGAGAGTGAGAGCAGAGAAAAGGGGCAGAGGGAGAGAGACAGAGAGAGAGAGAAAGAGAGAGAGAGAGAGAGAGAATCTTAAGCAGACTCCACACTCAGTGCAAAGCCTAATGTGGGACTAGATCTCACGACTGTGGGATCATGATCTGAGCCAAAATCAAGAGGTAGACACTCAACTGACTGAGCCACCCAGAAATCACATATTTATTTAAATGTTGTCCTAAGGTTTTATCTTTCATTCCAAACTAGGCCATCAAGTCTATTTTTTTCTCTTCTGAAAGATCAAATATCAATCACATATTTATTCTTTAATTGCATTTAAAGTCACAGTTGTTATCTCTCTCAAGAATATTTGAAGTGTATATCTTATCTTCAGTTGGGAGTAGGACTGGTCTCCATTAAAAGGATGTCATGCTTCACAAAGCAGGCAGGCAAGGGAATTTCACTCCCCCTCTTTTCCTAGCTAACTCCTTTTTGCCCTTCAGGAGAAAGCTAAATTATTTCTTCAAAGAAGTCTTCCTTAACATCAGGGCAAGTTAAAAAAGCTTTCACTGTAACATGAATGTTTCTTTCATATAGCTTATCCATTAGTAATTGTGCAATTACTTTTTTGTTCATTGTCCACCTTTGTCACTAGGTCATAAGTTCCTTGTGGGAGTCAGGAGACATACTCATTTCAAAAAAACTATTTTCAATAAAGAGTGACTGTCATGTGGTTGGCATGCCACAAACATTTTTCCGAGTTCACCAAAAATTAGTATACAAAGAATCTCTAGGTCAAATGTAAATTTAAGGGTTTTGGTGACCAACAGGACTGCCTTTCTCCTCTTGCATTATTGCATTTAAATAGTCATGTTCATGTTTGGTGCTCAGCATGAGTCTTCTGATCTTCCTGAGGACAAGGCTTGGATGGAGATAAACAGTTACAGACAAGAACTGATGCTGTTCCACTCTAGCATAGAAAAGTTAGAATTAGAAGGCAATAAGTGATAACATTTAAGTGTTAGGGGCACCGAGTTGGCTCAGCTGGTTAAACATCTGACTCTTGATTTCAGCTCAAGTCATGATCTCACTGTTTGTGAGATCAATCCCTGGGTCAGGCTTTGTGTTGACAGCACAGAGCCTGCTTGGGATTCTCTCTTTTCTTTTCTCTCTGCCCCTCTCCCACTCACTGTCTCTGTCTCTGTCTCTGTCTCTCTCAAAATAAATAAACCTGAAAATTAAAAAAAAATAAGTGTAAGAAATGAGACATCTAATAGGAATAAAGGCGCTTTGAAAAATTTCAAAAGCCATTGGTATGATACTAACTTACTTGTTTTCTAATTATGTATAATATATTGTAGCCCAAATCCGTAAGATGCAAACAGTTCTTTGTTATTAACAAAGAACTTAAATTATTTCACTACATTTAAGTAAATATTATTACTCAAAAATATGCTTTTTTCAGTGACAGGAAACTCAGTTCCATTGCTTCATTTTTATTTGACCACATATCTTCACATTTTAAAAATTATTTAGACTAGAAAACATAAGGTGTTACTTGTTAAATAACATCCACCTGGTGGTTCTTATTTTCCTTATTTTTCAGGTATTGCCTAAAATGGTATCATTATAGCATATTTAAATGCTGCAGCCACATTTGCCTAAAGCATATATCATATAATATAAAAATTTATTTTCTATTCCTACTCTTACCTTGTTTCTTTCTATTACTTCCCTTTAAGTTTCCATGGGAAGTCCAAAGAAAAAAAATAATGATAAATATCCTAGATGTACCAGTTTAAACAATATTTTTACTATGGGGTTTAATGGTGGGAGAGTTTTTACCTCATCACAGACATGAATATATCACCTTTAAAAGGCATGTGATAACATTTTTCATACGGGATTTAAAATTTTTTTTTCTTTTTGAATGAAACAGAATCATGTTATCTGGCTCTTGTGTAAAACTCTTTGAATGTGAACATTTATGTGTGTGTGTGTGTGTGTGTGTGTGTGTATTTAAGTTTTTACTTAGATTAATCTTTATTGACATACCCTGTAATATTAGCTTCTTCCATACAACACTCGGTGATCATCACATCAAGTAAACATCTTAATGCCCTTTCATCTATTTTACCCATTCCCCTATGCACCTCCCTTCTGGTAATCATCAGTTTGTTCTCAATTAAGAATCTGGTTTGTGGTTTGCCTTCCCCTCTCTTTGTTTTCCTCTTGCTCATTCATTTTATTACTTAAATTCCACATATAAGTGAAATCATATGGTATTTGTCTTTTTCTGACTGATTTATTTTGCTTAGCATAATACTTTCTAGCTCCATCTAAGTCATTGAAGATGGCAAGATTTCATTATTTTTTATGACTGAGTAATATTCCATAATATTATCCATTCATCCGTCAGTGGACACTTCAGCTATTTCCATAATTTGACCATTGTTGCTAGTTCTGCTATAAACATCAGGTTACATGTATCACTTGGAATTAGTATGTTTGTATTCTTCAGGTAAATACCTAGTAATGTGATTGCTGGATCATAAGGTAGTTCTATTTTTTAACTTTTATGAGGTACGCCATACTATTCTCCAGAGTGGCTGCACCAGTCTGCATTCCCACCAACAGTGCAGGAAGGTTTTCCATTCTCCACATCATCACCAACATATGTTGTTTCTTGTGTTGTTGATTTTAGCCCTTCTGACAGGTGTGAAGTGATGTTTCATTATATTTTTGATATGTAGCTCCCCGATGATCAGTGATGGTGAACATCTTTTCATGGGTCTATAGCCATCTGGATGTCTTTGGAAAAATGTCTATTCATGTCTTCTGACCATTTTAAAAATTGGATTATTAATCTTTTGGGTGTTGAGTTTGATAAGTTATTTATAGATTTTGGATACTAACCTTTTATCAGTATGTTATTTGCATATGTCTTCTCCCATTCTGTAGGTTGCCTTTAGTTTTGTTGATTGTTTCCTTTGCTGTGTAGAAGAGTTTTGTTTTGATGAAGTTCCAATTGTTTGTTTTGCTTTTGTTTCCCTTACCCAGGAGACATATCTAGAAAGAAGTTGCTATGGCTGATGTCAAAGAGGTTACTGCCTGTGTTTTTCTCTAGGACTTTTATTGATTCAAGTCTCACATTTAGGCCTTTAATCTGTTTTGAATTTATTTTTGTGTATGGTGTAAGAAAATGGTCTGCTTTTATTCTTCTGCATGTTGCTGTCCAGTTTTCTCAACACCTTTTGTTGAAGATACTGTCTTTTTTACATTTGATATTTTTTCCTGCTTTGTCAAAGATTAGTTGGCCATATATCTGTGGATTCCTTTCTGGGTTTTCTGTTCTGTTCTATTCTATTCTGATCTATGTGTCTATTTTTATGACAATACCTTACTGGTTTTTTTTTCTTTATCAGTGCAGCAGTGCAATACAACTTGAAGACTGTAATCGTGATGCCTCCGACTTTGCTTTTCTTTTTCAAGATTGCTTTGGCATACACATTTTAGAATTGTTGGTTCTAGCTTTGTGAAAAATGCTGGTGGTATTATGAAAGAGATTGTATTGAATGTGTAGATTGCTTTGAGTAGTATGGACCTTTTAACAATATTTGTTCTTCCAATCCATGAGTATTGAATATCTTTCCATTTATTTGTGTTATCCTCAATTTCTTTCATCAGTGTTTTATAGTTTTCAGAGTACAGATCTTTTACCTCTTCAGTTAGGTCTATTCCTATGTATCTTATTGTTTTTGCCGCAATTCTAAATGGGATTGATTCTTTAATTTCTTTTTCTGCTGCTTCATTCTTGGTGTATAGAAATGCAACAGATTTCTGTACTTGATGCTATATCCTGCAACTTTCCTGAATGTTATCAGCTCTAGCTGTTTTTTTGTAGATTCTTTTAGATTTTCTACATAGAGTATCATGACATCTGAAAATAGTGAAAGTTTGACTTCTTCCTTGCCTATTTGGATACTTTTTCTTTTTTTTAAATCTGATTGCTGTGGCTAGGACTTGCAGAACTATGTGTAAAAAAACAGTGGTGAGAGTGGATATTCCTGTCATATTTCTGACTGTTGAAGAAAAACTCTCAGTTTCTTCCAAATTGAGGATATATGGCCTTCATTATGCTGAGATATGTTCTAACCTTATTTTGTTGAGGGTTTTTATCATGAATGGATATTCTGTCAAATGTTTTTTCTGTTGAAATTACCATATGGTTCTTTTCCTGTCTTTTACTAATGTTGAGTATCATATTAATAGAATTTCAAATATTGAACCACCCTTACAGCCTATAAATAAATCACACTTGACCATAGTGAATGATTTCTTTAATATATTGTTGAATTTGGTTTGGTAATATTTTATTGAGAATTTTTGCATTCATGTTCATCAGGGATATTGGCCTGCAATTCTCTTTTTCATGGTATTTTCATCTAGTTTTGGTGTCAGGGTAATGCTGGCCTCGTAGAATGAATTTGGAAGTTTCCTTCTTTTCTATTTTTTGAAATAGTTTGAGAAAAATAGGTATTTACTCTTTTTTAAATGTTTGGTAGAATTCACCTGTGAAACCATCTGGCCTTGGACTTTTGTTTGTTGGGAGTTTGTTTTTATTTTATTTTATTTTTTTAGGATTTTTTTATTTTTGAGAAATTGCAAGCAGGTGAGAGGCAGAGAGCAGAGAAAGAGGGAGACAGAGAATCTGAAGCAGGCTTTGTGCTGACAGCAGAGAGCCTGATATGGGGCTTGAACTCATGAACCGCAAGATCATGACCTGAGCTGAAATTGGACGTTTGTCACTCTAAGCCACCCAAGAGCCCCTGCTGGGATTTTTTTGTTTGTTTGTTTGTTTGATTACTGATTCAGTTGCTTCACTGGTTATCAGTCTGTTATTCCTGTTTAGTTTAGGTAGTTTCTATGTTTCTAGGTAATAATCTATATCTTCCAGGATGTTCAATTTGTTGGCATGTAGTTTTTGATAATATCCTCATATAATTGATTGTGTTTATGTGGTTTTAGTTACAATTTCTGGTTTCTCACTTGTGATTTCATTTAGTTTGGTCCTTTCTCTTTTTTCTTTTGGTAAATCTGGCTACCAGTTTACCAATTCCACCAATTTTTTCAAAGAACCAGTTCTTGGTTTTATTAATCTGTTCTGTATTTATTTATTTATTTATTTATTTTATATATTATTTATTTCTGCTCTAATATTAATGATTTTTTCTTCTGCTGGCTTTGTTACATTTATTATTTTTTTCTAGTTCCTGAAGGTGTAAGATTAGGTTGAGTATTGGAGATTTTTCTTGCTTTTTGAGGTAGACTTATAATCCTATACACTTCCCTCTTAAGACTGCTTTTGCTGCGTCCCAAATATCTTGGACTGTTGTGTTTTCATTTTTATTTCTGTCCATCTACTTTTTAATTTATTCTTTGATCTCCTGGTTAACCAATTCATTGTTTAGTACCATGTTGTTTAACCCCCATGTATTTGTGGTCTTTCCAAAATTTTTCTTGTTGTTAACTTCAAGTGTCATAGTATTATAGTCAGAAAGGTATATAGAATGATTTTATTTTTCTTGTATTTTTTGAGGCAGGTTTTGAGACCTAACAAGTATTCTGGAGAGTGTTCCATGTGCACTTGAAAAGAATGGGCATTCTGCTGTTTTAAGTATATCTGTTAAGTCCATCTTGTCCAGCCTGTCATTCAAAGCCATTGTATTTTCTTTCTTTCTCTCTTTTGTTATACATAGTTTATTGTCAAGTTGGTTTCCATATAACACCCAGTGCTCTTCCCCACAAGTGCCCTGCTCCATGCCCATCACCCACCTTCCCTCTTCCCCTACTCTTTCAACCCTTCAGTTTGTTTTCAGTATTGAAGAGTCTCTCATGATTTGCTTCCCTCCCTCTCCCTAACTATTTTTCCCCTTCCCCTTCCCATGGTCCTCTGATAAGTTTCTCCTGTTAGACTTATCAGTGAAAACATATGGTGTCTGTCCTTCTCTCCCTGACTTATTTCACTTAGCATGACACCCTTGAGTTCCATCCACGTTGCCACGAATGGCCAAATTTCATTCTTTTTCATTTCCATGTAGTATTCCATTGTATATATAAACCACATCTTCTTGATCCATTCATCAGTTGATGGACATTTAGGCTCTTTCCATGATTTGGCTATTGTTGAAAGTGCTGCTATGAACATTGGGGTACATGTGCCCCTATGCGTCAGCACTTCTGTATCCCTTGGGTAAATCCCTAGCAGTGCTATTTCTGGGACATAGGGGAGTTCTACTGTTAATTTTTTAAGGAACCTCCACACTGTTTTCCAGATCATCTGCAACAGTTTACATTCCCACCAACAGTGTAGGAGGGTGTCTGTTTCTCCACATCCTCACCAGCATCTATCGTCTCCTGCCCCTGTATTTTCTATTTAGATGATCTGTCCATTGATGAAAGTGAGGTGTTAAAGTTCCCTATTATTATTGTATTGCTATCAATGAGTTACTTTATGTTTGTTATTAATTGTTTTATATATTTGGGTGCTTTCATGTTGGGGGCATAAATACTTATTGTTACATCTTGTTTGATTGTACTTTTATGATTATATAACGCCCTTCTTTGTGTCTTTTTTCTTCCTTTATCACTATATTTTACAAACTGAATTACAATATGTCTTGGTGTTGGCCTATTGTTTTGATTTTGATGGGAGTTCTTTGTGCCTTCTGGATCTGGATGTCCTTTTTCTTCCGCAGATTAAGGAATTTTTCTGCTATTTTTTCTTGAAATAAAATTTCTGCCCCCTTTTCTCTCTCTTCTTCTTCTGAGACTTAAATAGTATAAATGTTATTATGTCTGATGGGGTCCCAGAGTTCCCCAAGTCTATGCTCATGTTCCATAATCCTTTATCTCTTTTGTTTAGCTTCATTATTTTCCATTTTATTTTCTATATCACTAATTCATTCCTCTGCTTCTTCCAGTCTGTTGTTCGTGCCATCAATCCTATTTCTAGTCTCAGTTATTGTATTCTTCTTTACTGATTGATTCCTTTTTAACTCTTATCTCTTTGATAAGGGTCTCCCGGATGTTTTCTATTCTGTTCTCCAGTCCAGGGAGAATCCTTATGATTGTTGCTTTAAATTGTCCATCAGGCATGTTACTTATATCTGTTTCACTTATATCTCTGGCTGTGGACTTATCTTGTTCCTTCAATTGGGATAAATTTTTCTGTCATGGCATTTTGTGCAAATTTCTGCCTTTTTTTTTTTCTGTTATAAAAGCCAGTTATATCTCCTGTTTCTCAAAGTAATGGCCTTATGAGAAAGAGGCCTTACAGGGCCCAGGGCACATCAGGGAGTGTATCTAGTATGTGCTACATGCATTCTGCTGTTGTGGTTTCGCTGCTCTATCCTTCTTTTTATTTATTTATTTATTGAATATAACACAATTTCTTTTTTTAACGTATGCAATTATTTTCCATCATTTACAATACAGTAGTTACAATGACACTCCAAACAGAAAAGCAAAGTAAAAAATCAAAGCCCCAACTTCTATTTCATGTAATTAGACTTACACAGAAATTAGAAGGTTAAGTACCAACTAGTTAATCACCTAATTTCACAGCTATCTGAAGTGGCGATCGTTATATAGCAGCTTATCTATGATACATTCAAGATACATGATACAATTTAATACTTGCCCATAAGCTACAGCACAGCCTGCTTAATACCTTTCCTTAAATTCCACCTCTATACTACAGTATACTTGAGGTCTATGCAAAAAAGTAGCTACCTTTTATATAGAAAATGGATGATTAAGTCTTTGGTGCTGTAAAACAACTTCATTTAAACATAACCACCACCACCACCAAAAACAGAAGAGAACAAAAAAAAGCAAAGAAAATAATAAGGGAAAAACCCAAGACACACTTCCTAGGGGGAAAAAAACACCATGTAATTTCTGTCCCTGACGGAATGTATTAAATAAGCAAACACCACCAGCAAGCAAAACAAGTACTACAATGTAAAAATATTAAAAAAAAGAAAACCCTCTCACATGCATAAATGAAAGATTGCACACAAAGAACTCACATCTTTTCAAGCTTCAATAATAAATATTCTGCTACTATGTATTAAATACTGCATGGTTTGCCCAAGCTAAGATGAAACCACATCATGAATCAATAAGCATTTTGCATTTTCTTTCATTATCTACTCAAAGTCATGCCTACTGCACCTCTAACCATTTCATTAAATCCAATTAGACAGCAAACACTCCCAAAATAAACTTAGATTGTATTGCAGTTTCACTTAACAGTATATAAAATGCTGTGTTGTGACAGGTATCAATTATGCATTAGATACTGAGCTGCTCTATCCTTCAGGCTCATCATCCGCAAAGGCTCTCCTTGCCTGTAGTGGGCACTATTTGCTTCCTGGCCTGAATGTGGTTGAGTTTTAATTAGATGTGCTCTGCTCCACTTGTTAAATCAGACCTGACCCCAGCTCCATCAGAGCTGAAGCCCTGAAGAACTCTCTGGTCAGAGATCTGATGTGAGCGGGGTTTGTGCTGCACTTCTGGGGGAGGAGCTTGCCACACTGGGACACGGGCAAGCTTGATTGAGAATGGCAGTTCCATGGGAGCTTGGGGGGTGGGGAGGTAACGTAGGCAAGTTAGGCAGCCTGTGGTAGTGCTGCGTTGCTTCCACAGGTGGCTCTGTGTTTATGTTGAGGAGCTTGTGAGGAAAATAGTGCTGGTCAGCTCCTTTGTCCCCAGAGAAGCTACTTTGTCACAAGGAAATTAATTCCTAAAATGCCCGGGGGGCATCTCTATCAATGCTGCCTCTTAGAGATGCACTCTGAGAAGCCCCAGTGAATCCCAAGCATTTTTCAGATTGCTGTTTCCATGCTATTTGCCCCTGGGTTCTTTGTTTGCCTTCTCTCCAGGAGCAGCACGGGGCCCTCTTGGCACTATTTCAGCCAAGCTCATGGGCCTTTAAACCTCCAGGCTTTAAGTCCCACTGGTTGCAAGAAATCATTGAATTCTACCCCTTTTGTTTTCTGAGCCAGTGGCTTTGGGGAAGCATTCTCCTGTGTGTTCCCCTGTGGGATCCTCTCTTTCACCCTTTCCTGTGACCATGCCTCCCTCCGCTCTGCAGGACCTGCCAGTTGTTTCTCTCCTAAATCCCATCTTTGCACTTCCTACCTTCTTCAATGTGGCCCCTTCTCTCCCTTTAGTTCTGGAGTTTGTTCTGTCGGTCTTCAGATCACTTTCTGGGGCATTTGGGATGATTTGATAGTTATCTAGTTGTGTTTATGGTATAAGAGGAGCCTAGTATAGTCTAAGTACCTGACAATTGGCATATTTTTAGTGTAATATAAGTGCCTGACATTAAGCTTTTGATTCCTGAGGCATCTATTTAAAAGACATCTGCCTTGAATTTATTTGTACTTTTTTGAAGTGTGATGTACATCCTTTTTGAGCATAGTAATTTTGATGGTTTGTTTCCATTTATTCCTCTAATGTTCAGAATGTGTAAAGTTTTGATTAAGTGCAAAGAAAACAATTGAGGGACATCTTGGGAATTAATTTTCTTGTGACAAAGTAGTAGTAGTTGATAGTAACAGGCAAAAACAACTAGTTTTAGAAAAAAACACAGTGTCTTCTAACATTTCTAATATATATTCATATCTACAAAGTGAAACTACTTTAGAATTCAGAACAAAAATAAGATTGCACTGAGTCCATGATGTAATGCTTCCTTTAAAAAAATATTGATTCCATGATTTCCCTTCTACTTACTTTCCAAGAGGAAAAACCAGTTGTTATCCTTAAGATAAAAAGCATGTAAAATCATGTTCCATAAGCCTCGGTTCCCATTAAAAGGCAAAAAATAAAATAAAAACAAAATAAAGCAGTAAGGCAAAGGCAGATATAAAAAATCATCATTTAATTAAATATCTTAAAGAAATTTTAAAATATTTATTGTAAGTTAATTAAGGCATATCATCTTTTTTTCCACATTTTTACTTGCAGGTAGTTTCTATTTCAGTTTTTGACAATTGAGAATACATTTAAATATTTGTTGTTCCTTATTTGTTTTTATAAAACAAGCATGCACCTGATAAGAATTGGCCAATGCAGAGTTCATTTGAACTTCAGTTAAACAGCAGAACTGAATTACTTTCCAATTCAGCCCCAGCCATATTCCTGTTGAAGTATCAAAGGAGATTTTACCTGTGTGTGCCAACACCAATCGAGGTACAACAGACATGGAAGGGACTAATCACTTTCTCTGTGGAGGTCCTTCTAAAAGAGGGTTTAAGTCCCCACAAAGGTTTCATAGAGGAAATAACACAAAATCTTATTTTCTAAGAGTTTAAAATATGTTGCAATTATTGGAAAATATGAAGTTCAAAATGGAAACCACTGAGGTAAATAATACTAAACTAATATCTTTACTACAAAATTTTTCTAAGACTTTGCTATGTTGATGACCATTATAAAGAGCAAAAAGAGCTCTTTTTCTTGGCACCTTTGAGGTGGGAAGCTGCTTCAGGATGAAGCCAAACATCTCTTTTCCAGCTACTGGCTGCGAGAAACTCATTGAAGTGGACAGTGAATGCAAACTTCATACCTTTTATGAGAAGCAAATGGCCACAGAAGTTGTTGCTGATGCTTTAGGGGAAGAATGGAAGGGTTACGTGATCCAAATCAGTGGTGGCAGTGACAAACAAGGCTTCCCCATGAAGCAGGGTGTCTTGACTCTGGCCATGCCCACCTACTGCTGAGTAAGGGGCATTCCTGCTACCAACCAATGAGGACTGGAGAAAGAAATCACAAATCTATTCGGGGTTGCACTGTGGATGCCAACCTGTGTTCAACGTGGTCATTGTGAATAAAGGGGAGAAAGAAATTCCTGGACTCACTGATACTATTGTGCATTGTCGCCTGGGGCCCAAAAGAGCTAGCAGAATCCACAAATTTTTCAGTCTCTTGAAGGAAGATAATGTCTGCCAGTGTGTCGTGAACAAGCCCCTAAACCAAGAAGGTAAGACGCCTCAAGCCAAAGCACCCAAGATTCAGCGTTTTGTTACTCCATGTGTCATCCAACACAAACATTGGCACATTGCTTTGAAGAAGCAGCGCATGAAGAAAAATAAGGAAGAGGCTGCAGAATACACTAAGCTTTTGGCCAAGAGAATGAAAGAGGCCAGAGAAAAACACCAGGAACAGACTGCCAAGAGACAGCGACTGTCTTCTCTGAGAGTTTCTGCCTCAAAGTCCGAGTCAAAAATGAGAGTGTTGTAAGAGGAACAAATAAGGTCAGACATCTAAATTAATTAATTAATTAATAACAAAACGAATTTATTATGTAATGTCTACCAAAATAAGTTGAACACAGTGTGCTTTTTAATGAATATTGCTAATTAGTCTCTCCTTGCTCTCAGCACTTTAAGAAAATGATTGTTTTAGATAACAGGTTTTATTTTAGGAGTAGTAAAGATACTATTTTTTTTTGTAACTTATTTATCTTGGATTTCTCCATGAGTAGGGTGACAAGATATTTCAAAAAAGTTAGTAGCTTCCAAGGACCTTAAGTAGAGATGCTGTTTAGTAGAGTTTAAAAATGAAGATCAGCATTTGTACTGGTGATATGAATTTTGGATTCATCAGTTTATTAGTAACTATTAAATATATGGAAAATCAATAGATATTGGATGTCGGCGACAAGACTATGAAAAAAGCAAAAAGACCTGAGACTGCAGTGCTGGAGAGCATCAGTGTTTAAGAACCACATGAAAAGAGATGTCAAAGGGAAATGAAAAGGCATGAGTCAGGCTGGCATAGGAAAAGATAATTTATAATAATAAATAATAAGGCTGCATTCTAGTAACAGCTTGATATATGTTGACACAGAGGGAATCTGTGTATTATAAGATTATTGCACACTTACATTTATAATTTTTCTAAAATCTTTCTTAATTTATCAGAAAAAACTGAAGATACATAGCACATGTTTTCTCTATACCACTTTTGTGTATATGCATGTGTCTGAATATATAAAATATGCCGTGAATGCATTGAATTATTTTTACTAATCAATTTATACAGAATCAGATTCTATTATAATCAGAATCAATTATTATGCTGGGTAGTTAGCTGTAGCAAAGAATGTGTTTATAAAATATTAAAAGGGCTCCCAGGGATTTATACCTTATTCATTAATTTTTTAAACTTACAATTTTGAGAAAGTTTATACATTTGTAAAATACAGAGAATAATATGTGTCTGCATGAGGGAATCATACAGTTTCAACAATTATTAAGTCATCTATTTTATCAGCAATATTTTAGAACATAGATTTAATATATAAGGATGCTATTAAAAATAAATGAGCTGCCATACCGTTATTGCTGTTAAAAATCTGCGGTTTTTAAAATAATGCAACACAAATTAAATATTTGACATAAAATCTCAAATATTCCAACATTTTTGGCCTATAGTTTAGCTTAATGTCATCAATGTATAGTCAGTGCTCAAATTTACTCAATTGTTTAATAAACATGTACATATGTGCTTCTTATTTGCTATGTATGTTTATTTACTTGTTTATTTATGGTTGAGAATCATTTGTTTGAACCAAGATCCCATACACTTTAGACATGGCAATTGATTATTACATCTCTGAAATATACATTTATATATTTTTTATTATACAGATTCCTCCTTGATAATATTTGTTCCCCTTGAACATTTTGTTGAAGAAGTTAAGTCATATTTTCCATAGAATTTTCACAATCTGAATTTTTAAAAAAGTTTTTACTGTTTATTTCTGAGAGACTGAGACAGAGCACGAGTGGCGGAGGGGCAGAGACAGAGGGAGACACAGAATCCAAAGCAGACTCCAGACTCTGAGCTCTTAGCACAGAGCCCAACTCAGGGCTTGAACTCACAAGTGGTGAGATCATGACTTGAGCCAAAGTTGGATACTTAACCAACTGAGCCACCCAGGTGCTCCAACAATCTGAATTTTTTTATTGCATCCTCATGCTATACTGGAACTCACTTTTATATCTCTGTATTTGATATATATTTTCTACATTTTCATAAATATTTCATATAAGTATGTATTTCATACTTTTCCTTATAAATTGGTACTTAGATCTACTATATTGCCCATATATTACTACTTAGATATTGGATCAATTTGTGTCCAAAAATAGCTCTAGATTGTGGTAATTCCATCAGAAGCATAGTAATTGATCTGGTCTCTTTTTGAGATGTTAGCAGATACTGATTGTCATTAACCTATTATTTTAATTAAGTGTTACAAAATGGTGACCTTCTAATTTTGTATCTCCTACTAAATAGAAAAATTGGAATCATTCTATTAAAGGAGACTTCTGTGCACTGAAAATTACAAGATACTGATAAAGATATTCTGTAATTATGAATTGGAAGAATTATTATTGTTAAAATGTCAATGCTACCTAAAGTTATGTACAAATTCAATGGAATCTTTATCAAAACTCCAATGGCATTTCTCACCGAACTAGAACAAATGATTCTAAAATTTGTATAAAACCACAAATGATCCGGAAAACCAAAGTAATCATGAGAATGGAAAACAAACCTAGAACTGGTCTGACATTCCCTGATTTCAAACTAATAACAAAGCTATAGTAATCAACATGTATGGTATTGGATTAAACACACAAACAGATTAATGAAACAGAATTTGAGATCCCTAAATAAATCCATATATAATATAAACAATTAATATATGACAAAAGAGCCCAGAACATACAATGAAGGACAGTCTCTTCAATAAATGGTACTGGGAAAACTGGGCAGACACGTGCAAAAGAATGAAATTAGATCACAATCTTTCACCATATACAAAAATTAACTCAAAATGGATTGAAGAGTTAACTGTGAGACCCAAAACCATAAAATTCTCAGAAAAAATATAGGCAGTAACCTTTTTGACATCAATTTTTGTGAAGTGTTTGTGACTCTGGCTCCAAAGGTAAATGTAATAAAAGCAAAAATAAAAAATAATGGGGCTATGTCAACTGCAACCTTCTGTGTGGCAAAGGAAGCCTTTGTCAAAAGGAAAAGGCAACTCACTGACTGGGAAAAGATATATCCAGTAAAGGGTTAATATCTAAAATATATAAAGAACTCATCCAAAAAAAACAAAACATAACAGAACTCTATTAAAAATTAGGCAGAAGATGTCAACAGATATTTTTTTCCCAAGGAAGACATACCGATGTCCAACAGGAACATGAAAAGATGATCAGCATCACTAATTATTAGGATAACGCAAATCATAACCACAATGAGATATCATTTCATATCTGTGAGGATGACTATTATCAAAAAGACAAGAAATAAGTGTTGGAGTGGATGTGGAGAAGAACTCTCACACACTGTTGGCGTAAATGAAAATTGATGTGACCATTGTAAAAAAACAGTAGGAGATTCCTCAAAAAATTAAGAATAGACCTACCATATTTTCCATCTGTTCTACTCTTCTGGATATTTATCCAAAGGATATGAAAACACTAATTCTAAAAGTTATATGCACCCCTATGTTCACTGCATACTATTCACAATAGACAAGAAATGGAAACAAACTATGTGTCCATCAGTAGATTAATGGATAGAGAAGGGTTTTACACACACACACACACACACACACAGAGGAATACTACTCAGCTACAAAGAAGCATAAATCTTGCCATTTGTGACAACATGTATTATGCTAAGTGAAATAAGTCAAAGATAAACACTGATTCGTATGTAGAATCTAAAATACAAATGAACCAAAAAGACCCCACAAAAACAAGATCATAGAAACAGAGAACAGAATTGATGGCTATCAGAGGGGAAGACGATTGGGAGTGATGAAGTGGATTAATGTGGTCAATTGCATAGTGATGAATGGTAATTGGACTTTTTAAAAAATGTTTTTTATTTATTTTTGAGAGACAGAGAGAGACAGCACAATCAGGGGAGGGTCAGAGAGAGAGGGAGATACAGAATCCAAAGCAGGCTGCAGGCTCTGAGCTAGCTGTCAGCACAGAGCCCGATGGGGGCTTGAACCCACAATCATGAGATCATGACCTGAGCCGAAGCTGGACGCCCAACCGAGCCACCCAGTGGCCCCTAGACTTTTGGCCATGATCACTTTGCATTGTTTACAGATATTAAATTATTATGTTGTACACCTGAAACATATACTGCTATATACTAAGTTTAGCTCAATTAACAAAAAAGTCGAAATAGGGAAAAATATCTTTATCAACAATTTGTTACTCTAAGGTACAGGTAATGAGGAAGCAGGGTAAATACTGGATTTTTCCAATGTACTTAGGTTTTGAAAATAAATTTTTAAATACTTTTAGATTTAAAGAAAAATTATAAAGATAGTACAAAGACTTTCCATTAAACCCAAACTCAGTTTTCCTTTCTCTTAACATCTAACATTAGTACAGTATTTTAGTTACAGTTAATGAACCAATACTGATGTCTTATTATTATTAGCTAAATTATATGCTTTATTCAGATTTCCTTAAATTTACTCAATAATCTTTTTCTGTGTCTGGATACCACATCATATTTAGTCACCATGTGTCTTAGGCTTAACTTGGTTATGACCGCTTCTCATAATATGCTTATGTTACTGATGACCCTGATAGGTTTGAGGAGTACTGATTAGGTATTTTCTAAGATGCATGTCATGATTACATTGAGGTTATGGGTTTTTGAAAGGTAGACCACAGAGATAAAACACCTTTTTATCACATCATATCAGAGGCATATACTTTCAACATGACTTATTACTGTTGACATTGACATTGATTGCCATGCTGTAGTAGTGGTTGTTGGGTCTCTCTACTGTAAAGATATCTTTTGTTTTCCCATTTTCAGTACTCTACAAAGGAAATCACTCTATGCAGCTCGTGGTTAAGGCGTGCAGAGTTACATTCTGCAAGCATGATTTGTCTTTTTTCCCCATATTACTTATTTATTTAGTCAATCATTTATTTTAAATAGTATAATCTTGTGGATATTTTTACTATTTGGGTTATAACTCAATATTTCTTTATGTATTCAAATTATTTCACCTTTGATCTTTAAGGGCTCTTTCATTTGGCTCCTGTGTCCCTTTGATGTAGCTCCATCAGAGAGTGTGTGTGGAGGGAAATGTTTACACTTCTTTTCTTTCTGGCATTACAAGATATTCAGATATATATTATATGTTTCCTGCCCCAGTTCTAAAATCAATCATTTCTTCAAGGATTCTAGGTTCCTTTATGTACATTGTTATGGGTATAATTGTTTCTAGGTGCTCTCAGAAAAATGACATAATTAAGAAATACATGTGTATGGACTAAACTTTATATAATACATATATGTAAATATTTCTCTATATAACTATCTATTTCTATGTTAAGCTAAATAAGAGTTCATCCTGTCTCCAACTGTAATCCATTACCATATTGTTCATTCTTGCTTATCTGTAAACTTTCAGTCCAACAGTAAGAATCTGGCATGCATTTACTTAATTATCCAATTCTAATATTCATGTACAGTAATATCTAAAATACTAATTTGTAACCACATGGGAAGTCACCTCAACATCTAACCCATAGTGATTTTGTATGGCTTCTCTTGCTTTAAAGGACCCTCTTCATTTCCAAAGTTATTTAAGTCAACACCTCTCTCTCCACCCACCACCTTTAGTGAGGTTGTTTTATACATTTGGAATACAGTTAAATTTTATCATCACATTCTGCATTCCATCTGGGGACTTCCCTAACTTTTAAATTACTTCTATTTAAAGTCTTACACAATACAGTCTACTTTTTGTGCTATAATATTAATGGACTTTGATAAACACATAGTGTCATGGATTCACCATTAGGGCCATAGAGGATAATTTCAGTGCCCTAAAAGTTCTCCTGTGTTTCACCTATACAACCATCATTCTCCTATATTTAAACCTTGGGTACCACTGATTTTGGGGGGGGGGACTGTCTCTATAAATTTGCCCTTTCCAGAATATAGTATAACTGGGTTATTCAGTGTTTAACCTTTTCAGATTGGCTTATTTCACTTAGCAATAGCCATTAAAGAATCATCCATGTGTTTTCCTGACTTGATACTTCATTTTTATTTTCATCAAATACTACTTTTAAGTAAATATACCTCAGTGACCTATTGAAGAACATCTTGGTTGCTTGAAGTTTATAATGATTAAAAATAAAAATGTTATAAATGTTTGTCCACAGGTTTTTGTGTGGACATGTTCTCAGATTAGTTGAATAAGTACTTGAGGGGATTGTATGGTAAGACTATGCTTAGCTTTGTAATAAACTGTCAAAATCTTATCAAAAGCAGCAATGTGGATGAAACTAGAATGTATTATGCTAAGTGAAATAAGTCAGAGAAAGACAAATATATGATTTTGCTCATATGTGGAATTTAAGAAATGAAACACGTGAACATGGGGGAAAGGAGGGAAAAATAAGATAAAAACAGAGAGGGAGCCAATCCATAAGATACTCTTAATTACAGAGAATAAACTGAGGGTTGCTGGACGGGAGGTGGGGATGGGCAAAATGGGTGATGGGCATTAAGGACCGCACTTTTTGGGATGAGCCCTGGCTCTTATATGTAAATGATGAAACACTGGGTTCTACTCCTGAAACTAATACAACACTGTGTGTTAAATAACTTGGACTTAAGAAAAAAAAAAGTGGCTTATCATTTTGCATTTCTACCCGTGATGATAGATTTCTTCCCCCTGGGTATTAATATCTTCATGTTTATTTTATTTTTGTACTTTAACTATTCTCATAAATGTGTAGTGATATTTTATTCTTTTATTTGCAATTCCTTAATGATAAGTGACATTGAACACTTCTGAATTTGTTTGCTATTTATGTATCTTATTTGGTGAAGGAGTTGTTCAGACTTTTTGTCTATTTTTTTACTTGAATTATTTATTATTGAGTGTTTTTAAGTTATGTTTCAAGAATTCTTTGTATATTTTCATTTAAACTAGTTCATGAGAAATGTATTTTGTTGCAAATATTTTCTATGAGACTATGACTTGTTATATTTGTTACCAGTATATTTCTGACAGCAGTTTTTAATTTTAATAATGTTAAACTTTTTAAAGAAGTTATGTAATATATATTTATATTAATATATATTTATCTTATATTTAATAATGTCCAACTTTTTAAAGAAGTTATTTAAATTCATCACTAAACTCAGGCCATCTAGATTTTTTGCTATTTCCTTCTAGAAATCTGGAGTTTTGTGTTTTATGTTTGAGTATATAATCTATTTTGAATTAATTTTTATGAAAAGTGTAAGTTATATGTCCGGGTTCTTCTTTTTTTTTTTTCTTTTTTGCATATGAGTGGCCAGTTGTTCCAACAACATTTGCTGAAAAGATTACCATTCCTTCACTGAATTACCTTTGAGTCTCTGCCCAAGATCAGTTGACGATATTTGTGTGGTTCTTTTTCTGGGCTCTCTACTCTGCACCTCTGATATATGTGTTGATTCTTTCACAGATAGTATACTGTCTTGATTGCTACAGCTTTCTAGTATATCTTGTAATATATTAGTGAGTCCTCCAACTCTTCTTCAATATTATGTTGGCTTCTCTAGGTCTTTTAGAGGAAAGTCTCGAGTACTAGTGAGTCCTCCAATACCTCTTCTTCAATATTATGTTGGCTTTTCTAAGTCTTTTAGAAGAAAAGTTTGAGTGATGAGCTGAGGGTGATTTGGAGGTGGGGGTGGGGAGTGCACTATGTAAATTAGCAAAGAAGACAAAGTGACCTAAATAATAATTTGCACATGCTTTACACTTTCAAACAGGATTCTGGGAGTACTTAGGTCACATCATGGTAATTGGGTGGGTAAAGAAGGTATATCTGTAATTTTAAGTAATTTGAACATAACTTTCTTCATATGGTTCCATTACAATTAAGAGAAGAATACCTTTGGGGCACCTGTGTGGCTTGGTCGGTTGAGCATCCAACTTCGGCTCAGGTCATGATCTCGTGATTCGTGATTTGTGGCGCCACATCAGGCTTACTACTGTCAGCCTGTCAGTGCCGAGCCCACTCAGTTCCCTCTGTCCCGCTCTCTCTGCCCCTCTCCCACTTGTGCTCTCCAAAAAATTTTTTAAAAATTATTTAACAAAAAGAGAATACCCTTGTACTTTTGATGTCTAACTGTGATTTGGGGCAGTCGCTTCAGACATTGTGTAAGAAATAAGAGTAAACAAAATAAAAGGGAGTTATGAAACCAGAAATGTAAACTTTAAAGAAAAAAAAATCCTAATATTCTCATAAAATAAAAAGAGAATATTCCTCACACAGGCACAAAAATAAACCTAGCAAATACCTTATTTGTGTTTTCCCTGGGAAGGGGTAATATCAAAAGTATATTTGAAAACCAACCCAGCCTAGTGGCACCTGGTTGGCTCAGTTGGTGCAACGTGCAACTCTTGATCTAGGAGTTGTGAGTTCAAGTCCCAAATTGGGTGTAAAGATTACTTAAAAATAAAATCTTAAAAAACCAAAACAAACAAAACACAAAAACAAGCCCAGCATAGACACTGATCAAAACAAAGCACATCTAACTACCTAAACTTTCTCTATTGATTTATACTTGCCATACATCAGGCCTAACTCTTTCTTTTGACACAAATCATAGAAGTGGAAAATTCTAATTCCCTTTCAACTATTCAGAGTGATGTTACCAGTAACTCAATCGCCTTTCAATACTAAACCAAATAGAGATTCCCTTGAAATCTGATCTTACATATCCCTGGTCCTTAAAATGATTTTTCTAAGTACCTTAGGTTAAGTTTTTTCAGAAGGCGGAACTGATGGATATATTTTGTGCTTACTGTCTTTTCACTAGATAAGAACCTAAAAGGAATTTCTGTCAAAAGAAAAAAAGATGATTTACTTTATTTAATGTGACTGTTTCATCCATCATAAAATTAGCTTTCAGTAATTCAGCTCTTAAAATGGCCTTTTAAAGAATCTTGGTAAGTTGACAAGACTATTTTTGCAGTTTTGTTTCTTTAAGAATTACACTGATTTGCTAGTTTTTCTCAAAAATGCACAGGCAATTTGAAGAGAGCAAAATACATAATAATAAATTCAGCTTCTATGGGGATGAATAATACCCTAATCTCCAGTAGATAAAACTAGGCTTTGAGCTGTTAAAATTTTAGCTGATGTGAACTATAAATCTAAACTTCCGATACTGTATTTCAGGAATAGTATGGCATCACTAAAAGAACATTTTTAGTCAGATAAGAAAAATAATCCTATTAAGTAAACAAATCAGAATTTATTAAGCATTTGCAATATGCAAACTATTATGATAGATGTGATAGATGCTGTGGAGACTATAACAAAATAAAGAATGGCCTCAGAAATTTCACAATTACAACCAAATCCAAGATATGAATATTTGCAATAAATAAGTCACTTAATTTAACATGAAAAGTAATTTGTGAAGTTTTGGTACCTTTTATTTATAAGCAAAACTAAGTTAAGAACATCTAAACCAAAAAAAAAAAAAAAAAAAAAGAGAGAGAGAGAGAAAGAGAGAAAGAAAGAAATAAAAGCTTATCTTTAAGTTTAAGTAGCTTTGGGGCACCTGGGTAGCTCAGTTGGTTGGCCATCTGACTTTGGCTCAGGTCATGATTTCATGTCTGTGGGTTTGAGCCCCACATCAGGCTCAGTGCTGACAGCTCAGAGCCTGAAGCCTGCTTCAAATTCTGGATTCTGTATCTCCCACCCTCTCTCTCTGCTCCTTACCCGCTCATGCTCTATCTCTCTCTGTCTCTCAAAAATGAATAAATGTTAAAAAAAAGTAGTCTTGCCATTTTTATTAGATATTTTGAGATGCCTCATAAAATATTTAAGTGTGATGGAAGGACAGAAAGAGAACCAACATGAAAGTCTTTATTTAAATATTTCAGACACTGTTGAAAAATGACTATGTGAGGAAAATTTTTTTTTCTTGAGATACAAGTTGAACACAAAATGGCTAGAGCTTGCCTTTTTATAATGGAGTTCTTTAGTTTACTTATGCAACTTCCTACTTACCTATTAAAACCTCAACGTAAATCTAACGAACATTATTTAAGAATTAAATTAAATTAAAAATAAAATAAAACAGAATAAAGTAAAATAAAATGATTAAAGCCTATATATTCAACAAAAATATCCAAACAATGGTATTAAATTAAAAAATTCATTGTGTAATTAAATCCCCAAATACATCAACTCAGTCATTTTCGTGCAATAATTTTACAGCTCAGTGAACTAAAGAATCTGTCTGGTTATTTGTTGTCATGTGAACTCTCCCTGGTTTCCCTGCTTCAAAAATAAAATCAGTTTGGCCAGTTTTCCTTTTTTATCTGATTAATGTGATATCTCATATATGCAAATGAAGTTTATTTTTTCCATCCCCGACTGTCTCGTTGTGGTAGACCTGATGAGACAAAAGTAGACAATAGACATATGGGTTAACTCCTTATAAAATTAAAGCAAAATAATATAGAAGCTGGATATTAGAAAGGCACCATTATTTTTACTGATTACAGTAAAAGACCTTTCTTGTCTTGAATAGCACTTTGGAAATTCACATCCGGAAATTGAAAGCCGGCATAGATTCCATTACAGTGACTTTCATTGTTTTGGGGCAGGTATTTCATCAGTGACCGTTTACTTGAGAGCATTAAATATACCCCAGTTTCCCAGAATAAGACATACATTTTCTTGCATTGCATTTTGAATTCTTTATATGGGAAAAAAATTACCTTTTTTCAAAATTTTGATCTAATAATGTTTGATGTTCAGTATTTTCTCAGACTTATCAGTTATGCAGTAAAAGGGAGCAATTTCTAATCATTCTGAGGCTCAAGATACTGAACATGCAAATTTCAACAGGCACTAAGAATTATGGTTATTCAGGTGAGATAGATTACTGTGATTTCTATTCTTTTCCTGTTATCTTACTAAAACTACTAATTATATTTTTTCTCCACTATTTAAAAGAAATGTATTTCCTGGGTGGTTTTTAAGACTGGCAACACTTATTTGGTACTTACTCTATTCAATATATTTGCAAAATTTGTTCAGGTAAAATTCATCCTGAATTTTGTGGGTGAGGCTGGGTGGCTCATTCGGTTGAGTATCTGACTTCAGCCCAGGTCACAATCTAGCAGCTCACGAGTTCAAGGCGCATGTCGGCCTCTGTGCTGACAGCTTAGAGCCTCGAACCTGCTTCAGATTCTGTCTCCCTCTCTCTCTGACCCTCTCCAGCTCGTACTCTGTGTCTCTATCTCTCAAAAATAAATAATAATATTAAAAAACATCTCAGTGCAGACTAGAAGAGTAAAGAAAATGCAGTAGGTGGGAAAGAAAGTAGAGGATTAAGGATAATTATATGTAGGTCGTGAGGAAATGTGAAGTAAAACAGAGATTCTGAGGCATTAGGAAGAGAGTGAGGATAAGGACCTGGTTCAAATGAAGACTTTCAGTTGGAGTTATGGCAAGAAATTTAGTCTGATAATCCAGGTGGGAGCATTTTATAGTTAAACTAGAATTCAAGAAAATGTAGTTTGTTT
This sequence comes from Helogale parvula, assembly GCA_004023845.1. Lineage (NCBI taxonomy): Eukaryota > Metazoa > Chordata > Mammalia > Carnivora > Herpestidae > Helogale > Helogale parvula. The sequence goes on from PJEM01001528.1 coordinate 108,647, forward strand.
TTATCCTATACGGACAATGAGGAAGTCATGATGTGTTGGAGCAGAATAGTAACATAATACAACTTGTATTTTAGCAGTGGTTTCAGAAGTGTCCTATCCAACTTTCGGTCCCACCTAGCCAAACATTTATTGTTACTATGCTCTTGGAAAGTATTGTGCGAAATATTGGAGTACGTTTGCATAGCTCATGATCTAAGAGGATATGTATTTCAACAAAGGCTAAGAAGTTATCCTACAGAGTGACTTAACAGAGACCCTTTAACAATACTGTGAGGACATAGGGGTGTAATTGACTAACTCGGGAGACAATGGGGAAGATCTTTCACAGCGGGTGATTCATAAGCTGAATTTTAAAAATGTGTAGGAGCACAGGAACAGGGGTGGATAATTATGAAAATATTCCACAGACCCAAAGCCTTTATTTTACTTCAGATTTCTCCAAACATTATTTTATCTTTCGGAAAAAGGAAATAATTTTATTTGTCCTGAAAAACTATATAAATTGAAGGGTTGCCTTGACAACCGATCAAAGTGTTTGTAAATCCACAAAAAGAAGTCTTATTATTAACAATGAATTTCTGCACTTGTAAAGTTTTGGGCAATACTTTTAGAAAAGTGTAAATGCTGCTTCATGATATGCCTCATTTACATCTCCAGCTTATTTTTCTACCAATTTTTCGTAGTTACATATCATCTTGACCAAGCCAGGTTATAGTCAGAAACAGCCCAAACTCTCCCCTCTTAATGAATCTAGAATGGTAGTATTTGATTACAAATATCTGGTAGCTAGAAACAATTTTAAAATTATACATAGGCCCTGTAAATGTTGCATTTTAACATGAAACATATATATCGATATTCATTTCCCAAACATTTGCTGCCGGTCTATTGTCTTGTCCTTTGTGAATGGCATTGCTGATGGAAGTTTGATACTGCCTTACTTCTACATTTTCACCATAATCTAGATTTTCCGCTTTACATTCTTCAGAGAAGAACAAAAACTTTGAGGACGGTGTTCCAGATTTATTCTAGATATTTATGATTAATTTTCCAATATATCACTGTTACCTTTTCACACCCAATTTAACAATACATTTTTAGATTACACACCTTTGCCAAGTATTTACAAGTCACTTAATTTGTTTATCATGGTGACTATGTATCTTGAACTCATTTTAGTTGATTTACATGTTATTTAAATGTATTACATAGCTACCATAATAATTGCAAGTGGCATAAACAGATTTAGAAAGCCAGCTGCTCCTGGCTGCGCACCTGGAAGTTCTAGAAGAGTGTGCCTATCTGCTAGCAGGTGGTTTGCCTGCTCGAGAGCATTTAGCACATGCTGACCAGTACTCCGCAGCACTTTCTTTTTTAATTTTTATGATGTTTATTTTTGAGAGAGGGAGAGAGAGAGAAAGCGAGCATGGGGGAGGGGCAGAGAGAGAGGGAGACGCAGAATCTGAAGCAGGCTCCAGGCTCTGAGCTGTCAGCCAAGAGCCCCATGAGGGGCATGAGCCACAAACTGTGAGATCATGACCTAAGCCTAAATCAGATGCTTAACTAACTAAGCCACCCGGGTGCCGGGATCCTCAGCACTTTCTCACAGAGAGAAAGTTGTCAGTTCATTTGGGTAAATGGATTAGGTGCGTTTCCCTATAAGGGGCTCCAATATCATTATCATTATTTGCCAAACTCTCATTTATTTACCTTTGCACATGTTGGGCCCTCTATTCAAAGGCCCGCTGACCTATCATCCTGGGAAATTACTACTCATTTTTAAAGATTCCAGGAGAGGGGCACCTGGGTAGCTCAGTCGGTTAAGCATCATACTTCTGCTCAGGTCATGATCTCATGGTTGTTGGGTTCAGGCTCTGTGCTGACAGCTCAGAGTCTAAAGCCTGCTTCGAATTCTATGACTCCCTCTCTCTCTGTCCCTCCCCTACTCATGTTCTCTCTCTCTCTCTCCCTCTCTCTCTCAAAAATAAATAAATGTTAAATAAATAAAGACTCCAGGAGAAGCAGCAGTTTCCCTGGAAATTATTTTTAAATGATTTCTTGCTAAAGACTGTCAGGCAGCCTTTCTTCTGGGCTCAAACATCTTCCTGTCTAAATCGCTGTTGTCAATCCTTTTACACAAACAGTAATCATAGCTTAAATTATTGAGCACCTTATTATTATATATACTAGAACTTGTGTACAGCAATTTGCATGTATTAACTTATTTAATCCTCTTAACATCCTATGAGGTAGGTACTATTATTTTCCTCCTTGTGTTATTTTATAAATGTGAAAGAATCCTATAGAGTTTGAGTTATTTGTATAAAGTAACATAGTTAGTAGGTAAAACTGTCAGGATTCAAGGGTCAGCCCTCTGGCTTCAGAGGTCATGTTTTTGGAGTTTGCACTTACTGCCTCTCCACCACAAAACATTATATTTTACTTGTTGGAGCTCACAATGAGTGATTTGTTTCTTCTATTAAAATTATGTATCTTTCATCTTTTTATCCTTAACAGAGAGCACCAATGTCTGTTACATAATATTATTCACCACATTGTTTTTTTAAATTAAGGAATGAGATTTCAAATACTTTATGGCCATTTGAAATAAAGAGGGCTAACTGTATCAGACATCTTTTTTAAATTTTTTTATGTCTTTTCTTTATTTTTGAGAGACAGAGAGAGACAGTACGAGCAGGGGAGGGTCAGAAAGAGAGACACACACAGAATCTGAAACAGGCTCCAGGTTCTGAACTAGCTGTCAGCACAGAGCCTGGCATGGGGCTCGAACCCATGAACCGTGAGATCATGACCTGAGCCGAAGTCAGACGCTCAACTGACTGAGCCACCCAGGCGCCCCCAGACATCTTTTTAAAGTCAGTATGTTTAGTGAAAAGTAGAGGAAATGCTGTATTTTTCTCGTATTCTAGGTTCTTTGTTGTTTCAAAGATCCACAGAAGCTTATTTTTCATCTCTGAATAGTACGCACATTATTTGGTATTTGATTGTGCCGTCTTGTTACGTTAATAAATTGTAGAAGCTGAAAATTGATGTATCATTGAATGTATCCAAATAATATATATATGTGTGTGTGTGTGTGTGTGTATATATTTTTTTTTTCTTTTCTGCCATTCTATCCATAAAGTTTAAAGCACTGGTTGTCTGAGTTCATAAAATATCCACTGGATAGATAGGTTAGAGCCGCTCCATAGAATCAATGTCATACAAACCATGTGGGTTGATAGATTTTTTCACATCAAACTGTCATCTTGTCTCTGCTGTTACATTATATTTGCTACCTCAACAGTGACTCAAATTGTGATTTTTTTACAGCTGGTGCCCCGCTATCAAATAATCCAGTATATTTTTGACCACCCATTTAACAGTATACTGATATCCAAAAGGCTTTAGTTTTTCATCCTAAGCTTGAGTCTAAAAATTGTCTAGATTTTGTTGATGTTGTTGTTTATGATGGCACACATTTAGAAACAGATCTATTCTTGGAAATCTCACTGTGACTGGGAAATTATTTTAGAAGTCATGGCTGACTTATTGATGTAACATTTTGCTTTCCTTTCATTTATTTCTTTATGCCAGTTACCACCTGGCTTAACTAATGACATTTCCCGATGACTGCTGGCAGTAGCGCCCTGAGAGTTAACTCTGGGGAATTTGGCATTTGTGTAGGCTTGCGTATCCACAGCCCAGGAGCCACACATGTCCACAAATATCCATAAGAAGACACAATTTTGGTACATGATTTCTGAAGGATAGTTTTGAATTTAGATGGGAATGCCATGCTCTTTCAAGGATGGTAATGGATTGGCCTGCAGAGGCTGTAAAGGTCTGTCCAGGCAGTGGGCACTACTATTTGAATTAGGAGAAAACAAAGAGGAAAAGATTTAGGAGCTGATAAATAATCAAAATTGGAACTGCATATTGCGCTTGTGCGCATGTGTGCTATCATGTATATGTATGTGGAAGTTCACCATTGTGTTTTGGGAATAAGGTGGAGGGATATAAAAATAATAAAGACATATAAACATACAAAGATTAAAAAAGAATAAAATATCTTGTATAAGGAAAAAGGAGTTTATATCACATCCACTAAAGAATTTTAAGCAGGACATTAATATAATCAGATTTCTATTTTAGACTTTGTAGTTGTATAGAGAAAGCATGGAAGTGGGAAAGAACAGAGACAGATGGAGGACTGCGTATGCTATTTTTGTGATAGCTGAGATGAGAGATAAGTGGATCTGTACTGGGGTAGTAACTAGGAGGGTAAGGAGAACAGATACATTTGAAAGAGTTCAGAGAGAGAATACCACTTGGTAAATTACCACTAGGTAAATTACTAAATTGGGCTGGGGAGTGTAATGAGGGGAACATTTGGGAGAGAGTCAGAATGACGCCACAGCTTCTGGCCTGTGCTCCTGTGTAGAAAAGCTCATTGAGATTTATGAACACAAATGTTTACAGTATCAGGGAGATGAGGGAGGTGGAGATTGGGATAGAGAATTGTTTGGGACATGAAGAATTGCGTGTGCTTATAATATGCACAGGAGGTGAGATACAAAGGCAGCCGGAGCCCAGGGGAGAGATTTGGACTGACAGTGTAGGTTTGCAAATCATCACCATATGCCTGGTCATCGAAGTCAGGGGTGCCAGGCTGATCATAAAGACAAAACTCAGAGCTGTAAATGAGCAATCAAGTAGGTAAAGAAAGCACCAGGATAAAATCTACATGCTTCACATTTTGAACTTCTTACTGATCTCCATTAACACTTTCACTCTCTCATATCTCCCCACTGTTGAGGACATTACTTCTCTACCTGGAAGACCGGGTGCTTCCGTCTCACTCTCTGTCTGATGTGCTGCTCAGTAGCATTAGCCAACTGCACCTGAGATGTCAGTCAGGCCCAAGAAATCTGAAAGTAGGAGGAACAGAGAGAACCTGAAGCAGAGCAGAAAGAGCCAACTACATTCCCTACTTCATCTTCTTTATCATAGGTACTGGTGAATAGTGCATTCAAATATTAACTGTTTCCTGTCTTGTCAGGATGACATCATTTTTGTTGCCTGAACAATCTGTTCACATGATTGTTAAAATAATATTTAAAGCATTGCTTTGTATTTACCTATTTGTAAGCTAGGAGCTTCTCTTAGACTAGAAATTCTTCAGTGTCCTCGTGTCCAAAGAAAAGACAGAATATGATGCCAAAATGTCATTAGTCACTTAAGTACTTATTGGGGGACACCTGTGAGGAATAAAGCAGGTGGGGGCAAGAGAATGTGGGAGTGCCTCAGACCATAACGCAGATCTGACACCTGTGAAGGGAGAGTGGGGAAAAACAAGTTTAGGAAAGAGTAGCCTCAGTCTTGAATGCAATTTTCAGAAAGTTCCCAGTGGCTTTGAGGTGAATGCTGTCATATGCACACACACATATCCACATAAATACATATGTCCATATGCATCCACATACACATACGCATACGCATACACATCTGTTTTTTCCACAAGGGAGGTGTATGCAGCATACCTTCTTGGTTGCCACCGGTTGTATTTCAAATGCTACTTGGAATAAAACCAATGTAGAATAAACATTTTAATGAATGCGTGAATTGAATGAATGACTTAATGAATAGAGTTTTCTAGGAGTTTTAGTGGGTGTCTTTGCTTGCCTTTTTCTAAAAAGTAGATTTTCTTTGCTTGTGTTTTTTAAAGCAAATGCATATTTTCAAATATAAATAGTAAGAATTTAACGAATTCTTATAATAATGTCCTTGATTTCCTTAGGGTTACATATTCATCAATTAAGATTACTAGCCAGATAAATTATGTAATTGGTATTTATATCCAAATAATCGGTAAATATGTTTAGTATGGCCACAGATCTATTGCTTCCCTTTTTATTCCTCACGCAGACTTAAGTAAGAATGTGTGGTTACTCTCTGCTATCTCGTGTCAAATAATGACAACTGTTTTGTTGTTATTATTCAATTCTACACACATTATACAGCAGGAAATTAACCACAGAATGACACTGTTGCCATAACATTAATGTCAAACAATTATTGCTTCAATAGGAATCAATATTTAAAGCAACCAAGAAAATCTTGTTTTCAAAGAAGGTTTCCAATTGAACTAAAGTCCTTTTCTTTAAACAATGCAGTCTGTGGGTTTTAAATATTCTATTATTGCTCAGTGAAATGATGGAACAAATTTAAAATGTTAATGTGAATTAAATTTGACTAATAAAAAAGATGTAATTTATTTTCTTTCAGGGTTATTTGAGTTTTGTCCTTAATTTTAAAATAGATAGAATGATTGCATTTTTTTTTATACAAAGTATCTTCTAAAACACTATTCTTCTCAATGACTTGAGTTATATTCAGGCTTTGTAAATGTATGTAAAAATGTAATTTGGGGACATCTGGGTGGATCGTTTGGCTAAGTGTCCAACTTCAGCTCAGGTCATGATCTCTTGTGGTTCGTGAGTTCTGTGGGATGCCTTATGGGTTTTTATGTTGTTAGATACTCTAAAGAAAAATAACAAAATTAGTCCTATTGACCATGACTGAAAATAATACAGACAGCCACTCTGTGTTTGTATGATGAACACAGAGTGATCCATCAACTTAGTGCTCTGGGTAGGAAAGTATCCCAGACTGCCTCACTTTTTATAAGAGCACTGTAATATTTATGGTTTTTAAAATTGTCAAAAATTCAAATGTGTTTAGCTGCGACATACTGATTACAAATAAGATGACATAGCACATGTTTTTAAAATTCTTTAGTTTATTCTCAGTATGGGAAGTTAAGAATTTACCTAAAACATAAGAGAAAACCTAGTTGGGCCAAAAAGACTCCTGGTACAGGGAACAAGTCACCGAGCGCTTTGGCCTGTAGGGTAACAGAGAGTAAGCTACAAGTGGGTGTTTGCCGAGAGTTTAAGAAATAAATTATTTACAAAGATGTACACAGAGTGTAGGGCAGCATTAAGTCATAGGACAGTGTCCTAGAGCTAGTGGCAGTGATGGTAAGGCTCTTCCTCTTTCTTTAAGGCTAGAAAGGGAGAGGGGCCAGAAGTTACCCGAAACCAGAAACAGAGAGGCTAAGGAGAGGGTCACCCCACAGAAGCTGGGACCCTAAGTTATGTGTTCAAACAAGTGAAGCTAACCTTGCAACGAAGAAACTAAGGTAATAATTAATTTGGGTTCTCTCTATTTCCTCCCTCTATACGCCCACCACCCCAACCCCCAACTCCAATGTCAGATTCCAGCCAGAAGTCAGAAGCAAGAAAGCTCATTCACTGATCTATCCATACACAGGTGAGCCTCTCAGAGCACAGACCTGAGTGGACAAGAACGTAGTGCAGATCTGAAAGTCCATGACAGTATTACTCTCTACCCATCCTAGAAAATTGTTTACATGTCTGATAAAGGTGAAATATACTACTTTTTAAACTTTTATTTTTTAATATGACTTAGTCCTAATGTCAACCTGAAAAACTGAGTTTAGCTAGACCCTGCAATCAAAGCAGTGATCGCTGGTAGGGTCAGTGGTTTTTTGTTGCACGTAGCAGCAAGCACCGTGCAATCGACAGTGACTTCACGCGGTGTTTATGTAGCGGGCAGCAGATTCAGTCTAGCATGCTTTACCAGAAATTGCTGCCATACGATAAGTAACTCCATATGGACTGAGGCTGAAGCACTAAATCATTGTGTCTCCTTCATGCCAAGCACTGATTCATTGCAGTGTCTTACCCTGGAACTCATTGCTACTACGTTTTAGAAAATATACTTGTTTTCCCCCAATCACAATAATATGCTCAACTTCTTATTTCTCTGGCTGAATTTGATGATGTTGATATTTGAACATCACCATGTGTGTGCTCACCTATTTTCAATAAGGCATCTACTTATAATCACAGCAGGATTTGAATGAACCTTAAAGGTCACATAATCTCACTTCTTCCCACATGCATACCATCCCCAAATGATAGTCATATATCTGGCTTCTGCTCGAATAATTCCAATGACAGGGAACTGACTACTTGAGATGCAGCCTTTTCTATGCTTGGATAGCTTTCATTGCTAAAAAGTTCTTCCGTATGTTGAGTGGAAATTTATTAACTCTATTTTCCAAAACTTGGTCCTAGTTCCATTCTCCAGAACTATAAATTTAACTTTATATTCTTTGGTTAACTCTTAGGTATTCACTAATGCGAGATTTTTAGCAGAGCACACACTATTTAGATGTGACGTATATCCCCTTAGAGCCATACAGAACAAGTTTGTTCTGTTTCCTGTTTTAAGAAGCCGTGAGTGCTATTATGTTCTAATTTTATATAAGAATTCAAGGTAAAAATCAAACTAGAATATATAGAAGTGTCAATATCAAAGAGGTATTCAAAACTATACATTGATATCCTGATTCTGCTTCAAAGTTCATGGTAGAAGCAGGCTATATGTAGGAATTTCAGAAAAAAAATAATTTTCATTTGTACATAATATTGCTCATGCAGAGTTCTCAATCACAAATTGTGAACTTACACTTGATGTTGAAAATAAATCTGAATTTCGAGTGAAGGTTTTACTACTTCCCCTTATTTTATTTTCCATCTATATCTGAAAAAGATGGGAAAAAAGTGAATATGTTAACGGATGTGTGAACAAAACACAAACACTGACTATGTATTGACCAGTGATTTAATAATGGAACATACATATACAACATGGTATCTCCATGTGCTCTTGAACTAGAGCACTTCTTTTATGAGTGGTTTCTCCAGTGCTCCCTCCCTTCACTGTGAAGAGGATCACTCACATTACTTAGCCCCCTGCATCTAGTTTATGTTATCTCCCAAACTTACCTCTACTATAACCACTAGACAATGGGCTGAATACTTGCTAAGATAGTCTTACCTGGGTTCAAGTCAGCATTGTTAATTAAAAAAAATTTTTAATGTTTATTTATTTTTGAGAGAGAGAGAGAGAGAGACAGAGTGTAAGTAGGAGAGGGTCAGAGAGAGAGACACAGAATCTGAAGCAGGCTCCAGGCTCTGAGCTGTCAACACAGAGCCCCACGCAGGGCTTGAACTCACGAACCATGAGATCATGACCCAAGCTGAAGTCGAAGATTAACCTACTGAGCCACCCAGGCGCCCCAACATAGTTAATTTTTTATTGAGAATTGAACATTTACTCTGTCAGGCACAAAAGAAAATAGGAAGAGGAGTCAGTTTAAACTATGGAAATAGCAACTTTTTTTCCAGGATTACTTCTGCATATCACACTCTGCCTACATTTGTTTCCTAAGCAGCAATGTCTTGAGAATGTTATTTTTTGTTCTTCATCTTCTAGTATTATCTATTTTACTTGAATTCTATTCCATTAGAACCTGTTTCAGTCATTCAGAGTTTACACTTCAGTGCAGCTCAGATCCTATTTTGCTATTAGGAGAGCTGACCCACATTTAAGAAGAATCATGCTCAAATTTTTGATTTTCTCAGTGAAATAGAATCTGAGAAGATGAAACACTGAAAAAGTTTAAATAACTCATTTTGCTTATGCAGATACTGCTTACAGCTAAAGATAGTATGAAAGCTATCAACTGAATAAATATAAAAAATTAAATTCCCAACTCATCTAAAATATTTAACGATTCCTCTGATAATTTATGTATGCTCTATTCTTCAAGACACTATCATTTTTTTCTGAATAATATGATTGGAATTAGGGTTTCAAAATAAAATCAACCAAAATCACAGATGAATTTATGTACAAGAAAAACATTGATTATTTTTATATGAATTGCTTACAGTTAAGTGGACTTAGATCTAATAAAATTAATATAAAATCAAATGAATAATATGGCTAAAATTTTATGATTATGTCATCTTGGCTTATAGTCATAACAGTTCATTTCTGCCATTTTCACGAAATTGAATCTGTAATTAGGGCTTCTTAATAAAGCATAGAGCAAAACGTTGCAAAGCTAAAATAACATAATTGCTTCCTTGTGATGAGCAGCTCATAACATATGTATAGTATTTAGAGATAATCTTTATGGAGGGTGTTAAGTGGGCTTTTGGTACCTTTCCTTAACTGTAAAGTGTCACAACAAAAGACTTTTCTATGCAAGTGCTTATATATTTAGGTTTCAATAATATTTTGGATAATGAGTGAATTTTTTCCCTTGTAAGAGAGCAGCTGTGTTCTTAGGTGATGTCAGCGTATTTGCGGAAACATTGCATCATTTGTTAGGTTCACTTTGTACGCTACATTATACAAATGAGGTAAAAACAGCAGAATATTATTTATGGTGTTCTGTGGCTTTGAAAGTGACACCGCAGTCTTACTAAAAGTTGTTAAGTTAGCAGCACAAATGCAGATTTCTTCCTGCTTTTCGGATAGCAATAATATCCAGTTTCTTTTAAAATAAGAAAAAATGTACTTAACATGTTCAAAGCTTTAGTTCCATAGTTTGCAGTTTAGTAACAGGTTGATATATGGAAGAGGGTTCAAAATGCAGCCTATTTGATCAGTGTTCTCAACATTTTAAAGAGGGGTGTGAGCTCAAAATCATTTCTACCCAAAACTGACTTGGACTGGAATGATGGTGGGGTTGGAAGTTCAGAAACGGTTCCTGAGCTCTGTCAGTGCTTTATTATTCACTGAGAACCTTTAGGGATCTTCCACGAAAGAAAGCTTCCTCTCTGAGTTCTTCTACTTAAATTGCAATATACTGAAATGTTTTTATCTTTCCCATCTTTATAACCTATGTGCTTTGGTTACCACTTCCTGGTTTGACAACATTGCCTCAAAGCACAGAGGAGCAGCCAAAATGCAATTTCTGCTCAGCCTCTGATGTCAGGGTACTTCCTCACTCATGTATTAGAAGCAATAATGTTGCTCCTGTCTGTCCCAAAAGGCTCTCCCTCTGGTTTAGATTTCTGGTAATGGCAGAGTGATGATGAAGCACAAATAGAATGGAGAGAGAAAAAAGTCATATTTATTACACAACTAGCTTTCCAACCAGGTACTGTGCTAATTATTCATATATGATGTTATTCAATTTCCTTTCTGCTTTAATGACTCTTTACATCTCTCTAGCAATGCATTCAATTTCCTGATGAGACCTTCCAGAGAAATGCACAGTCCTGATTCCTGGTTGGTCTTTTCGCTACAGTCCCTAATTGCTTTCTTGTACTGGCAAACAAAGGCCCTGTGCTTGGTTTTGTTTTGTTGTTTTTTTTCATCTTCCTGAAAGTCTAAAACTTCAGCCAAGGGTGAGAGACCATTTCCTGGATCATATCCTGGCTCCACTTTCCTTCCAAAGTGGAAGGTACCTCTCAACCTAGAGACCATATTATTTCGTTTTTCGTTTTTTCCCTTCCCTTCCCTTCCCTTCCCTTCCCTTCCCTTCCCTTCCCTTCCCTTCCCTTCCCTTCCCTCTCCTCTCCTCCTCCTCCTCCTCCTCCTCCTCCTCCTCCTCTTCTTCCTCCTCCTCTTGTTCTTGTTCTTGTTCTTGTTCTGGAGAAACAGAAATAGGTAGATAAAAGAACTCTGCACATCGCTTTTCTTTTTCCCTCAAAGGTACAAATGAAAGAGGCTTGACTTCTTTATGTCTTCTAGATATATGATCTCTATTCATTTCTATTCTATTAACCTAATCTATTCTATTCTATTCATATTCTATTCACTTAATCTCTATTTCATTTCCAAAAGTAATTTTTAAAAAGCTGGCATTATTTCCAGTCCCAGGTTATTGAAAGAGGTAGAGGTTTGTTCTAATTGGGTATACTTAATGGCCTGTGATGTGACTTAATTCAGTCTGGACTTGCCTATCTCAGAAATTTGAAGTGAAACAGATAAATATAAAAGATAATCATACTCAAAACAACCGTACAGGGTAAGCATTATTATTTAAATTTTATCGATGAAAAAGTCTTAGACTCATACAAATTTAATGTTTGTTTATTCAACAATAGAGTGGCAAATTTGAAACCCAGTTCTCTTTAAATCCCAAGATAATGGACTTTACATTATAATATGATTCCTAACAGAAGAGATATATAGAAAAAGCTTATCTGTGACTTAATTGCACTAAATATTCAACACATGAACGAGATTTTGCAACCAAGAGACTTTATATTTTTGATAGATCGCATATTATATAGGTGATATATGACAAATGGTTGAGTTTGAGTCATTTTCTAAATAAATGAATAAGGTTTATAATTTTCATATAATAAAATACAGTCATTTTAAGATTACAGTTCAGTAAGTTTTAATAAATGTATGCACTTAGGCAAGTACTACCCGAATCAAAAAGATGACACAAAATGCACAATTCCACTAGCAGCTTTGCTTAGTGACCAAGACACTTTTGAGAAATATAACAATTACAGAATAAGAATCAGAAAACAGTGAAAGGGAAACTAATGCAATGTCACCATCTAGGTTCGAGCCATTTCTTCCCTAAAACAATAGACGCAGAGTCCTTCTCTACCAGTTGGATCTGAACTCCTTACTCCAGGAGCTATGAAATAAATAGCACATTAGAGTTACTTAGGAATCAGAGGTTGGCGTGCTGGAGTAGGCACAGTAGGGGGGCAGATTTCTTTCATCTACTCTATTTCCATCTCCGCTACCTAGAGATTGTCTCAAACCCTTAATGCTGTGTACATCCCAGGGCCAAAGCTGGAAATACATACAGGCAGTAAACAAATTTAGTGCATCTGCCTGCCTTACGAGGAAAGAGTTAGGATGCTACATACACCCCCCACCAACCACATCCTTGATAACCCAAAGGTCCCAGGTTGGCAATATTTTAATAACTTTAAAAAATTCTCTCATTCCTTGATGCAGTTAATCCACTCTGACCTCTCACCTCATATGACCCTTATCCAGTCTTTGCCAGAGATAGAAACTAGTTTGACCTGGTCTAGATTTCAAAGAAATGGTCACATAGTACTTCCTTGCTTGTGCCTGGTTGTGCCTGGTTTATTTTCCTCATTATATTTTTTGAGACTCATCCTTGTTGTATATATATCAGAATTTCGTAAATTTAATTGCAAATACTGTTCCATATATATATATATATATATATATATATATATATATATATATGCCTTAAATTATTTATCCATTCACCAGTTAACTGGTATTAGGTTTGTTTCCATTTTTGGTCATTATGAATAAAATGGTTTTGAACATTTGTGTAGTGGTCTCTTTGTGGGCCATTTTCCTTTTGAATTAAAAAATGTTCTGGGGCACCTGGGTGACTCAGTCGGTTAAAGTCTCTGACTTCAGCTCAGGTCATGATCTCACGTTCTTGGGTTTGAGCCCCTCGTCGGGCTCTGTGCTGACTGCTCAGAGCCTGCAGCCTGCTTTCGATTCTGTGTCTCCCACTCTTTCTGCCCCTCCCCCTCTCATGCTCTGTCTCTCTGTATCAAAATAAATAAAACATTAAAAAAATGTTTTTAAATGTCCAGATACATTTTGAATGCATGTCTTTTACTAGATAGATATATTTACAAACATGTTTTCCATGTCTGTGGCTTACTGAAACATTTCCTTGCTGTTATCTTTGGAAGCCCATAATATTTAATTTTGATGAACAATGTTTCGTGTTTCTTTTTTTCCTACACACTTTTATTATCTGATAGTTCTAGATATCAAAAGTACAAAATGGGTTTCTTAGGGCTAAAATCAAGATGTCAGCAGAACTGAATTCCTCCTGGAAGCTGCAGAGGATAATCGGTGTTCTTCGCTTTTGCCAACTCCTGCAGATCACTCACTTTCTCCGCTCGTGACTTCCTTCCTCCATCTTCAAAGCCAACAAGACCAGGCAGAATGCCTTTCATGCTACCATATTTCCGCTCCTCTCTTTCCTGCCTTCCTTTTCAACTGGTAATGATCCACTTTGGGCCCAGACACATGATTCAGTATAGTCCTCCATTGCAAAGTCAGCTGATGAGTAAGCTTGATTCTTAGTGCAGCCTTAACTCAAACTTGACATATACAGTAACATATTCATATGATCCAGGGATTAGTATTTGGATATATTTGAGGGGCAATTCTTCTGCCTACCAAACTCACATAGTTGTATGGTGTATCTTGAAATAACAGCACAAGCATTCTTCCAACTTTGTTCTTTTTTGTGTGTCTTCTTTTCTTGTATTTGTTTTCTTTTCTTTTCCAAAAATATTTTGAAATCATCTTCTTAATATCTTGCACACACACACAAACACACACATCAAAACTGGAGGAATTTGGGGGCGCCTGGGGGGCTCAGTCAGTTAAGCCTCTGACTTTGGCTCAGGTCAGATCTCACAGCTCTTGAGTTCAAGCCCCACTTTGGGCTCTGTGCTGACAGCTCAGAGCCTGGAGCCTGCTTAGGATTCTCCCTCTTGCTCTGTCCCTTCCTTGCTTGTGTTCTCTCTCTCTCTTTCAAAAATAAACATTAAAAAATTTTTTTAAACCGGGAGGAATTTTTATTTTAATTGCTAGGTGCCATTTTCTTTGCTTTTCCCTCTGAATTCCTTTGAATTATGGTTTAGTGTTTAATTTTACTGCTCCGTTTTTTGGTTAGCTTGCTTGCCTGTCTGCTTGCTTGCCTGCCTGTCTTCCTTCCTTTTCTCTCTCTTTCCTTCTTTCTGTCTTCCTTCCTTCCTCCTTCCTCCCTTCATTCTTTCCTTTCCTTTTGCTTTCTTTCCTTTTCCTTTTTTTCCTCTTTCTTTCCTTTCTCTTCCTTTTACTTTTGAGGTTTTATCCAGGGTTAACAATATGCACTTTTAAACTCTCACATACACCTTCAAATAATGCTATGGTACCGTTGTGCTACTTTACTTATAATCTAAGAACATCACCTTTAGATTGTTTGGGTTTTTTTGCTTTTGAGTTGTATGAGTTTTTATATATTTTGTATATTACTCCTTATCAGATAAATGATTTGCAAATATTTTCTCTAATTCCCTAGGCTGCCATTTCAGTTTGTTGATGATTTGTGCTGTGCAGAAACTTTCGAGTTTGATGTAGTTCTACTTGTTTACTTTTGGTTCTGTTGCCTTTACTTCTGATGCTAAATTAAAAAAAAAAAAATCATTGTGAGGTCCGCCTGGGTGGCTCAGTCAATTGAACTACTGACTCTTGATTTCAGCTCAGGTGATGATCTCACTCCCTCTGCCCCTTATCTGTTCGCTCGCTCTCTCTGTCTCTTTTCTCTCTCTGAAAATAATTTCATATACATATATATATATATATATATATATATATATATAAAAGAATTATTGTGTAAACCATTGTCAGGGATCTTACTGCCTAGGTTTTATTCTGGAAGTTTTACGGCTTCAAGTCTTAAGTTCTTTTAAATCTCTAATCCATTTTGAGCTGATTTTTGTAAATGTTAGATAGGAGTTCAGCTTCAATGTTTTGCATATAGCTATCCATTTTTCCAAACACCATTTATCAAAGAGACTATTTTTTCCCCATAGTATATTTTTCGCTTCTTGATTGTAATTAATTGACCACATACTAGAGGGTTATTTCTGGATTCTTATTCTGTTTTACTGATCAAATCAGTAAAAATAAAAAATAAAACATTCTCTATGTTAGTAAGGTCATATGATTTATTTTACTTATGTTCTAAATCTCACTGTACAATGGTATGGTTTTACTTTAAAGGGTCAAGTATGTTTTGAAGCAACTTTTATTTTTAAAAGAAAAAGAATCTTTTATATTTATTCACATTCTTATCATTGGCAACATTGTTAATTTCTTTCTAAAGATTTGAGTTTCTAACGGAATAATTTTCCTTTAGATTAATATTTTTCATATTGTAAACTTTCTCAATTTTTTTCAGAAAAAGTAAATTAAAAATAAAGGTAAAATAAAAATATTTTCTAATTTTTTTTCTGAATGCAAACTTTCCTTCCACTTTGAGAGGTGTTTTTGTTTTTGTTTTTATTTGTTTTTAACTCTATTACTAATTTATTCTTTTGTTTTCTGGCTTGCGTGGTTTCCAATGTGAAATCAGCCGTTGTTTTCATATTTACTTCTCTGTATATAATGTATTTTTCTTTGTTGGCTACTATCAAGATTTTCTGTTGATCATTGGTTTCCAGAGTTTTTATCATGATTTCTTGAGGTTATATTTTTATTTTTATTCTATTCTGATTTTCATGAGGTTCTTGGATCTATGGAGTTATATTAGATTTATTATATCATATTAATTTCTTAAAATTAGAAAATATCTCATTATTTTTTATGTAGTTTTTCTTCCTCATATTGCCATAGAATACAATTGCACATATATTAAGATACTTTGGGTAGTTTCTATTAATCTTTTATTAAATTTTTTAATGTTTTATTTATTTTTTGAGAGAGAGAGAGAGAGCGAGCGAGCGAGCAGGGGAGGGACAGAGAGAGAGGGAGATACAGAATCTGAAGCAGGCTCCAGGTTCTGAGCTAGCGGGACAGAATCCAACACGGGACTCAAACCGACAAACCGTGAGATCATGACCTGAGCCGAGGTTGGATGCTCAACCAACTGAGCCACCCAGGCACCCCCTACTGATTTTTCATTAAGCTCTAGTTTTTGGTATTTTTTATTTATAGGGTCTGCTCTGTTATTTTGTCAGTAATGTTTTTCATTTCAGATTTTTATAACATTGAATCCCATTTGTTTCCTTTTTGTAATTTATTTCCTTTTTTATGTTCATTTAAAAATTTCTGTACCTATTTATCACAGCTGTTTATAAGATCATGTTTGATAACTACACCATATTCATTCTTTCTGTTCTCTGTTATTTGCTGATTTTGTTTTTGACCATAGAAGACATGGTCAAAACCTATACATTTTTCTTGAATGTTAGTCAAAGAGAATTTTATTGTTGAGTATCTGGATTTGTTGTTTTTCTTTAAGAATATCTAATTTTGTTCTGGTCAGCAGTAAAAATATTTGTGGCTCAACTTGATATTTTCAGGTCTTATTAATACATTTTATTATCTAGACGAAACTTCAGGGCCAGGTAGGTTAGTTAGACTCCTAAGACATGACATGGGGGCTTCACCGAAAGCTGGGTCCTCACTGTAAACAATTTTGATTTCTTATTTCTGATTCTGTCACCCTTGAACCTCTCCCAAACCCACACAAGTTCCAGGAGCTTTTCAGCATATAGCTCTTGATATTTATTCCTTTTGGTCTAATTGAGTTTTACCCTATATGTACCCTATTACTCGGCCAAAATCGAAGGTAAACAGATTTCTAGATGTCTTTCTTCTGTATAACTTCCTACTCTCTGTTATTTTGTCTTAAAAAAATCCTACTGCATCAGACTTTCTGAGTTTTTAATCCCTTTCCACCACAGCAAAGTCACTCTGCTTAATCTTCCCTACTGAGATCTTTGTTTCAGGGCAGAAATCTGATATTAGCAAAGGAGTCATTTGATTAGTTTCCTAAATTAAATTAAAACAATAACAAAATTCCTAATTTAAGAAAAACAATAACAGCAGTAATATTAATGTAAAAATAAGTTCATAATTTTACGTTATCTGCTTAGGTAAATTGGTGGAGCTGAATAAAATTGCCTACTTGCTCACATTCACTTAGATACCTCGGGTATTTACAGACCTAATTATTAGCATATGAATGGGCAGATCTGCTCCTTCCACACTGTTCAACTATTCAGATTTCTCCAAATTAGCACATTAAGTGCTAAATGGAAAATACAAAACAAAAAACATTTTTAAAATGAAAATATGAAAATGAAAATTTCCAAAAATTAACTTTTATGTAGGAATCCTGTAATCCCTTTTATAAGTTATTACATGTTATGAATATACATTTCTATAGGATATTCATTTGTACCTAACACTTGTAAGCATCTGCCTTTATGCATAGTTTGATAAACCAATGTGAATTTTTGAAGAGTGTTATAAAATATTTATTTCTTCTTCTTTCTTTCTTTTTTTTTCCTTTTGTTCTTTTTTCTTTCTTTTTGTTTTCTTTTTGAGAATTAAGAAAGGAATATTTACCAAACACAAATAGTGTGCTAGCAGCATTCTGGTGATCTCATTTACTTTCATTTAGTCTTCACAACAACACTGTGAGTTATATATCATTCTCCCGTTTTCCACATGAGTAATCTTAAGAAGGGAATTTATTTACCAAGATATAACAACTATCAAGGTGTAGTGCTGGAACTTCAACCTAGTTATTTTAACCTGGAACACATTTTCTTTCCCTAAATATGATGCTTTTTTTTTATTATTACCTATTGCTATTTTCTTCTAACTGCATACCACGTTATAATCATACATCTGTATAAGCACAGACCACCTGTGTCAGCAGATGGTAGCTGTTCTCCTTTCTTCTCTTTAAATTAATTTATTTTTGAGAGGGAGAGAGTGGAAGGAGGGGGAGAGAGAGAGAGGAGAGAGGGAGAACCTAAAACAACTCGGAACTGTCAGCACAGATCCGAACTCTGGGCTCCATGAGATCATAACCTGAGCCGAAATCAAGAGTCAGAGACTTAACCAATGGAGCCATCCACATGCCCCTCTTCCTCTTTCCTCTGAATTCCCATTCACACATGTGTATTAGTGGAAGATATAGAATTCCCTGGAGGAGAAATAAAGCAAGAAAGAGAAGCTATAGAGCCCATGTGTGACAGCAAAAACATAAAAGCAAAAAGATGAAACAGAAAACAAAAAACAAAAACAAAACAAAACAAGAAAACCCACCCAAGTTGTGATATTTCTGTTCTCTAAAAAATCTGTTTTTCAAACTGTTTTCTCACAAGGTCTTTAGCTTTTCCTCTCTTCTATTTTCTCTCCTCTCAAGGACTCGCCTCCTTTCTTGTTGCCTTTTCTCCTCCATCCCTATACTTGGTTCCTCTGTGTTCAGTGTCACTAAGCATTTTCCACTTCCTGTTCCCTTCACTGGCCACGTCTATTCCTCTTTAACTTAGGCACGTGTCCTAAGTAGTTTATCAGGAGCAATATCCCCATTAACTCAAGTAAGAAAAAAAACACACAGAAACTGTCAAGAGAATACATATTGATGCTTCCAATGCATTGTTACCAAACAATTCTTTAAAACGTACCTAAAGATTTATGCTTCATATATATTTTTCTTTTTGTACTTCTCTCTGCTATTTAGGTAGGTGCTAATATGGTAAAAATAGTTGATAACAATGAAAACATTTATACTATAGAAAATAAGGCCCAGACAACCAGTGTTTAGTGCTTGTATGATGTCATAGACTATCAGTAATATTACTGATTATTACTGATTATTATAAATATATGTACACTGAATCATTTGCCTCAATATAATTGAATGTTAAGAGAGACATACTTTGGTATTATTGCTATAAACAACAGAATATTGGTTAAAAATTATTTATCGGTTTCCTGACAGATTTTTGTAAGACTCATGAGTGTTTTGCATTTATACTTATGACAATGAAAACTTGAAGGAATCATATCAAAGTGCCAAGTAAAAGTTTTGATAATATTCATCATGTCTTATTTTCTACTTAATGACAATGATAAAGTGGAGCAATGTTTTATTTCACAACTGCAGATGTTTCCCAATCGTGTTGGGATAGCATCTATGTATAAATGGATTTATGGAAGTATATATATATATTTTGGTTTTAGAAATGCATACATTTTATTATAAAAACAAAATAGCAAATTTCCCTAGCAATTTAACACCAGGGATTTTAAATTTGCATTAATTATTTAAGAAAAAATGTCCTGCTTTTTGAGATATGAGGTGATTGATGGAGCATTTCAGAATCATTCTCTGAATCATAATAACCTTTTAAGCAAATGAAAGTATGTAACATCTAAATAGTTATGTCTGCATCATTTCTTTTAGGGCCTTGGAAAGTCTAAAACTAACTTTAAGGAGAGCATCACAATGATTAAAGAAATAAGTGTTGGAATCTGGACAAGTACTTTTGATATCCCTATGCGTGTCACTGCTGCATAGAAATAGCACAGTTATGGGGGCCTGGGTGGCTCAGCCAGTTAAGTGTATGACTTCAGCTCAGGTCATGATCTCACAGTCTGTGGGTTAGAGCCCTACAGCAGGCTCTGCACTCAGAGCTCAGGGCCTAGAGCCTGCTTCGGATTCTGTCTCTCTCTCTTGTTGCCCCTCCCCTGTTCGCACTCTCTCTCAAAAATAAACTAAAAGCATAAAACAAAATTGAAAAAGAAAAAGGAAATAGCACAGTTATGAGAGAAGCCCATAAAACTATTTTATTAAGAAGTTACTTAAAAAGAATTAAATGGCATAGCATTATAAATCATTTAATTTGCTCGCTCCATTCCAGAATTTCTGGGGCAGTAAGCTCATTACTCAAGGGCCAACTGCAAACTGTTTTATGAGAATACTGCACTTGTAATGATTGGCTGTGTTTCATCTAGAAGTTGTTTTTAAAATCAAACACAAACGTAATTCAGCTATGTTGCCCTAAAAATCTATACACAAAAACTGGGCACTTTAGATTGCATGGCTTTATATACCTTTTGATCTTAGGAAAAATAATAATAAAAAATAATCTTACTTAAGACTAAAAATGTCATTGACTAAGACTAATAAAAAGGTAGAAGTATTAAGTGCTAATCTAGGGGAGACCTATGAGGCCTTCAATACACAGATAGCTAATGCCAGTCTGTTTTAATAACTTTTTAATTGTGGGTTAATTATTTATTCATTAAGTTGTTTATTCTAGTACTTTATCTAGAGTCTCTGGTGGCACTGGATGAAGGAATTCAAGCCCCCAGTTGCTTGTAAACAACCAAGCAGACATAGACATTTTTATTATATTTAAATTATTGTGATGGGAAATCACACGAGATTAGGCACTGAACCCTTTCAGACTTCATAAGCTTACACTTACCACCTGAATTAAAAATTTCAAAAGTTAAATATTACCTCTAAAATTAATTGAGTTATGGTTACTTTTGGACTCAAAACCAGAATATGAATTTATGGTAAATGCATACCATGGGAAGAGTGGGGCAGAATATTTGTCATCCATGTCTTGCTATACACTAGACCCATAATTAAACAAATGGTAAATACTTTTCTTCACAAAAACTTATTTAGGGCCAAGGATATGGTACAACATAATACAATTTCTGTCCTTGATGAGACCATGACCTAGTGGAAGATACAGCTGTGAAAATAAACCATTAAAATATGATGAGATAAGTGTAAAACACTATGGAGTTACAAAAGAGGAGCCAGGGATTGGGGAATTCATATTTAAGCTGGTTTTTGAAGAATGACTAGGATTTAACCAGGCTAAGCATGTTATTCCCAGGGAATTGCTCAGAGGCATTAAAAAAATGGGTCAGACACAGCAAAATTAAAGGGAGCAGTACATAGGGACATCATAGCATGGAAGAAGGTGAAACTCAAGGCATGTGTGAGGTTGACTAGTACATATTATTGTATGTAAGGATTTAAATTTTACATTTTATTTAGTACATAGAAAGCTGAGGACCAACATATGTTTTTCAGAAATTTGATACATTTTTATTTTTCTTTTAGATAAATAACTGGCGTCAGACTAAAATATGTATGGGAGTATTGATTTCCTATGGGTAGTGGGGAACAGAGTAAGAGTTATTGAAGACTATAGTGAGAAATAGTAAAAGATCTGAACTAAGGAATTGGCAGTAGGTTTGAACAGGGATAGGACAATTGCAAGAAATTCTACTGAGATAGAATAAATGTTAACTGATTAAATATGAGTGGAAAGAGAATAAATTGTTCAATACAATTCTAAACTTTCAGTATTTTTTTACTTTTTAAAAATTTTTTTTATGTTCTTTATTATTTTTGAGAGACAGAGAGAGACAGTGGGAACAGGGGAGGGTCAGAGAGAGAGGGAGATACAGAATCTGAAGCAGGCTCCAGGCGCTGAGCTAGCTGTCAGAACAGAGCCCGACACGGGGCTTGAACCCATGAACTGTGAGATCACGACCTGAGCCGAAGCTGGACACTTAACCGACTGAGCCATCCAGGCGCCCTTCAGTATTTTTTTAATAGTTTATTTATTTCAGATAGAAGAGACTGAGAAAGTCGGGGTGGGGCAGAGACAGAGGGAGACAGAGAGAATCCCAAGCAGGCTCCTAGCTTGACATTTCATGTAAATTTTTTGATATAGAAGACCTTGGTGAAAGTACCTATTTTGGTGTTAAGAAAAGTGTAATTAACTACAAAAGTGTGTGTGTGTGTGTGTGTGTGTTCAAGAACATTTGTAGTATAGTCTTTTGTGTATTTTTAAGCTGAAAAAGAAAAATAAAGATAAAAATCAACTTGATTTCTAAGAAATATTCATGTTGAAGAACTCTGGGAAAAGAGTAGTTTCTCAATAAATATTTGATTATAAATTAGATTTTATTTCTTGCAAATAGGAAACTTGAGATTATGGGAAGGTACCATCATGACAAAATTTCATCAGACGTTTCTAAAAACTGTCTTAATACCAACTTGAACATTACGAAACTGATTCTGTAGCTTTAGACTTGTTTTATATTTCTATTTGGCCAATATGGAAGGAAACCAACATTCCGAAGTGAAATATACATATTAACTTTTGATCACAGAGAATACAATGGGACTTTTGGAATAATTTCTAATAGTTTTTGTTAGCACTTTCATAATTATATTATTTGCATTATCATTTTCAACAAATTTTAAGCTAGATGGTTTTCTAAATGTCCATATATAAATAAAGTATCTCAGATAAGTGGTTAGAGGTACACTTCTGTAAGTTATTTAAGTATTTATTTTAAGTGGTTTTGATTAATTATATATCATTTTTATTAATCTTTTTAAATAATGAAAACATTTTATTTTTGTGGTTGCAGCATTATCAATTGTTATTCCTATTGCTAAAATTACTAAAACTAATATTAGCTATTATGTATTGCATAATTGATTTAAGTACTAAGTATTTTATGTGCATTGTCTCATTGATATTTATGCTAGGTATATGAGTCAATTATAGGACATACTACAATTAAATTTACATTTTCGGATAAGATACTATGACTCAAGAAGTTTCTTAGCGGATCACAGACTACTGAATAAGTAAGATGGAAGAGCTTGGATTAGAATCTGGATCTGTGTGGTACAAAAATCAGGTTTTAAATCACTACATTGTGCTGCCTTCCCCAGCTATGAAAACCAAATTTTTAAAGGCACAGCTGTTAAGCATTAGTTGTTGTTGGTATATCTTATCATTAAAAGTAGCAAAGGTTTCTTTGGCACAGTTTTATTGCTATTATAGAATATCCATCCATAAACTTCCTGAATGACAGGAATCCGTGGGGATTCTCATTACATAGACTATCCAAGGTCTAAAATACATACAGGATCCTGATATTGATTTAGATTGCAGCATAAACTTATTTTCCTGCTTCATTTCATTCCTTATTCTGGTTATTATTATCATTTTAAGAGGTCATAATTTGATGAGTTAAAATTGCTTCCAGAAGTATTTTGACATATGAGAAAATGGTCATAATAACTTGATGTGTCCCATGTAATTGCAAATAAATTCTGCTTTTGAAAATTTAGCTTCTTAGGCTAGATGGTGTTTGTAAGTGATGAATCACTAAATTCTACACCTAAAATTAATATTACACTGTATGTTAACTTACTAGGATTTATTAAACAGAAAATTTGGCTGTTTAGGAAACACAAACATGCACATACAAACACACATGAAAACTAAGGTAACTTGGAATCCTATAGGAAAGAGCACTTGTTATATGCTTTCCTCAATTTAATAAAACAGAATCTTTATTGAAAATAATTGTTATGTAAATTTACAAATATGATATGATTTTAATCCTCTGTTTTATTTGACAGGATTATCAATACTGACATAAGTGCATGATCACATCTTATGTATTCATATAAATTTTTCATTGAAGAAAAACTCAGATGACTAGAATACTAGAAAACTTCCTGTATTTTTAATAAAATAGGCTAGATTAAGCTGAAGTGGCTGAAAACAATAGAATTTGTCCATCATTTACATTGCATGCACATTGTGAATTGTCTGAGGCCTTTGCTTTCATTCTATCTGGATCAGTAATTTAGGGGATGTGGCTTCCACCATCTGGAATACCAGTCCCCATGGTAATAAAAAGAGAGTTGATGAATTGTATACATGCACTTGAAAGTTACATGTGAATTCTGTTCTTATGTTATTGGCCACAGCAAGTCACATGGTCTTGACTAACTCCAGGGTGTCGATAAGCAATCCTCTTACATCGGATGAAGTGATATTATTTGTGAACAAATCTAAAGAAAATTACAACTTCTTTCACCAAAACCAAAGAGAAAACATTAATGATGAGAAAAATTTCATGTGAAAATGGCTAAAATGTATGTTAATACACAAATTTTTTAAGCATATTAGTAATACTAAACCTAATTACCATATCAGTTCTATCTCAATCAGCTTCATGGTGACTGATAACACTTCAGATCCAAGAAAAATCTCTACATCACGTTCCTTATATCTTGGAAAGGAAAGTTGACTGCATCTAAGTCTTGAGATATTGTGAGTAGTGCTTCCAGCAGAAACAGAAAATGCTTCAAGCTGCAGGCAGGCTTTGGACAGGGGAATCTTTTTTATTCCCCTAAAATAAGTTTGAGCTTCTACATTATATATTTTTTTCAGCCTTATTGAGGTATGATTGATAAATAAAACTTGTGTATATTTAGTAGAAGCTTTTAAATTAGAGAATTACAAATATATTAATTTGTCAAAGTTTTCTTCTCAGATAGCTGAAACCCCTATATAGCCAGCATTATTTCTCAGTCATGTGAGAGTCTATTTTCTTCCTTTTTTTATGCTTCAAGTGGTTCCGGAAGTACTATGCAGTAATGTAGTACACCTAAATGATTCCAAACAACTGCAAAATGTACTGCAGTATTACTTCACGTTACTCTTAAAATTTGTCTATATAGAGGTTGAGTGTTACTTTCCTGAAAGGTAAGAATTTTTTTTTAATTTTTAAAATATTTTATTTATTTTTGAAAAAGAGAGAGAGAGACAGCGTGAGCAGGGGAGGGTCATGGAAACAGGGAGATACAGAATCCAAAAACAGGCTCTAGACTCTGAGCTAACTGTCAGCACAGACCTGAAGCGGGGCTCAAACCCATGAACCATGAGATCATGACCTGAGCTGAAGTCAGAAACTTAACTGACTG
Organism: Helogale parvula; assembly: GCA_004023845.1. NCBI lineage: Eukaryota > Metazoa > Chordata > Mammalia > Carnivora > Herpestidae > Helogale > Helogale parvula. The sequence goes on from PJEM01001528.1 coordinate 133,914, forward strand.
AGCCACCAAGGCGCCCCAAGAATTCTTTATATTGCCAACACTGTTACAGTTTTATTTGTCTGAAATCATTCAGAAAGATTTAATTGAATCTTCAAAAGCTTAAGGGGTCAGTTTTATTTACATAATTTTCGTTTTAAAATTGTGATATATCTCAACTAAAATTCTTTGTTTTTATAATTTCAAATATGTAAGCAGCAAAACAATTTTTAAAATGTATACCTAAAAATGAATTTTGCATTGATACAGTTGAATATTTATAATTAAAATTTTATATAAATTTATTCAAACACAAATCATCTTCAAATATTTGTATTATTTTTAAATGAACCCAAATGTGAAAAATATAACTGCATAATTAGTAATTTTGATTAATTAATTTTGATATATATATTTAATCAAGAGTGTTTATTGAACTCCTAGTATAATCCAGGAATAGTTCTAAGTATTGATATGAATACTACCAGCCTTTTATTTTCAGGTCAATCTTTTTTTACTGTAAATTTTACTATGACTCTCAGTTCACTCTTTTGCTAACAAAGTATTGCTTTAGTCATTGTGGCACATAAAACAGATGTAGAAAAATCAATGGGGTCCTAAAAGTAAATAGTGCCTCTCAATTTAGCTACCATACCTACATGAAACCATCCCCATAGCACAAGATTAACAGATCATGAAGCAAGTCAGTCTTAAATATACGTTGGTCCCCCTTAGAACACAAAGAAAAGAAACAGAAGGCTTGAAAACCACGATTACTTTTTACATGTCACTCCTTCCCAATTTACATTTATAGTTTTCTGATAGTCTAAAATGAAATAATTTACTTATTTCAAATTGTGTTTTAATAGAACTATTCCCCAGTATATTGTATGTCTTTGGGGAGATGAACCAGTTGTGAAAAATAACTACTAATACAGTCTATTTAATGTTTACATGCTAACATTTTCAGAATTTTATCTCACTAATACTATTTAAATTCTATATTTGGACATCATTACAGTGACTTTAACAACACATCTCATTTGTACTAGTAGAACTTTAATAAATTGGTCCATTAAGGAGATGCTAACTTTACTACAGTAAATAAGCAGTATTAACTACCAAGGACGAATATAATTGTCTCTAAGTGTTTTGAAGAGATTTTATAGGTGACCTTACTTCTTAACAGAGCCCAGAGCTTCTCTAGATTTCTGAGCCAACGTTTGGGTTCCATATTCTTTCATTTTTATTTCATTTGTTTAACTGTGAAACCTGCATATTTAATAAACATCATCATCAGGTCTGTTTCAGGTGTTCTTTGGATGAAGCAGAACACTGACTTAATCATTATTTCCTTTCTATACAAAATTTTATATAGGAAATCATTGGCCTAGACATAGAGGAGAATGTAGATTTGATTTAAAGTATATTTTACAAATAGTTATTTTCTTTTATTTAAAATTTTTAATGTTTATTTTATGTTCAGAGAGAGAGAGAGAGATCACAAGTGGGAAAAGGCAGAGAGAAAGGGAGACACAGAATCAGAAACAGGCTCCAAGTTCTGAGCTATTAGCACAGAGCCCGACAAGGGGCCTAAACCCATGAACTGTGAGATCATGACCTGAGCTGAAGTCAGACACTTAACCTACTGAGCCACCCAGGTGCCCCCACAATAGTTTTTTTAAAGGGACACTTAATGGTAAGTTTTGTGGAAAATCCCGACTTCTTCATCTTTTCAACATCCACCTAAATTTATAAAGAACATTTCTAACCTCATCAAAAATTTGTTCACAGACTGCAAATCACTTATCTTACCCTGACCCTCACCCGGTTTAGTTCCACAGAAAGCATTTGTGTTATGCTTTTAAAGCTTAATCACCTGAGAAAGGAATGTAGTCTTGGTATCAATGTTGTTGTATATCACATATTATTCATATTCAAAGCAAGCAGTTACTGAAAGGGAAAATATGGGATGATTTGTTTGTGGTCAAAGAAAATACCATCCAAATGTTTACCTTACAAAAAAAAAATTGAGAAAGAAAGAAAGAAAAAGAAAAACCCTTAAGCTTATTAGGAACAAACAAACTTTCAGTTGTGTTCACATTATAAAATCTCGTAGCATGAGGTAGTCATAGCTGGTAATTTATTCTCATTTGCATTTACTTGTGTCCAAGTGGAAGTTCAGATTCTAAACATTCACTACAAATTTATTTCAAAAGTCATGGTCATGAAGCCCTGTAACATTATAGCTTCACTTCCGTTTATATTGACAAATGCTCCCAACGGATCTGTAGACGTACTAATGATCACGTATCCACAATCCCAGGCTTGTCAAGAAACTAAATTACACTATTAGGAGGTACTCGTATACAAGAGGCCATATTTATAAATACACTTCAAAATATTGTTTTGAAAACCAATACATAAAAGCTTAAACAGATAGAAACAATACATGTAAATTAATTACGATTATTTTATGTATCAAATATTCAGAATGGGATTGTGTGAAAGACTACATTGTCCCAAAGCAATGGTGCTCAAATGTAGATTGAGATCTACAAATCATCTGGAAGGCTTGCTAATACACAGACCCTGGGTCCCACGTGCACTTTCTAATCTTTATGTCTTGGGTGGGGCTCAAGTACTTGCATTTCTAAGAAGTTCCCCGATAAAGCTGATGCTGTTTCTAGTCACCACCTTCTGAGAGCCATTGCTTCAAACGGTGATTCCATTTTCAAAACTTTGTTTTTACACACAACTTTACCTAGGATATAAACAATGGAAGGGAATTTATGGATAATCTAGCGTAGCATTCTAGACTTACCCAGTAGCAATTACCTTTTAGGGATTAGGGAACTGAGGCACAAGAATCAAGTGACTCAGTGAGTGCATAACTTCTGGCACTTACCACTGAAAATGAGTTGAAGATGTGCGAGAAGATTCATGACTTTATATGTTTTAAAAATGGCAAGATTTAATAAAAGATATGGGATTCTGTGAGAAAAAAGATAACTCAATGTACCAGAGCGACCACAGATGATTAGAAAATGCATTCTAAATTCACATAAAAAATATCACTTGAAACCAACTCAGTTCCAGCTTTTACATAGTAAGGAGATTGGAAGTAGTCATCTCCACCCTTACTAAATAACAGCTGAAAAGAGGATGAACAATCTTTCTCCACCCATTAGAGAACTGAAGTCTCAATGCAAACCACTGCCTAGGACTCTGGAGATACATGCACAGGCCAAAAAAAACCAGCCAACAGCCAAGATCAGCTGATCTGAACCAAAAGCCACTGAAGTCATACACTGACAGGAATACTTTAATGATGAGGATTGCAGACTAACAAGAGTGAAAAGGTTCTGGAGACCCCAGTCTTAGGGAGTCCTCACACTTTCATGGGTTTACTTCTAGGAACTCCCCCAGATTCTCAAGGTAACGAGCTAAGACAAATCAGAGGCAGAAAGAAGGAAGCAGTAACCTTCGGAAATACACTCTATATGTTTTCCTTAACAAAGGCCTACTCTTTATTGTAAAAGATCTTATAAGAGCCTTTTCTCACATAGACTAAAGAACAATTATTCTGTCTATCATACTAACAATACCAGTTGCTGGAGAAAATGAGCTTAGTATTGGTGGAAATGCAAAATGACCCAGCCAATTTGGAACACAATATGTAATTTCTTACAAAAGTAAAGTAATCTTATCATACAGTCTCCTAATTATATTCCCAGGTATTCACTTAAATAATTTGAAAACTTATATATACACAAAACCTGTACAAGAATGTGTACAGAATCTTTACTCTTAAACACCATAATTAAAAGCAACAAGAATTTTCATCAATAGGAGAATGAAGAAACCTAGTGTGATATAGCTATACGATGGCATATTATTCAGTAATAAGAAATATGAGCTACCAAGCTATGAAGACACAGATATACCTCAATACATATTTCGAAATGTAAAAGACAGTCTTAGAAGTCTACATACTGTATGATTCCCATTATATGACATTCTGAAAAGGCAAAACTATAGAGACAATAAAAAATTATGGTTGCTGGAGGTCCTAATGAAGAGAAGGGGGTTGATTAGGTGAAGCACAGGGGATTTCTAGGTGATGGAATTTATTTTATACGATACGGTAATGGTGGATACATGATGTCCATATATCAAAACCCATAAAACTTTACAAGATATGCCTTAATAGATGTAAATTTGTTAAAAATCAGTTAAGAGATGGGAGATGACAGGATGAAATGCAGAATATGACAAAGGAAGTCAACTGTATCACAAATGCATGAAACAGTGTCACTAAAGGGGATGGAGGGAAAGATGCATGCAGCCTTAGAGAAACTTTGGAAATGAGTGCAAACTGTGAAGTTAAAGGCAGAGGCGTGGTGGATAAGCATTGCACTGTGGTTGAAAAAACTGTTTATTGGATCCACAGGTTAATTCTGATACTGCTATGTATACCTACTGGAAATAAGCAACTGAGTAACGGACGTTAGGTAGTGAGCCAGGTTTCTCAGTCTGCACATAAGTAAGGGGAGGAGGCTAGAATCATTCATAGGTAATGAAATATAGTTGGACACAGTATAATCTTACAGCTTCATTAGATACATATATACATATTTGAATATAAATTATTTATAGTTACATGTATATATACAGAGTACTATATATTTTGTTGCTATTTAAGCTAAAAGAGCTTGGAAATATCAACATTCCTGTAGCAGTATGGATACCAATGCACATATCTTGGTTTTGAGTACTATTATTGGAAAAAAAAAAAAAAGGACTGAGAGCTTCTTGGAGAAATGTCTGATTTTAGAAATAAAGAATAGACATATAGGACATAAACCATACAAAATGAACTTGGAGCATCTTGCACTGCCAGAAATAACAGAAATGTTCAATAATAATAATAATAATAATAATAATAATAATAATAAAAGGGGCAGGCACCTGGGTGGCTCAGTCAGTTAAGCATCCAGCTTCGGCTCAGGTCATGATCTCATGGTTAGTAGGTTCGAGCCCCGCATCGGGCTCTGTGCTAACAGCTAGCTCAGAGCCTGGAGCCTGCTTCAGAGTCTGTATCTCCCTCTCTCTCTGACCCTCCTCTGCTCACACTGTCTCTCTCTGTCTCTCAAAAATAAAATAAAAAAAAAAAAGAACAAATAATAATAATAAACACCTACATGTATGGGATTATCTCCAGGAGCCAATTGGAACTCTAAATTGCCAAAACTGGAACAATTTAAACAATAAAGTAGTTTTGGATAATAACCCAAAGCATAAGAATTTCATGTGATAGAAATAAATACTTTATAAATAAATAACTGGAAAAGACAAACCTCTCTTGTAGAATAATTCCGTGTAATTTATGTGAATACTCCATCCTCCTTAAGCGTGAGCGGTGTGTGGTGACTTTCTTTCAGAGTACAATATGGAATCAGGGTGGGGGGAAAGGTGACTTTGCAGTAGAGTGGAGAAACCTGGCAAACACTACCCCAACCAAGTAATCAAGGTCAACATCAACAATGATAAATCATACTGACAGTATGTACTCTTGATATGATGTGAAAAAAATGACACATTACAGCTATAGTCTTCATCCCAATAAACCATAACCTCAGTTTGATTATGAGAAAAACATCAAACGCATTTCAACAGAGGGCATCCTGCAAAATCCTACAAAATCACATGCAGAAATAAGAAATTCTGAGAAACTCACAAGCATGAAAAGCCTAAGGAAACATAACCAGTAATGTAATGTTGTACTCTAAAATAGAAGAAAGACTTTAGATAAAAACTAAGGAAATCTGAATAAACTATGTGGCAGTAGTGTATCAATATTGGTTATTAAATGCAGCAAACATACCATCCTAACGTAAGATAGTAATTATAGGGAAACTCAGTGAAGGAGTATATGTGAATTCTTTGTGCCACCTTCTGATTTTGTCTGCAATTTTGAAAGTATTTAAAAATAAAGTCTAGAGGTGCTTGGGTGGCTGAGTCAGTTAAACGTCCAACTTTGGTTCAGTTCATGATTTCATGGTTTGTGAGTTTGAGTCCTGCATCGGGCTCTGTGCTGACAGCTCACAGCCTGGAGTTTGCTTTGGATTCTGTGTCTCTCTCTCTTTCTGCCCCTCCCTGCTTGCACTCTGTCTCTCAAAAATTACTAAACATTAAAAAAATTTTAATAAAACCTATTAAAAACAGTTGAAGCCTTTATTAAACAGTTACATTACATAAAAGATGCATTTACATATGTGAAAAGTCTTATTATTCATGTGCATTTTAGATCAAAATCAAAAATTACTATTTCCCTAGACACCTGCCATAAATGATAGCAAAATCTACACCCAGATTCTTTAATGCGTCTTTAAATTCTCCTTTGTGTGGGAATGAATGGCTAATAGCTTTGCATTGTGTGTCTCTGAGTTTTAAAATCTTTTTCTTCTTCATACCTGAGTCCTCTAACCCTTTTAGAAGCTAAATTTTGTCATTCTAATATGACTGTAATTGCTGTATGCTACTCTACTCCGCATCCAACAGTATCGCCTCAGGGAAAGAAAGAGATAAGTGCCCTATTGAGTTTAAATAGATTTATTCTGCAGATTTGCCAAACTACATTTTATTTTTAAAAAATCCTATAAAATAAATCTGAATCTGTTTCAGTTGCTTCATTTTTCTGATGGTGAGATTTTTGAATGTGATTTTGTGTGTGTGTCCTGTATGAAAAATCCAAGAAAAACAAATCAACTTTTGGGAAGAACTATATTCAACTGTCTCTGATTGTACTGGGAAGTTTATTTAATTTGGCAGCAGCTCTGCAATGCTTTCCCAGGAACGAATTGTGATATCCATAAGAAAAACAGTTGTGTGATGGTCCGTAGCACCTTCTTGTCTAAAGAAGTGAACCACACATTTTAATAGTACATGGGTTGCGATCATTCAAATTTTATAATATATTATCTTAATTTTACCCACAAAGCAGATATATTTTATTTGAATAGTTGAAAATAGTATGAACAAGGACATGGAATCAATAGCATATATCCTTTCTTTTGTTTTTAAGTTGGCTAAGGTTTTTGGAAAAATCTAATTCAAAGCTTTCAAATTTAATTCCAGGGCACTTTCATCGAATTGAATCTTTAAAATGTATAAACAGCAAACTGTTCAGGTTGAGAGGGAGTGGAGGAGATGGAGAAGAAAAATCCTTTCTTTTTGTTCCTAACCACTCCATCTATCTCCTCTATCACAGAATCTTTGTTAAAATAAGAAATTGGACTTGAAATTCGTGACAGATCCAGTCCCTTCATTTATCAATATGCCTTTAAAAGGATCCTTTTGAAAAAAAAGGAAAGTTTGAAGAGAGGAAGAAATTCTAAGCTGTTGCAGGACTTATTGATGGTCTTATGGTAGATGGCAGATGTAAGCTTGATAAATATTCAGAAATATTTGCAGAGAATAGAGACCTTGCATCCATGACTGCTTCTCTTTCCACTACATCACACATCTTCAATCATAATTATGGTTATGATGGAAAAAATGAAAAATTTATTTAAAATATATGATCTCATTTAAAGGAATTGAATTGCATAGATACATTTGGGAAGGTAATTTTTCAATTCAAAATCTCAAATTGTTCAATTATTTTAAACTTCCCAAATCTCAACTAATATCACAATGCCTTTGTCACCGTACCAAATCTTTGTATCAGACCCACCTATTCTGTTATTCAACGTTGTTCTTACATCAAAAACTTACATCAATGCCTTTTTACAGTTCAGTAAATTTATTTTAAAAGAAACATGTATTCAATACCAATTGTCATTAATAGAAGTTAACTGTCAAAATAATAATCATTGAAATTAAGAAAATTCTCTCTAGAAACTATCATCTGTCAAAAGCTGCCCTTGCTTTGTGAAAAGCAAGATCAACATAGTCATCATTCAAGATTTTTTAAAGTAACTTTGAACCAAGCTAAAATTTCATTTTGGGTGATGAAATAGAAGATAGAGATAGAAGATAGAGAGTGAGCTTTCTAAGGTATAACTTGCTAATTTTCTTTTCAATCTTCAGTTTTTCCACTTTTTTCATCTCCTCTAATACTCTAGCCACATGCTGTTCCCTGAAAACATGGATCTTCACTTGATCTTCTTCCGGGAAAATGACAACACTTCCTTTAATCTGAAGCTATTCTCCTCCTCCTCCTTTTTCTCCTCCTCCTCCTTCTCCTCCTCCTTAACATTTATTTATTTTTGAGAGACAGAGACAGAGTGCAAGCAGGGGAAGGGCAGAGAGAGAGAAAGAATCCTAAGCAGGCTCCAGGCTCTGAGCTGTCAGCACAGAGCCTGATGCGGGGCTTAAACTCATCAACTGTGAGATCATGACCTGAGCTGAAGTCAGATGCTTAACCAACTGAGATAGATACTAAGGTGTGGCTGAAACTGATTCTTTACACAGAGAACAAAATTTCAGTTGAATCATGTCATTGACTTCGTTTCATAAAATATATTTTTTTCCTGAGTTTAAAGCAATTTATATTTACTGTGAAAAAAACAGAAAAAACCCTAATAATATGATTTTTAAAAAAATATCTCAGGGCATTTGGGTGGCTCAGTCAGTTAAGAATCTGACTCTTGTATTTCATTCAGGTCATGATCTCGCAGTTCGTGGGTTCAAGCCCTGCGTCAAGCCTGCACTGATGGTGCAAAGCCTGCTTGGGATTCTCTCTCATGTTCATGCTGTCAGTGCAGAACCTTTTGAGATTCACTCTCTTCCTCTCTTTCTGCCCCTTCACCATTCTCTCCCTCTACCTCTGAAAATAAGTAAAACTAAAAAATTAAAAATTATCCTACACAAATATTGTTTCAGTTTTTTAATGCAGCACCCCGTGTATGTACAAAAAAGTTCACACATGTCTTTTACATAATGTGATCCTATGTACTTTAGCATTTAACCTAAAACATGAAGTTAACATGTTTCTATATTATTATTTTGCACTTATTTACTTATTTTTGATGAATGAATGAATGTGCAAATAAATGCATAAAAAAAGTCATGATCCTGTACTTTGATATCTTTTAGAATTAATGGCAATCATTGATCTAGGGACAAATAAATTAGTCAATACCTACTTCTATTGCTATGATCAGATCTTTTAAACTTTTGTTACCTCAGATGGTGTGTGAAAGTGGCGGATATGTAATCTTGAGGTCCTGAAGGGAATGAGATGGTCAATAAAGGTTCCTGGTGGCAAGCAATAGAAAACAGTTCTATAATTAAGAAGAAACTTAATTTTAGTTGGAATGATACCAAGAAGCTCTGAGAATTCATGGAAGACTGGAGTTGTCTAGAAAAATGGGCCAGGACTAATGAAACTTGTTAGCAAGAATTATAGTTGAGGTCACACAACTGAAATTGTGTGTTCAGAATCCATTTTAACCACTGACATTGTCACTGGATTCTTGCTGCCCCTAGACTCTCTCAGTCCTGCCATTGTGAGCAATTGCTCTACTTTGATAGTATCTTTGTGTTAGCTCACCAGAATTGTATGTCATGGAGAGAACATATGATTGGCCAAGCTTGTATGCCCATACTCAAGAACCAGGAAAACGGAATGTAGTACATTCATGTAATGGAACACTATTCAGCAATGAAAAGAAAGGGAAAAGAAAAAAGAGAAGAAAAAATAGGGGAAAAAAGAATAAATACTAACATATAAGAAACACAGATGAAACTCTGTAAAGTTTTACCTACCCCTGCTAGGTAAAAGAAGCCAGATACAAGACAATACATACTATGTGGTATGTTTTTATATGAAATTCAAGGACAGGTAAAGTTAATCTGTTAGGACTAGAAATCAAAGCAATGGTTGCCTATGAGAGGCAAATGTTGACTGGAAGGGTTCATAAAGAAACTGTGGCATTATGGATATATTCTACATTTTGTCGTGGTGGTAGTTAGAAATACGAGTAGTTGTTAGGAACAACAACAGCAACAACAAAACTTGATGGGTGTCCAATTTTTTACCCAGTTGTTTTTCACACTTTACATTATTATTTTATCCTGATATGACATGTTTACCAATACCAAGAGGGTTGAACTGGAGACTTATTGCAAAGCACTACTAAATTCTTTAATTTCCAAAGAACTTGACATAGTTCTTTCAATCCCATTTAAATAATTATTCACAGTGATTCATCTCCACAATGTAGGAAAAGTGAGGGCTGTGGATTCTGCCTCAGACTATCTGGGTTAGAACTCAAGCTCTGCTACTGACCAACTGTTCAACTTGGCTGAGTGTCTTAACTTTTTAGTCCAGGTTCTTCGTTCACAAAAAAAAGGCAATAATAATAGTACCTACCTTTTATAATAACGTTAATGCCTGAAATGTGGTAACTGCTCAATGTGTATTAGCTATTATTATTTGAAAATCATCAAATTCTAAAATGTCTTTGACCCTTTTTATATTGCCATCTGATCTGACCATAAAAATGTAAAGACAATTAATGAATTTATGAGGGGTAAGTCTTTGTAAATCTCTTCCAAATGAAGAGTCCAAGGTAAAAGCTGATTTTAGAAGAACAGCTTTTGACCTTGGCCTGAATTTTCTTTTAGAATCAATTCTCAAAGGGTGCCGTTAGGAAGAACTATCCAGGAAATATTGACTGGTATTTTGGAGAGATTCTGTAATTGAATGTATTTTAGCAGGGCAGAGAATGAAAGCTTGTCAGGGGGACTCATGACACAAATTAGCAAGAGTCTCAGAAGCTATAGCAACAATATTTGCTTACTTGTTAAATAAGAAGTGTATTTACTCATTAGCAGGCATTTTGATCAACATACATAATAAGCACCTTATTTGAAATTAGAGATCTGAGTTTTAAATATAAAAAAGGAAGAATAAAGGCACTGACATTTCATTTTCGGCTGATGAGTAAAAGGAAATTTTTAACAAACAGCATTTTCTATAAATGCAATCCAAAAGAAAATTTAAAATTAAAGCTGTAGTTAAAAACCCTAGAGTAGCTAAAACTTGTCGTTAGAACTTTCTTCCTTTCTTGAGTTGTTCTAGTTTTTCTCACCAGGGATTTTACTTCCTCTCTCCCGTCCTCGTGTATGTATTCCTCCTCACCTAGACACCTCATGCATTTAGAGTGTAGTCCACTGTGTTCTTCTCCTTAGGGGAAGTGCGATTCTGAGTGGTCCCTGACTCCATAGAGTGATTTTGTATAATATATTCTGGTTTTGTTAATATGCAGTGTGTGACCTTGGGCAACTTAACATCTCTGTATTCCAGTTTTTGTGTCTGTAAAGCTGGGCATTCAATAGTATCTCCTCCTAGATTTACCGCCATAATGAAGTGAATTCATATATGCGAAGTGCTTAGAACAGAGTAAACATTATAAGGGTGTTAGTCATCTCATCAGAGATGAGATTATTTGCACTACAAGTAATAAATATTATTATTATTATAAAGACTCCGATGAGTATTTATGTTTCATGGGAGAATGTCATGGAAGAGACCTTGCAGGATTTGATGGATAGCATCTGGATTTGAGCACAATATTTGGTAGGCATTGACCTGCCACAGAATCCCTCAACTCTTACCACCTACTCCATCCATTCATGAAGCCAAACCTTTACATAATAAATGTGTTCTTTATTCTGCATACAATGGGTAGGATAAAAGAAGTGATATTTATAGCCCTGGATCGGTAAAATCAACTATCACCATTTTTTGCTCCTTTCAGGTTACCTCAAAGAATATTTTAAAAATTCATATTTTAGATGTCTTTCAATCTTGTGTATTCAGAAGCCATAGGAAGGCCATAAGATTAAGTCAAAAGTGCTATTGTATAATATTTAAATTTCCTTTTATTCTATTTTATTTTATCTCATTATATAGACTATACAAATAGTGGTAAATTTTGAGGCAAATGACGATTAATTTATATTCATTAGGAAAAGGGTATATTCACATGTTTTGAGCACCTACTTTATTTAAAACATTATGATAACAGCAAAAGTATCATCCAAAGTAGTCATCACTTTTGATCAGTAGGTAAAAAATTGCAGGAGTAGGATGAATGTTTGGGATGTTTAATGGTCAAGGATAGGAGATGGCAATTAACATAAGAATCATGGCTTCCCCTCTATTCAGGACCAGTGATGTTTTAAGGCCAGCCATTGAAAACCCAGAAGTAAAGTCTTCATTATGAGATAAATGGCCCTTATTTTGTGGCATCTGACTTTTAATACTGTAGTATCACAGATTAAAAACACACAAATGGACAAGCAAACACAAACTTACCTCTCATCCTCCCTGACTCTCTAGTCCTGTCAGCCCAGTATGATCCTTCCCAGACACCAGACTTTATAATACACCTGCCTCCAGTTTTTTCAAGTTAAGTATAGGGTCCTCAGACAAGACCATATAGATACATTTTCAGGTTTCGAAATATGAAAGTGTCTTCATGATCAGCAGATTTATCCTATTCACCTCTCCAAGTCTCCTAAGACTATTGACTGTAACTCTGTCTCTCTCTCCTGATCCAAAAATTGCCACAATGGATAGCCTCTGTTATAACAGGCTCCAATTTCATGTTTGACATTCATTTGTTCACTCATACAAGTCATTCATTCCTTTCTTAAAGATTTATTGAAGGCCTACTTTATACCAGGTATTGTTCTAAGTATTAGAATATGACAGAAGTCTGAGTTACTGGCCTATAATAATGTGAGAGAGAGAGAGAGACAGAGAGAGAGAGAGAGAGACAGAGAGAGAAGGAAGGAAGGAAAGAAAGAAAAAGAAAGAATAAAGAAAGAAAGAAAGAAAGAAGAAAGAAAGAAGAAAGAAAGATGTTGAGTTTGTTTTGGGGGGCTGGAACAAACTTAGTAGGATTAGACATATGAGAGAATGCAGGGTGGTGTGAGATGGTAGAAGTAATTGGTAAAGAATCTTAGGGGTCAGTTTCAGATTTGATAAAGTAAGAAATCTTGGAAGCAACTGTCAAACTAGTTCATAGGCATCTACTATCCAGGGCAAAGATGCCGTAAGACAAATAATATAGATATGATGAAAACATTCTAAAAATTAGAAGGTGGGGGACTTTGGGAGGTTATGAGGGCAGAGCCCTCATGAAGGGAATTAGTGCTCTTATAAAAGAGAGCCCAGAGAGCTCCTGCTCCCCTTCCTCCCTGTGAGGATACAAGGAGTCTGCAATCCAGGACTCTCATGCAACCATACTGATGACCTGATCTCAGACTTATAGCCTCCAGAACTGTGAGACATAAATTTGTTTATAATCCCGTCAACTTGTGGTATTTTGCTATAGCATCCCTGACAGACTAGACATATGATAAAGTTTTTGTCCCCATATTTTCCTTTTTCCCTTTAAACAGAGTACAGGTAAAAGAATGAGATATAGAATTTTAAAAAAGCACATGAACATTTGGTATTTTTTTCCAAAAGTTTAGGTCTTCCATACTAAAGAGCCATAACATGGAGGGGGTTTAGACACAGACAATATGTTGCAAAAAAACATTAAAGGAGAAGAGTTTTGCCTTGTCTGGAGTGAGATTCCTAGGGTTAAACTGGCAATTAGTGTTCTGTGCATATTTATCAGTGTCAGAATTCCAGAGCAGAGTATGATGAATCTGGAGAGATGAAATCACAGGCTTCCTAAAAGTTTACTAGGCAGTAACCAAAGCGAAAAAAAAATACAAAAATATTTTGAGCCTCAAGCATAGTGGAGAATTAACAGCAACACCAAAATATAGCAGGGAGGTGCCTCAACAGGTTGCTACTTGAGTCCATAGTAATTTCCATCAGATCCCTTAAAACTTGGACATAAAAGCACATGATTTGAGAAAAAGCTCATTAGTATTTCTCTCTCAGGCAATGTCTATGTCCCTCGTGTATAGGAATCAGAAGCAGAGACTGTACAGAGCAGCAGAGAACCACTGGACATGACGGTCATGTGAATGAACAGGTAATACAGACACCTCAGAGGAAATGGGGACTCATGAACTGCTTTACTACCTAGATTGTATAGGGGCTAAGAATTGAAACATTATGGAAAGTACAGATATGTTTCTTGGGCTTTTGAGTTCAAAGGATGTAATTTGTGTGTTAGATATATAGAGGGATACATAAATGTATGTTTCTAAAATGTTATGTTTCTAGAGAAGATATTTACCATACATAATTTTCTAAGCTTGGTTGATTACTTCACTAACAATTCTTTGGCCAGTTACTTTGTGCTAAACCCACTTCTGGGATCTGAGATACAGAACTAAATAAAGCAAATAGAAGAGGTCATTTCTATTGAACACGGAACACTTACCTTTGGATGGCGGTGCACACAAGTTATGGAACATCTCCAGGAAACATCTCCATAGAAAAACAAATTGAAGCATGCTACTGTAAGTCAAGAAATTAAGACAAATTTATGGATTATACAATATCTACAATAGTATTCAAGGTAATGTCAATTTTATCTTATTTGATAGAAAACTCTAATTTCATAGACTGTGATTTAAAAATATTAGTATTTCTGTTTCTCAGTTAGGTACTTCTTTCCTTGTCTCTTTCTTTTTTCTCTCTCTTTTTCTGCCTTTCTCTCTTCCTATCTCTACCTCCCACTCTTTCTTTCTATGAAGACTTCCACAATGCTTTGAAATAAATACCTTTAATACTGTTATTTTGGGAAATGCTAATGTAGAACAAAAGCTTAACTGGGAGAAATTGTTCTTATCCATTTGTTATAACAATAGTCATGTTGTTATATATCATGGTGCAAATTTTGTTTGAATGTGATTAGTATTTGACAATAGTGTTTGATCTAAATTTGAGTCACAGTTTGGCCATTAACATTGAATCGTTCTTTTGCTACTTCATAAATCAATAATCTCACATTTCACTTTAGACAGAATTGAAAGCCAGTTTTTATTTTCTGTTCTTAATAAAACATCCCTTTCTAGTTCAGGAATCTGAAAGCCTGCACAGCGCCAAATACCAAGAGCAATATTACAGCATAGAGGATGATCTTTCTTTTTTTTTTTCATCCTTTGGAGAGGAAGCCATACAAAAGCACAGTGGGAGGGCCCTTTTCTGCATACACAGTGCTCAATCCTGGCAGCCTCCTATTTACAGTAAGTGATGAAGGACTGAAAAGAGGATCTTGCTGAGAGCACCTCCTTCGCGCTCACCTGATTGATTAACAGGAATGTGTTTGGCTTAATTGCTCACTAATAAAAGCAAAGTAGATGTCATTATACATTTTGCACTTTCTGATTAGTAATTGTCTCAAAAAAAATCGGAAAATAAAAGTTTTCTTCTCCCAAAGCATTGTCAATATGCTTCAAGTAGGTGAAATTTGTGACCAAGAAATATTTAATCTAAAGGCAGATTAAATTTATTTTTCATATAGTATGTACATATGTATGTATATAATTTTCTTCTATTGACCATTTTAGAAATTTAAAACTTGTTTCAAGTGGTTTTGCCTTCTCTCTCAAATATAAGGTTCATAAAGGCAGAGACTAAATTGTATGTTTTTAGTGTATTCGTAAAAAAGTTAGCATAAGAGACCAGGCTCATAACTGCTTCTTCAAATAATCTGAATCCATCTCCCTGCCCCTACCCCCAGATCCTCAGTTTGTTGTGATATTTTCTCTTCCTAAGAAAGGACTGTAAAGGCTTTTTTTTTTTTTTTTTGATCCTTTGGTCTGATAACAGAAAAGCCCTGATCCCCTTCTCCAGGGACGTGGGACTGCCACGGGACCACGTGACAGCTGCTGCTGCCTGATGATGTTCCACTATTCCGTCTGGAGGCAGAGACTGAAACGGGACTTACTTTTGCCTCTCAGACTCGAAAATGCTTCTCCGGAGTCCTCCAATTGGAGAGCCACACAGCCACTGGATTTTTCCACAACTTGAATTTAAATCTCTCTTTCCTAAACGTGTAGAAGTTTGACACTGTATTTACATAAAATTCTGTACCAGTCTTTCCACTTCTAAATTCTTTTTTTTTTATGTTTTATTTATTTTTGAGAGACAGAGAGAGACAGACAGCCTGAGCAGGGGAGGGTCAGAGAGAGAGGGAGACACAGAATCTGAAGCTGCTCCAGGCTCTGAGCTGTCAGCACAGAGACCTACATGGGGCTGGAACCCACGAACCCGTGAGATCATGACCTGAGCCTCAGCCAGATGCTCAACTGACTGAGCCACCCAGGTGCCCCTCTTTTCACATTCTAAATTGAATGGCAGATTATTATTTTTTTTTTTAGTGAAAGAGATAGAAAAGTATTTGGAAGAAATCAGATCTAGTGATATAAATTCATGTTTTCTATTTTGTGTTACCCAGTACTTTTCTTTTTTAATTTGAATTTTTATATGGTAAGTTGTATATCTCCCAAATCTGTTTTCTTCCCTTACCTCCTTGCTTTTAGTCTTATATACCTGAAAAACTATTAGCTTTGTGAAAAAGGAGAATTATAGTTTTAAATGCATGTACTCTTTCATATTTTCATGTATTCATATTTAACTCTCTATTGAAGACGGGATCACAAATGTGACACAAACATAAAAGTTCTCTTTAATAAATATTAGTATGTTTAGAGATAATCCTGTCATATGTTCATTGAAGATAACTTTCAATGACATTAGATATTTCAGCAGGGTTTTGTGTTCAGCACATTTGCTATCGGTTTAAAACATAACATTTAACAGTTACAAATTATAATATAAATTCAAGTATAAACCCCCCTGCTAATAATTGTGAAATAAAAACATATTATTGAAAATAAATCTTAATTCTGTGATCAAAGTAATCTCAGAAATATCACTTTGCTACCAGCATGTTTTTATTAAAACACACTAAATCAGTAGTGCTGAACGGACTCCCTGGCCTAAAGAATGAAGCTAAATGGGTGGAAACTGCTAGAAGGGCTCAAGAGGAATAAAAAGAAGCAATAGCACAAGAAAGCCCCTGGCACAAAAGGAATGTAAAATGTTTTAATCGCTGATTCTTATGTGCAGAGTCTTGTTATCTACAGAAACATAGAGATGAAAATTGGCTACTAGCAAGTGGGACATTTACTGGAGTGTCAGCAAAGCATGCCACAGGTGCCAGAGGAAACAGGAATGAGCAAAAGATTATTGTTAATTACTCTTGCTAATTAGAAGATGCCTATGTTGTAACGTATTTCATATTTCACATAGGACCAACTTGGATCTCTGGTACCAATATTCTTGTCTACATCATTGTTGCCTCTTACACCTGCCTGGACAGAGGTAAGAAAATGTGTTTTTGTGGGAGGAAGGAGATCAAGAGACAGACTCTCCAGAGTGAATTTCCCCCTTGGAACTAAGTGGGAAACTTACATTTTGTGTGTAAATGAAAAACAGGTAGAAATCTGTCTAATTACTTTTCTTAAAAAGATTCTCCCTTGCAGAATGCTTGTGATTCTTTCTCAGATCAGTTACCTAAAAACTATTATACAGGTAGAATGAGACTTCATTCTAGGAAAAAAAGAAGAAGCCATCAGTCTATAGAAATATATACATTTCAAAATACTCCTTTACATAGAGTCATAATAAGATATTAAAATGCTATAATTTATAATCGAATGAGGTACTAAAGAAAATCACTGAGGAAAATACTTCTATTTGGCTTAAAACATAAGTCACAAAATGTTAGTATTTAACTCTGTTATTTTATTTTATTTGTTTATTTTTTAAATGTTTATTTTTGAGAGAGAGGGACAGAGCATGAGCGAGGGAGGAGCAGAGAGAGAGAGAGAGAGAGAGAGAGGAAGACACAGAATCTGAAGCAGGCTCCAGCCTCTGAGCTACCAGCACGGAACCTGACATAGGGCTCGAACCCACAAACTGTGAGATCATGATCAGAACTGAAGTCAGACTCTTAACTGACTGCGCACCCAGGCGCCCCTAACATTTTTATGTTAGATACCAACTTAATCTCTATGGATTTGATTAAAACATCCAATTGATCTTGTCTTCTTATGATTTGTGTATCAACAGAACTGACTGCTTATTTAACCCAACCACCACGTAATTCTTTCTTAATATGTTATCCTATTTTATCTAATATAAATAGTTTATTGATATTAATAAAACTAATCTCTTGGAGGGTGACTACTTATTGGGAAACACACTTTCCAGAAATGTTCTGTAATTCTTAGAGTAGTTTTGCGAAGTAAGATGTATTACCATTCACATTTTTAGTTGAAAAAGTGTGATAAAAATAGTTTGCAGTAAAGATAATTCAATTAAGTTTCTCAATATTGCATATTGCAGTTTCTAAGTGGTAAAGAAAAGTTAGAAACCCACTTGTACCAGATTCTAAAACTCTTATTTTTTTCTTTACACTAGACTAAATTAATTATTGTACTTCATGGGTTTAATTCTTGCCAAAACAAGATGACAATGTCTTTCACCTTTTCAATTTTTTTTAAAAAGTTGAAACAGATACTAATCAGTTAATGTTATATCTTGACACCATTTTCCATTCAGAAATATCTGAATGAAATCTTGGTGGAAGAACTGGGAAAGGCTGAAATAGAGCCTAGAGCCAGCAAAAGGTGTTGTGACTCTAAATATGTGAATGATATGCATTATACATTCCTGGTCTCAATTCAAAGATGTTTGAATTCACTAGTACAATCTTAATCTGGTGTTGTAGATATTTGGATTTGAAAATCATTCATTATAAATTAGTGCCCTGCATTGGTAATCCCAAGATTGTTGGCTTCTCCTGGAATGAAGGGTAGGACAAGTTAAGGTCTTGAGTTACATATTTGGGGAGGGGGGGGAAAGAGCCTGGATGAAGAATCCAGCTAAATATAAAGGTTCTGCCCAATTTGTGAGTTTTTTAGTATGTTTACCAATGCAATCATGGGTATCCTTGAAAACATTAGAAACATGCATAGTTTTCTAACCATACTGTTTAAAAATATTCTAGTGTCTAGCTAGACTCCTGGGGTTCTAATGAACTCCACTTCCCACTTAGAAACTTTGATGACTTCTATACTTAAAGTCACCAAAATGAAATCTGTACTGGAATCATTTCTAAGTAGATATATGAAAAGATAGTTATCTAAGAATTCTCACTGGTACATTCTAAATGGCTTGCAAGGTTTTAAATGTTCTTGGAACCAGAACTCATGGAGACTGAACCCTCTGGTAGAAATTAAAACCACTATCCATCTAAAATGTCTTGCATTTTGAACTCTAACATTGCCATACACAGTCAATTTTATAGCTTATTTGAGAGACAATTTCCAATTTGTTATTGGTTGTTGAAAGAGACCATTCCTGCCAATGAAATATATCAGATAATTTTGAGAACAAAAGTAGCTGTCATGTCACAGGTAATGTTGGAGAAATTTCATAGAGAGAGCAGTGTAGAATGTTCACAGACCAAGTAGAGCTGATAGATCCAGAACCATGATCAGGAAAGTCTCATTATGTGTTCATGCAGACCTGGTTTCTTCACTGCCTGTAGGGTCCCATGATAGAGCTCTGAAGGATCTCCCCATCCCCATCTCGGTATGGACTACGCCCTGTGTTTCCTTTTCAGCAAAGTCCATTATGCTGTTTGGTCTGCCATTAGGGTTCTAGAACTTAGGGCCAAATGGCTGTTTTGGAAATGGGTTGCAATATACTTGAGGGACAGTATAAAACTGAAGTGGGAAGGAGAAGATACAGTTCACACTAGGTGAAGCTAGGAGGAAGACATTTAATAGACACAGGTGGAATTAGGTTCCCACACAGAGAATACCTCTTGGACCACTGCAGACCCTTGTGCTGCAGCCAACGGCCTTAGAGTATAATGAGACAGAAAAGTTCTAGCTAACTAGATGACAAACTCCACTGCTATTAGGTAACTCAGTTATAGATATCTCCTTGGGAATTTAGAGAAAGGTTCGAGGTAATTTGTGTAGAAGTCCTTGAAATTTTTTTTTCCTGCCAAGAAGAGATGCTAAGAGATTGGAAATCAACAGAGATACCTTAGATCCCTAGAACTAGTATCCTGAGTTCATGAAATGAGTATGTATAGGTATGATCAGGATGTGCAAAGTAAAACCTCAAATCAAGTAAAACCACTAATGTGGTAAGAGACTCTGCTCTCTGCTGGTACCAACAGGAAAGAAATCTCCTTAAGATTGCTCTAGATAATACTTTTATTGCTTAGAGGCCCACACTTTGCTAGAATTAATGAATTCCTGCCAGTAGCCACAGGGGGCTAAAACTGGGTATTGTTTAGAACTTAGTGTTGTTTTGTTTTTGCTTTTCCTATGTTTCTTCAGTTTCAGAAGCAACTGTGGAAAATACAATTGTAGTTTGCACTAGCAAACTGCCTATCACTTTGGACTGCCTGTTTCTTCTGATCAATATATACACTTTAATTTACAAATGTATGGCTGTAAGCAGGAAAATATTTTAAGCAAGATATGTTATATTCCTTAATACCCGCTGAGGAGAGGTTTCATTGACTACATAATTTTAAATATCATATTACTTAAATGGGGTGATAGGAAAGGTTTGAGAGACTAGCTGAGTCAATTAAATGAATATGTTCATGTCCTGACAATGAATTTAGAAGACATGAAGAAAAGCACTCCACTGGAACTCCATTAGATTCTGGAGATAGGATTGAGGTGTTGAGTGATAATACAATTATACAACTTTTTATCTCTCCAACCTTGCAAAATTTTTCTTTTCATCTACTTGATTACCCTAAGACAAGAGCTGTATTTACATATGTCATGATAGAGAATGGTATTGATGTATAAGACACAATATCTATTAGCTAAATCTGTCTGAGCATTTCTAAATGGACTTTAGAGTGGGGAACATTTTGGCCCTTGTAGCTAATTTAGATATAATTATGATTATGTCCTCATTACCAAGTGGCAGAGACAGTCTTATAACTTTTTCCCTATCAAGTCTTAAGGCTTCTTTGTGGGAACAGGATGAAGACAGGGCTTGCTGAGGCAGTTATTGGTGTTTTTGTCTGTCTAGAAGTAAGAGAATTATGACCAAACAGAGCACCCCATCAAGGAAGGAAGGGTATAGGTTAAAACAGGTAATAAAAGATAAATGAAGTTTATACCAAATGAGAAGGACACCCAATATCTGTTTTGTAATTCCAGAGAAAGATGCAGTAATTTTATTCCCATAAGAGCATCTCAGAGCAAGAGAATAATATACTCAGCTATCTCTAAGATCCAGTATTAACTAATGGCAAATATGGAGAAAGTCATCTGACCTGTTTTATACAAAGAGTGGAGATTGACTTGTGCTGACTTATGGGCTCTGCCTAAAAACTCTATCTGGATAACCTTGGGAGAAAAGATCGCAATGCACACCTAAGATTCAACCAGTTAGAAATAACATTGGGTGCATGATTTGTGGACTATATTTTGGTTCTTTTAAAACATACCCTGAGATGAATATTACACTCGAATTATGCTGCTTACCTTCTGCACATGGTGTTGACTTGAAATGAAATGACAAATAAAGGCAGCTGCCTAGGTGTGACAGGGACCCAACTGCTACTTTCCATAAGGTGAACATGGACTTACTCCATTGAATACACTAACATGTGAATGTAGACTAAATACCTTTAAGAAAAGTGGCATGGAGACAATGTAACCTCAAGGGGAGGGATTCAGGTTTATATGGCAGTCATATATCACAAATAACTCTCCTTTTGAGGTACAGATATATCATTTATGGCAACCCATATTGCACTGTTTTTAAGTTAGACTCTGCCCATTGGAGAGTTTCATGGGCTACACAGTTCTGTCTTATGACAAAACACCCCACGGTAACAACATATATGGTGACATCATGACAACTGGATATGTTATGCAGGATGCAACATGGGACTTTTAGTTGACTTGTGATTCTGGGATTTAATAGACCTTCTATTTCACGAGAATGGCATCAGCAGTCATTTAGGAATGATGAATAATTTGTGAGTTGGCTAGTCATATCATTAAAATGATGAAATACCAAACTCATTAATAGTTCTGATAGAGTGCTTAAACCTTCACTCAGGAGGGACAGTGTAGATTCTGGTGTATTTAAAGATCCATAGTCAGTGAGGTTAATGACCTAGGAGAAGGTGGCATATATTGGGGCACACAGTGGATAACATAAACAATGACAATGCCCCAGAGGAGTAGGGTATGATTGTTATTCTCTGATGTCTCAGGTGCCAAAGAGGAAAAAACAAACTCCTCCTCCTATGATTCAACTGGGATTGGACAAATAAAGGATCAACACTATTTTGTTCTCATTTGGGGAGAAATGGGTAATGTCATATAGTATCTCGGAAACTGTATCTGGAAAAGCTTATATTATGACATGGAAGATCTGCACGTACCCATAAACCAGATACAATCTGCAATTTATTGAATAATGGCTTCTGAAAGCTATCCTAGTCACTGGAAACATGGGAACAGATCACTTCTACTGGGAATGAACAGAACATGATAGTGTAACTTTTAAATATCTAATGTCATGGCAGTGTGATGTAATGAAGAATTTGCATATAAATTAATAGAATTACATAGAACCAAACCTATTTACATGGTACCCTCTATATCCCCCAAAAGAGGAAATATTAGGCAGAATTATTTGAAATCCACCAGTGATATAGTAATTATTTTCCAGGAAAAAAAAAGTGAAATTGGCCTCAAGAAGTTGGTAATAGCAATATTACCCTTCTCAGAGCTAAGGTATGAATGATCAACCAGGATTCTACTTCCTTATAAATATACTGTGATGTTTACTAGTGGAGGGATAGGGGTGGTACTCTCTACTGAGAAAGAAATGGCTTTTTATTAGGATCTGCCAGTATGCCTAGATTGCTACTTGCATGTACACTTGAGAGTTTATGGATTCTTTTGGAGAATAGATGACTGGAGAATAGGAGGTAGGAAAGTAAACATCTTTTATATGTGCAGCTGAGGAGCCCCCAAAGCAAATGACTTCTTTTGAGAATGTTTCCACACACTTTGTTTATACCTTGTCCATTAATCCTCAACCACAATGCATAGTAAAGTGGGAGTGATGATTTTTCCTTTTCTGAATCCGTGTCTGAAAGATCTGGGTTATTTCACATAGAATGTATTTATCTGAGTAGTAGAATCCTTATATTTGCCAATGACTAAAAATTATTATTTTTATGAGTCTTTGATAATCAATCTTCTGTGTTATCACATCATGAATTTAAATATCATCTATATATTGAATAACGTCACTTTTTTTTCCCAGCTGAGACCTATGTTCTGAGTTGCTGCAGACTCATAAATTTGTTTAATTGATATATCCACTTAAATCTCTTACTTATCTCAAAATTGTATCGCTTGATTGGTATCTCCCCAATCCATGTCAAGTCAAATTTTTCCTTTTACTCCCCATTTTATAATAATTCACCCTCTCATTTATTTTTCCCTTGCCATTACTCAGAGAACATAAAATCCCATAGGTTCTCCATTAAACTATTTTTAATGTGCCTATTTTTCAACATCTCAATTTCCTATACCCTAAGTGCAAAACAGAAGTTTCTCTCACATAGATCGTCACAGACCATCAAGCTGGGTTTTCTGAGTTCCCAGTGGTCCCTAGGCCTATACATTGTAATAAACATCATTGGAAAATGTGAAAAGTGTTTAACAATTCAGTAACTATGGCTGACCTGAAATAGCAGACATCGTATCTCTGCAACTGAAGTGGCATCATTAATCTTAGGTGAAGGGAATCTTAGATAAAGAGGGTAAAAATCCAAGATGGGAAAAGCGAATATGAGTACAAGATCCTAAGATCAAGAGATGCCTGATCCACCCACTGACCCAGCTAGACACCTCTAACTTCCTTTTGTTTCTTAATGAAAATTTGTCATCGTAACTCATACTATTACCAACTGATGTATATCTTATAGTTATAGTTTAAATATTATAAATGAACAGTGTATGCCTGTGTATTCCACTAGAAATCTCAAACGTGATATAAATTAGTCACTTGCTCCATATGTGACCAGTTACCACAAAGAATGTAAGATATAAATTGTGGAGTTTGGTCTTTGTTTACAAGTAAATTAATATAAAAATTTTATACTCTGGGAATTTGAACCAGTGTCAGTTTTTCAAGCTCTTTTCACCCTATGCTAAATGAGAACATCATCCTTAATATTGCTTTGCTCCTCTCTATTTTCTGTTGGATGAATAAACCTACCCTTTTTCAAATATGATTACCCTCTTCTGTGGTTTTACTGCTCCTGTGGAATTAGATCACCTTATCAAGTACAGCAGTTCAAAAATAGCCTTCCTTAAATAGGTACATTGAAGGTCAACTTGAGACTTCCTTCTCTACAGGGATCAAAAGGAGGTATGAAATGCCATTACAGCCTAAATTCTGATTGTCTCTAACCAAGCAGAAGGTGTTTTTCTAAATAAATCTAAGCTTATAACAGATGGCTTAGTGCAAGCAGAAAAGAAATCAATAAGAAATATGAAAACAACTATAAACCAATGAATATTAACAGCTTAATATTAAAAGGATCATATTAATCCATAGCAATTGTATATATTATTCTTTCAAAACTCTTATTTTTAATAAAGTATATATTATTGTCATGTGATGAAGTTTTTTCCTTCAGTACACACTTATCTCTTAACATCTGTTTTCATGTAATTGTACACTAAAGCAAATTACAGTATGACTATAAATAAACGGCATGCTTATATTTTTGCATATTTTCTAAACCCTGTGAATATACCATTTAATGCTCTTATAACTATCAGAATGTCAAGAGTTTTCAGCTCAACCACCTGCAATAGAATTTGTGTAAAATGATCTTTATAATTTCCCAGATGGTAGGATAGAGAAGTCTTTTTGAACATGTTTATGAATTTTTATATCCTCTAATGTTTTTCTTTTAAAATGAATTGAATTTTTCTCTTTTTGTTCAAAATCTTATTGCCAGCAAAGTGCTTAATGATAGAAAATCTCCCCTGAAAATGAATTAGAATTCAATCATTTTTCATCTCATTTTAACGTGTAGATTATACTAAGCTTTAGGTAAAAATATGACTTGTTAGGTAGTCATATATTTTCTTTGAACTGAATTTTGTATTGGACTGAATTGTTTTGTCATTGTGAAGACAGTTGCAGACACGCTCTCTTTCATATTCACTCTGTTTGTCTCACATTATAAATTAGTGCAAGTTGACTCTATCTCTGGTAATGTCTATGACATTGTAACTCCATGGTGAACCACATGTAACCGTGGACTGTGGAGTCATAGTTGAATGACTTGCCAGATCCTGTAAGCCTATTCTCAACAATGCAGCCCGAGTAACATTTCAAATACATTATTATCGTACTTTCCTCTTCAGAAACAACAATGGTGTCCTACATTACTCAAACATAAATATTCAAAGAGGCTCTCTATGACTGAGTGTTCGTTACCTCTCCGAGCTCATCTCCTATTTCCCACCTTGCTCCTTTAGTTCTTTACACCCGGGCCTTCATGCTCTTACTCGGTTAAACAAGACATGCCCTGCTCAGAGTTTTTGCCCTCTGCCATTTTCTTTCCCTGGAACGCTGTCTCCAGTACACAGCTAAGCACATGGCTGGATGCATCTCCCCTTTTAAGGTCTTATGTCAAATATTACCTCCTCAGGAAACTCTTTCCTGTCCACCATCCTACCTAAAATGGTAAACTTTTCCTCACTATGTTAGTTCTTTGCTGCTTTAAGTTTTTCTTATCTCTTATTATCTAGCAGTGTGTGTGTGTGTGTGTGTGTGTGTGTGTGTGTGTTATTACAAGTGAAGGAATGTATACCTTTCATTTCCTATTTTCATTCTCTCTTCCTTCTCTCTCTCTTCCTAAATTTCACTTTCCTAAAACTATGTTTCAGTCTGTTAATCGCTCTTGGTTTACTTTACAAGCATAGCAAGCTCCTAGGCATCCTTAAACGCTCTACGTCCTGTAAAACTCCTAGGAAACAAAGAACAGGGAAAAGACTTTATAATGATTTCTGGGCTATGATAGCAAAAGCACAGGCAAGAAAAAAAAGGATAATTAGACTGCATAAAAATTTAAAACTTCTGTACATTAAGGATACAACTAACAGGTTGAATAGACAACCCACAGGTTGAAAGAAAGTATTTGTAAATCATTGTTCTGTTAAGGATATAAATCTTATAACATGATAAGGGGTTAGTATCTACAGTATATAAATAACTTCAAAAAGTCAACAACAAAAAACACCCCAATTAAATAATGAGCAAAGGACTTGAATAAACATTTCTAAATAAACATTTCTCCTAACAAGACATACAAATGACCAATAAGTACATGAAAAGATATTCAGCATCACTAATCATTAGTGAAATATCAAAATCACAGTGAGATATCACCTCACACCCATTAGGATGACTACAAATAGCAATAGAAATAACAAAAGTTGTAAAAAATGTGTAGAAATCAGAATCATTGTGCAGTATTGGTAAGGATAAAGATGGAAAACAGCATGATGGTTCCTCAAAAAATTAAAAACAGTATTATCATATAGCCTAGCAATTTCACTTTGGGGTATATACCCTAAAGAATTGGAAGCCACGTCTTGAAGAGATGTAACTTTTTATGTTTATAGCAGCATTATTCAGAATAGACAAAAGGTGGTCACTACCCAAGGATCCATCATTGCACAAATGGATAAGTAAAATGTAGTGTGTATGTACAACATAATATTATTCAGCTTTAAAAAAACAAAATCTGACACGTGCAACAGCACATATGAACCATCAGAAACATGCTAACTGAAATATACCAGTCATAAAAAGACATGCAGTGGATGATTCCACTTATATGATGCACCTAGAGCAGTCAGATTCATAAAGACACAAAGAACAAGGGTTGCCAGGGACTGCGGGGAAGGAGTTGTTTAATGAATACAGAGTTTTGATTTTGCAAGTTGAAAATATTCTGGAGATTGGTTGTGAAACAATTTGAATGCCTTTAACATAACTGAATCATATGCTTAATAATGGTTAAGATGGTCACTTTTATGCTATCTCTATTTTACCACAATTAAAAATAAAATAAATATTTTGCTGGGTTGCACACTTGAGATTAGACTGCTAGCAAATTCACAAATTCTTTTACTTAAGAGAAACATCAATTTTACGTTTACTAATGTGAGAGACATCTCCACCCTGAGTATCTAGTAATTCCAATGAGCTGGCACTAGAGAAAACAGGGATAAGTAAATCAGAGACTAGTGTTCACACGTGGGAATCAGAGTGTATTTCCTAGAGTGTTCGTATTTGCACGAAAAGGTAATTCTTAAGATATTTTAATGCAAATAGATATGTTTATAATCTAGAGAAGTTAAATGAGAAAATTGTATGAGCAGGGATGTTCAAGGTACCTTGGTAAATGTTTTGTCAGTTTTCTTTGGAAAGGTGATTAAATATCCGAAATAAGAGCAGAGCCACGCATTCAGCGTTACTTAGTAACCCACTTTGATAATCAATGAAAAATTTGGTGCCTCCTGCTCCACTGGCTCTATTTGAATAAGTTGTTTCATGGCGATTTTTACCCTTCTCTCCTGTGGCTTAGATTTTATGTAGTGGGAAGGAAGTTGCTTAATGGGTAAAAGTTTTTTTGTTTTGTTGTGTTTTAAGAATTTTACTGAAGTTTAATGGTACTATTACACTTGGTATGTGACTAAACATACATGTATCTTGAAAAGATTTGTCTCTTCTTTAGCTAATATATCTCATTATAGCCTAATCACGCCTGTAAAGGATAATATTTTTATTGATATTTTCTAGAATGTGGACATTCTTCCTGATGCCTTATGAATTCCCGCAGATTTAAGCTACTCAAGAATCCTGAAGATCTAATCCCCTCTCTCCTGAGGCGAAAAGGGATGAGAGGTACAATAATCCCACGTGAAAAGTCTAAAAGCAGTTGTACCCATCCAGGAAACCTAAGGCAGCTTATAATTAAAGAGAAATCTTATAGGAAGTAATATTCCTAAGGCCATTTTAGCATATATTTAATTCTTAAAATGTGGAAAAGATCCCATGCAGAACCTATTCACTTGTTTTTCTTCCTTGGTTTTCACTGGATATTCCTATAGCTCACCTCTTTTTATCACTCAGGTCATAGATTACACGGCACCTCTGTGGGCCTGTTCATCTTCTCTGGTGAATGACTTATAACGGACTTTGTTTTATTTTTCTAATGGCATTTATCACTTGCTGAGGTTAGTTTATATTTTATTTCCCCGCCCCATATCTCTCTCAATGGAATAGAGTTTCATGAATTCTGTCCTCTTGAATGATGTATCCCTCATGTTTATAACACTTCCTGGAACAGAGGAAGTGATGCTGTGTATGTGTGTGTGTGTGTATGTATGTGTGTGTGTGTGTGTGTGTGTGTGTGTGTGTGTGTGAAATATATGAATTACTACTACAGGGCAATTAGATATCAGTAAATGTCACATTGTAAAAGTTGTTTTAAATTATTCTAATTTATTCTTAATTAATTAATCTATTTTTGAGAGAGAGAGACAGAGAGAGAGAGAGCCAAAAGTGAGCAAGGAGCAGAGAATGAAAGAGAAGCAGGGCTCACCCGAAGCCAGGTTCCAGCTCACCCAAAGAGACACTTGTGCTCACCCTCACAAGGGCAAGAGCTCACCCAATGTGAGACTTGAGCTCACAAAAAGTTGAATGTTTAATGACTGAGGCACCTCGATGTCCCCTAAATTATTTGAAATTCTTCACAATATTGTCAATAATCTAGTACTTGTCATTGTCAGGATCTCTGTCTCTATCCATTGTAAAGTACCAGAACCAGATGTTTAGGTAGCCCTAGGAAAAGAGTGGAGAATTTACTTTTAAATATGTATTAGAAGTGCAGTTCCTTCTTGGCCTGATCTAGGTGATCCATTTCAAGGCCATCATCTCCACACTGGCGCCGCGAGGTTCAGCCACATGGAACCGCATGGAAACCACACACTCATGGCACCAAGTCCCTCCTCTTCCCCTTTAAGGATCTCTTCCCACTGGCGTTCACTTTTAGGTCCTTATCACTTTCAGGTGATCTCCAACCTTCCTCGATTTTGAAAGATCCAAACTTGCACATTAAGATTGGATTTTTTTTTCAGTTCTCTAAACATAAAGATTTATTTTTTTAACACCTCTTAGTAAACTAGTGCCTCTTCTGGAGGGCCTGGATGTTCTATGCAACAAAACCAGTGTTTTGACTCATGTGTTAGAGCTGGAAAAAAAAAAAAAGGAAGCAACCAGACAAAACATATTTACCATATCCTAAGAGTATGAGAATATCTCAATCACTTTTATGAATTATGTTCCTTTGTCTCACATGTAATTCACAGGAAGAAACTCAGTGAGATATTGTGGTGACACCAACTGATTGTAAATATACGCTCTGTGCAAATTTCTTAACAAAATACCCCTTTGTTTGGTAAATGATTAACATCTTTGACCTTCAATAGATTTCTGTTCAAAGTTGTTGCTAATTAATAAAGCAAACACACATTGTATATGAGGATTTAGAATACATCAAGTTTTAGCTAACATGATCGATTCATGAATGAGAGGAAAGATGACATTTTCTCCAAACATAGAAATTACCTTCTTTAGAGAAAGTGCAAATTTTAACAGAAAAAGAAATGCTGCATATAGTTTCTACTTCCTTATACCCTTTAGAGAAAGATTATAATCTAACATGCATGAATAGAGGAAAAATAATGAAGCCTCTATGTATAGAATTTTAAAGATGATGAAGTCTGTAGATAAAAATCTTGTTTGGCATCCTTTATGCAAATGACAACAATCTGAAGCTTCTGAGAAATAAAGCTAGTTAGAACCAGGTGCAGGTCGAAAATTCAAGTACTCAGACAGCTTGGTCTTATATTTTCTTTTAAATCTGATAAAGACAAAATAAAGGAGATAAAGAAACGACTCCCTAACTCAACTGTGAAAAATTAAGAGGTTAACCATTGTTTTGTTGTTTTGTTTGTTACTGTTAGCTTGAAGTCCTAGAACAGAGTCAAAGCCATTGAAGGTTTCAGAAAATAAACTTTTTGGTAAGGCAACAAAGAATTAGATTAAATGGAGATTCATCTTCAAAGAATAACAAAAAGTAAAGATAGCATTATAGCATTTATCCTATTGATTCTATATTTTTCTTTCTCTTTTTGTTAAAAATATGCATTCTTTGGTTGGTGTGAGTTTTATTTTTACACTTTTAACAAGTGTATAATGGATCCTATTTTAATGATTTCTCATATAAAATATGCAGATATATAATTTCATATCCAAATCTTTTATAAATTATAAACCCATAAAATTATCAATTTTTAGGCTTTTGTATGTCTGATAAATTAAATTGCTCTTCTTCAATAACTTTTGGAAAACCTCAGTAATTTCTGATAGTAACCTACCTAATCAATTATTTGAACTCTTGATAATTCAGTTATAGATTTATTTGAGCCCACTCGTGGGTCTTCTTTTTCTGGAACACAAGGGAGTAGGCAATAGAATGTGTAGTCATTCACATGGTTACTATGACAAGTCTACATGTGGATTTGTTTCACTCAGAATAATATATCTACATACTTTTCTTGGTTCACTTCAAAAGTTCACACCAAACATGTATATTGCCGTTCTTTTAAGTTTATCTCTGAAGTTCTAAAATGATAGGAAAACTGGGCAATTAGATCTGTTTTAAGTGAATTCACAGCATTTCTTGGGTAACCTTGCTAGAAGAACTACTCCTATTTTTCCAGGTACTTGGTACTTTCTACTCTTGTAATTTAGCACACCATCGCCATCTAAACACAGGGAAATGACACAGCTTTTAAAGTATTTTGTAGTCACCCATGGAAGTAGACCCCTCCCAATTAACAAGCTGAATGTTGAGTCTGATAATACTCCACACAGCAAGATAATTTATTACTCCTACAGGGGAAACCTGGGGAGAGCATGGTGGATTCAAGATGGCCACAGCTGATTTGAGTGAGTCAAAGAGTGAGTTTGATTAGAGAGTACACCTGGGAGAAATTCCCACTAATGAGTCAGCTTTTGTGAGGTTTGAATTTCTTTTCAGAAACAAAAGAGGGAGCTCACTGGCTTCCTTATCAGGTTACCCAGACCTGAGGTAGAAGGTTATCTTAGTTCGGTAGAGCTGCTTAGTTCAGTAGAAGCTGTCTTAGTTCACAAATACCACAGACTGGGTGGGTTATAAACAACAGGGATTTATTTCCCCCAGTTCTGGAGGCTGGAAGTTCCAGAAGAGGGTGTCTACGTGGTCAGGTGAGTGCCTGTTTCCTGGTTCCTGGGCAGTGTCCTCTCACTGGGTCTGCTGTGTTGTGGAAGGAGCTGGGTTGCTCAGTGGGGTTTCTTTTGTAAAACCCTAATCCCATCCCGAGGGCTCCACTTTAATGACTTCAGCATGTTTTAATGGCAGCACTTCCTAAAACATCATCTTTGGGGTTGAAATTTTCATCATATGAGTTCTGAGGAACACAAACATTCAGACCATAGCAAGGAGAGAGGGGAGATGGGGCTGGGAACAGCTGTCAAATATAAAACTTGAAGTCAGACTATGTCATCAAAATTAACATTTTAGGATGAATATGCCTCATAAAAGCATAGGAGGTAAAGAAAAATTATTTTGTATGAACTTTCCTATTTTCTGCCGATAAAGCAATACATGTGTTTCGCAAAATAAATAAGAATATATTCAGGATCTCTAACTTGCTGAGAAATTACACATGTACGTCATTTTAAGTGCAAATATATTATGATGCCAAGAAACAAATAGAGAAGTTGGAGAAAAAATGTTACAGTTGTTGGAAGGCAAGAGGCCATTCGAATGAGATCTAAAAAGAGTGAAAGGTGAATTCAGTAGGTCAGGCACCAGAAAATTGAATCTAACTGAAATTAACACAAGAGGTTTCAAGTTTATTCAAGAAACTCTGAGGAGTATTGATTAAAATTTGGACGGATAGTATATGTAAAATTCCCTTTTGTTAGGGAATAAAAAAATTAAAAAATAAAAGAAATGAGGTACCGTAATTTTTAATCATGGATTTCTGAAGGTTGGAAGCTCATAGAATAAGAATGGTTTCTTCTTTATGCAGCCAAATTCAAAGGCTAAGTTTGTCTAATGGCCAATGATTTGTTCCAGTGTTTTTCTCTTGTTTTGTGTTTTAAAATCATGATTGAAAATCTGCCATTGTGTTTGCTTCACGTTTAAAGCAATCGGCTGATATATGAATTTACTTCCTGAATAGAGCCAACAGAAAGAGGGGTGTATAAGTACCTAAGTGATTCTTGACCCAGGTTTATGAATAAATTTGCTTTCAAACAGTTCAGTTTCATGGTATTTTCAATAGCAGAAACACATTCTCTAGAACCTGACAACCCTAGATGAAGGAAATTGTAAAGTTGTGGACTTAGTGGTTAAAAGTCTATGTCCTAGTCTATGGTGAGCTCACTGAGATGTGTCAGCCTTTAAAGCCGGGCATCATGAGGGACACCTTTCTAGCTCAGTTGGCTAAGTGTTTGACTCTTGGTTTTGGCTCAGGTCATAGTCTCACAGTTTCATGGGTTCAAGTCCCACATCTGGCTCCATGCTGGGTGGAGCCTGTTTGGGATTCTCTCTCTCTTCCCCTCCTCTGCTTACACTGTCTCTGTCTCTCTCAAAAATAAATAAGTAGGGGCACCTGGGTGGCTCAGTCAGTTGAGTGTTTAACTTCAACCCAGATTATGATCTCATAGTTCATGGGTTCTGGCCCTGCCTCGGGCTCTGTGCTGACAGCTCAGAGCCTGGAGCTTTCCTAGGATTCTGTGTCTCCCTCTCTCTCTACCCCTCCTCACTAGTATTCTGTCTCTCTCTGTCTCTCAAAAATACATAAGTGTTAAAAAAATTTTTAAATACATAAACTTTAAAAAAGAGTTTAAAAACAAAAATGGAGCATCATAAATATCATGATGTATTTTCATATTAGCTTGCTTTAAACATATTAAATGTAGGCCAGGATTAGACCATGTCTATTTGAATAATTATTGTTAATTCTTTTAATAGAAATGACCAGTAAAATCAGTGAAAAATTGAAGTTCAATAGTTGTCATGATTTAGGGACAAAAAGCCTTGTTATTAAGTCAGTATAAAATAAATGGAGGCCATGAAACTAAGATAATAAGATTTAGCTTTCATAACTTAGATTGCTCTAATGAGACAATAGATAAAATGCTATATTATGTTTCAAGCATTTTGCTTTTGAGCTAGTCTGCTAGCAAAACTGCTCCATCATTTTCATGCAATGCTCGGAGTCCAGGGTCTCCAGCTCTCAGGGGTCACCATTTGGATGATATGTAACTGATGTTATCTGAACCCCCAAACCTGAGTAAATCCAAAATCTTCCATTTTTACTTTATCATTCTTTAGCATTTTTGATGTCCCTAAGAGACTGATCACAAGTTGCAGTTGTATCACAATTTCTCCTGTGTCGCATCCCACTAGGGACCCCTGCTTCATAGTTCTCTCTTCACCCCTTTCCTTCATAGATAACTAGGCTCTTTGCTGTATTTTGCTCCAACTCCATCTCCTCATGCTCAGCTAACTCCACGCTGAAGCCCCATGCAGAAAGAAGCATGCAGAACAGTTTAGGAAAACTGTAAAAACTTACCCTCCTCTTACAAAGTCCAGAGTATTCATATGTACCCGCACCTGCACCCTTGGCATTGCTGTCTCTAAAGTTTGTATTGTCTCTTTAACAACATACTAGCCACTAAAACTTCCCAGACAGTAGATAAATTTCAAAACCATGATTTAATGCCTATAAATTATTTCATGTTATGGAAAAATCATAATATTTTTAACCATTTTCTAATAGGAAGAGTAAATCCTTTTCATTATTATAACTGAGTTGTGTATTGCCTACTTTAACCATTTATTTTTTCAATGCTGATGATTTCAGAAAATTTATGTAGGGTAGAGGTTAGATAACCAATACATGACAGGAAACATGTTTTTAGTCAGCTGTGGTAAGGTATTTTATTTACTACATTTGAGGTCACCAATTTCAATCCTAGAAGTAACTAAAACTAGAAGTCAAGATAAGTGTGATTTTTTAGAGCCTGACTGGTGTACTTGTTCTTGTTCATTTTGTGTATGAAGAATAGTAAGTGGCCAGAATTGTTTCCATGTTGACAAATACCCAGATGCAAAAGCAATAGCTCATCAAAACAAATGCGCACTTAGAATTCCTATTCAATCCTCTGGCTATACTTATGTGCATAATACGTAAATACAGAATTTCACAGAAAGTTAGAAATGACAGATATCTAATAACGAGAAGAAATTGAGCCTCACTGTCTCATGTTTACATGATTAGTGGCAGAATCAGGTTTTCTAGCTTCTGGCCTAGAATTTTCATCATTAGGATACCAAAATTTTGGTTACATGTGTAAATGTTTGACCAACATCTAATAATTCAAAGTATCTGGGGATTTGCTTCAGTTTTTAAGGATATACTATTTTTATGAAAGACATGCATTAATCTAATTTTCTTTATCCAGAAGATTGTCTCTGACTTTTATTCTGTTGTAAGAGCCACAAGTAGGCAGGGATGATTTCATGACTAATTTGATGCAGAATAGGCTTTTCTATGGAGGTTTTCTAGATATATATTATTTTAATTATCATTTTTATTTAACTATCATAAGTGTATTTATTTCAAACATGGGCCTTTGTTGTGAAGAATAATGTTGGTTGATCAATGTTATTTTGGAGTCATTATACTGGATTTTATTACTTGTAAAATATTTATCATATTTTATTGCTGATTACTATCAAAGAATTTGTTGAAAGACAGGATAAAATTGAATAATTAAATAACTTTACAATTTTAAGGTATCTAAGCTTACTTGAAGGAAAAAAATATATAAAGTCCCACTGTGGTTACTAGGATGGGATGAGACTTGGTGTGAAAGTCATTTAAGAAAAGTGAAAAAGCAATAAAATTCCAGCTGTTTGGTTAGGAAAGGTTTTCAGAACTGCTTCAAACCCAGCCAAACAGTCAGGATTCTTCATGGGGCTCACTCTGGCTGATAATTGAAAGGTTATTTCCAATGTATACAGTCCATTTGAAAAGTACATGTGAAACCAACATCAATATTCTCCTTCCTGCATGTGATGGTATATAAAACATAAAGACTTCCAATGTTCTTAAAGATTAAGCACACTGTTTTTTCTATCCTCACGTTAAGCAGGCAAATGCTGCTTAAGAGAATATGAAACATAGAGTCCATTATCTTCCACCCTGCGGTTGGAATTGGGGAGAAAAGTTTCAGTTTTGAGTGGGGGAGGACATGACTGGGTATACCAAAAGCCAAAAGAGTGATGGCAGACCTGTCTACACTGTGAAAAACACAGATTTTTTTTAATAGCTGCTGTTGTTCCCCCCAAAAAGACATATTTCTTGTCAACCAACACTTGAAAAAATAAAATATTTTAGGGAAGAAATTGTATGAGTTTTTGCTCAGAAATTCCTTAGATTTTCTGATGTGGATAAATGAGAGATCACTTCCAGTATCATGTATTTTGAACAGAAGAAGACTAAGCAAGGATTGGGAAGGAGAAACAATTGGTAAAGGAATTATTTGGTAGGAGTCTTGGTTTCTTATGCTCACAGGTCAGGCAATGCAGTTCGCACTGATGTTTTCACTGATTAGAAAGTATACTTTAAGGGGTATCTGGGTGGCTCAGTCACTTCAGCTCAGGTCATGATCTTGCAGTTCATGAGTTCTGTGCAGCCTGGAGCCTGGAGCCTGCTTTGGATTCTGTGTCTCCCTCTCTCTCTGCCCCTCCCCTTCTCACACTCTCTCTCTGTCTCAAAAATGAATAAACTTAAACAAATTTTTATAAAGAAAGTATACTCTAAGAAGGTGACACTAACCAAAGATTACATTCACTACGTAAGTAGTGACAAAGTCTGTAAGGAATCACTTCTGTCATCTACACTTGTTTCACAGGTACACAAATTCAAATGATCATAATCAGATCAATCAATAATCAAAAGAGAAAAACAGTGATATTAAAATCACACAGATCCAAATGATCATAAACAGATCAATCCAGTATCAAAAGAGAAAAACAGCAATAATGAAGTCACATACCATAAACACATCAATGCAGTGTTCAAAAGAGAGGTTTTTTTTTTTTTTTTTTTTTGCTTGTTTTTTGTTTTTTTTTTTTTGGTCAGATGCAGAGGAAGAAAATAAAATAAAGCTTTAATGCCAATTTGCTTTAGTAAATGCATTCTTTTGCATTCATTTTCAGGACCCAAAAGAGACATAATCTATCACAGAGCTGAAATTATTGAAAACCTCTAAAGTCAATATGTTGTAAGCATATTAAGATTGAGCTCTAAAGTTCTCAAAGTCATTTATTTAAACCAATGTGTTTGTGTCCATGTGTATGTGTCTGTGTGTGTGAAACTTTCTGTGTAATCTGAAACATCTACTCCCCAATGATTTAAGAACGGGAAATGCCACTGTAAATATATATACTATTCACATAATTGTATAACATTTCATTTGATTGCACCTTACAAAATAAAAAAACATGACTTGAAATCTAATGTCATCTGAACTACAAACAATTAGCTAATGTACATATTTTCACATTATATTTTCACATTATAGTAGGTGAATAGTACATTATATTCTGCACTGATTTATTATCTATGGTTAGTCAAAGGTAGACATTTAGAAGCATGCATATATAAAAAAACTACAATAATAAGCATACATATCTAAAGCTCAACCACCAATTGGTTTAATTTTTACAGAAAAACATCATTTTGGGTGGGGTGCAAAGAGGTGAATTATACTGCTTAATTCTTACATAGAAAAGTCAATGACAATAAATTTTTCAGGTGAGGGAGTCAAGCATAAGTTTTTATTTCAAATACCAAAAGGAAGACATTAATAGCAAGAAAGTCCATGGGGTCATGTTTTAATGAACCATGTATTATGGTTGACATCTCTAAAACAAGGGAGTAACTTTGTTATCAATTCAAGAATCACCTTAAAAGTGAAACACTGTGCACTTAACCTTTACAAAAAGTATATAATGGAGAGGACATCTTTTTTAAAAGAGATTTTTGTGAAATATCAGCTTTCAAGTACTAGCTATGCAAAATGCCAACCTGAAATGTTGGGTTAAATGACAGCCAAACAATGTATCTCAACAGTATTTCTCTTTGCAACACCAGATGCACAGCCAAAGCGTTAAAATCTCTAAACAGGATGAAAAGTCTAATGAAATGTGAACTTTTTCCTCAGGGTTATTTACTTCTGGAAAAGTAACATCAATGTTACATGAAAAAATATGTTGATTTATTGGAATATTATGTATGTTAGCAGTTTTAAAAATTAGTAGCAGAAGCCTTTCTTGAAAAAACCTATGAAATACCCCAATACGTGGTTGATATGGAACTTCAAAAGACCCACCATCTCTTTCCTCTGCCAAGTTACTTTTCTCTTCAATCACCAATGGAGCATACTTGGGAACCCCTGAGACTCGACTAGTAACAATGAGAGTAATTCCAATGATAAAACTTCCTCAAGGTCCCTACACCCCAAATCTTCTGCTATATTTCTATAAAAGAAAATACACATAAGTTCATATTGATGTTAGCTCCATGAAAGGTTTTTAAGACACTCTAGTAAAGATTACTGGGGAGGTTGGAGGGAGACTGAGGATCCTGGTGGTTGTCTCTTGCAAGATGTGGTAATGATGAAAAGGAGACTTCGGACTTGCAAGGGAAGGCAATGCTTAGCTCTGAGCGAAACAGTCTCTGGCAAAAAGTCTAAGGTGCTGAAGCTGAGAGAAGGATTGACCACCAGGCATCCTCTTCTGACTTCAAAAGGAAAGTAGATAGTTTACTACTAAGTTTAAGACTCAAGTTGGAGGAATAGAGTCTTAAATGACTCTCCTCCATGAATGTAGTTCTAAAAGGCAAATAGCTATAGAAGCCTCTTAAAAAGCTTCATTGGAGGAATTAACTATGGTGTAAGAGGAAGAAATAGTTTAAGATCTTGGAGAAATCACATAAACGCACTCTGCTTGATACCCTGGTTGAGCTACCAGTTCAGATTAAATCATCTTGAAAGTCCAACCAAAGCAAATCTTCAGACTGCAGAGCCACTTACAACAGACAACCATCCTGTGTGGTCTTGCCCACTTTCCTCAAGTTCTGATCCATACAAGTTTGAGCTAGATAAAGTAGTTGTTATAAAACACTGAGTTTTTAGGTAATTTCTTTTATAACATGAACCATTAGAATAGCATTTTCCATAGTTACATCCACTTATATGATGGTAAAATCAAAATAATAATGAGATATACATATAAAACAAGGTAAATAATGAGAAAATATTTGATCATGAGCTTAAGTTAGTACAAAGCCTGAATTGCATGATTACATTTCATTTTAAACCCCTTGGTTGATAAGGAAAAATGATGTCAAGATGTCAAATTTAGTTTATATTGCTTGATTTAAGGGAACATACTTTTAATTCAAGAGAGACAAAAACCTCCTGTTTCTATATTCTGAGGGAAAGTGACTTTACATCAATCCATAAATAATAGATTTTTAATAAAGTGCATGCATTTATTAGGTAAATATTTTAGAGGCCTATCAAAAGCCAGACATTATTCTGGTAACTTTGTTCCTTTCCATTGAAGTTTACAAGCTTGGGGTTATGAGAGTAAGAATTCAATTCTCCATCCTTTATTTTAAAATAATTTAGATGTACTAAAAAATTGGAAGTATAGTTTGGTACGCTTGGCCCTCTTTATCTTATCTCCTTTACATAGGTCTAGAATTAGTACTGTGTCCAGTTTTTTCTCCTCTTCCTTCTCCTTGTCTTATCTTTTTCATTTCTTTTTCTTTCTCTTCCCTCAATCCCATCCCACCTCCTTTTCAGGCAATGGGAATGCCTTCTAAATAGACTGTTTCTGTCAATTAATAAGATAGACATTTAAAAGTGATATAAAATATTAAGATATGTTTATAAAGTACGTTAATTTCCAGTATATTAAGAAGAATATAAAATGAGACACTAATTCAAATTGTGTGATCGGGGTAGCCCTGCTCAGGAAATTGGAAAAATACTAACATAACGAAGCAGGCATCCAGGAAGAAGAGGCAAGGGGGAGGATATGAAGCATGCCATAATGAAAGATAAAGAGCAAAATGGAAGAATGGCTTGATATGATATTGGAAAGGTTGAAGTCAGATCATATACGGCTCTAATAGTTATTTTATGAAGATTGTATTGCCTTCTAGATGTAACTGGAGGTCATTGAAATGTTTTAAGCATTAATATGACATGAGTTAATTAAAATTTATTTTAAATGCACTCTGCTGTGTAGAGAGATCATTAGGATAGGCAAAATAGAAGAGAAGTAAGATATTACAGGGATACTACAGTTTTAACTAAGATAGATCGAGAGTGGCATGAATTTTCCTATGGATAGAAATGTAGGCATATTTAATATATAGTTTTTGCAAATTTATTGAGATACAGTTGAGATACCTTATAATTTACCAATTTAAAATGTACAATTTATTTGTTGCTAGTATATTTACAGATATGTTCAACTATTACCAAAGATTATTTTTCCAAATACATTCTTCTATTTGCTAGGTTACCACTTCTTTCTTTTTTTTTTTTTTTTTTTATTTGGCCCTTTCACCACCTCTTAAAAATAATTGGAAGCTCATACTTCTTAATCCCTTTCACCTTTTTTTGCCCATCTTTCCCCTCTCTTCCTGTCCAGTAACCACCAGTTTGTTCTCTGGCTTTTTGAATCTGGTTCTGTTTGTTGTTGTTTATTTTGTTGCTTATTCATTTGTTCTGTTTCTTAGACTCCATATATAAATGAAATACTTTATATTTTTCTATTCTTCTAAGCTTATTGAAGTTTGTTTTATGACCTCAACTGAGAATCAGTGCATCTGGCTGGGGGCTGAATCAGAAACACTGACATCTTATTGCTCCCAGGGGAAAAAGTCCCTCTAAGATCTGGAAAGAGATCATTGTGGTCTTGGCTGTGTTGAAGGCTGGAGTGGGGTTTGCACATCATTAAGATGAGGCAGAGGGAGAAGAGAAAAGGGAGTGTGGTCTTGGTTCAAAATCACAGACTCTCCCACCTTTATTAAGTAAGTTTTGAAGATGTTCTTTCAGTATATATTTCTTTATTGACCTTTAGTCCTTGGGAACATTTCCAGGGGCTTTGCA
The DNA here is from genome assembly GCA_004023845.1 of Helogale parvula. NCBI lineage: Eukaryota > Metazoa > Chordata > Mammalia > Carnivora > Herpestidae > Helogale > Helogale parvula. Next base: position 174,310 of record PJEM01001528.1, read on the forward strand.
TAGCTGATTTTTATAAGTTTCACTAGTTTCAATGGGAAGCAGATCAATGGAGGTCCTCACACTGTCATGACAGAAGTTGCTCTAGTAAGATATATTTTTAAGGTATAATCCACTAGAAAGTTTTTGTGTTAGACATGGTAATTAAGTGAAAGTAAAAAGTAAAGTATAATTTCCATGTTTCTGACTTGAATAAATTGGTAAATAATGATTTTGATTATTAACAAATGAGATAGTCTAGGGTATATCAAAATAAGATAACAATGCTCCAATGTCAGCAAATTATTTTGGAAGCATAGATTTCAAGTGATCTATTTTTATAGAGATAGTGGTTGAAATGCAAAGGGACATGTCTGTCATATTCTTGTGTGTGTTTGTGTGTGTTTTGTTTTGTCTTGGGAGATATAAGAATAAGCTGACTTGTTCCTGCCTGAATTTGCCCTTCAAGTATGTTATGGGTAGCAGTGTGTTCAAAGAGTGAAATATGTTTTCTTGAGTTTGCATTGAGCTCAATCACTGCCTATCCTTGATTTGACTTCATCACAATTAGAAAATAATTTATTTGTCCTTTAGGATGCTTTGTTCTTTGTCTCTTTAGTGGAGTTTGTCTGAGTGAATATGGAAATAATTCTGTTAAGAAGTGGAAAGATTCAGAAGACATAGTTGAATTGGGACATTATGGGAATAATGAGAAATAAATAGAATATAGCAAACAAGTGAAGAAATGGAGGGAAAAGAATACATATACTTACAACTATATATGAGTTATAAATTTGATTGCATAAAGACGACTTCTCTTTTTTCAGGCATACCAGTTGAAAATGAAATGGGAATCAGAGATTTGAGGAATGTTGTAATAAAACGAAATTGGCTTTGTCCTGTTGGAAAAACATAGTTTCCAAGGGGAAAAAATAAATAAATAAAATGAAAGATGTTTTGGGTGATGTTGAGTGCCCATGTGAGGAAAGCGATCATTACATAAATTAAGAACAGAAAGAATAATAAAATGATAGTGAAGATTAGAAAGTTATCATAACACTAACAATAGTGATTGCCAATATTTAATGCCCATTTGCTATGATCCAGGGCTTGCCGAATCATTTTATATGGATTGATTAATTTATTTCTTACATCAACTTCATCAGAGAAGTAATATTATTATGTTCATCCAACAGATGAGGGATCAAAGACATACAGAACTTAAATAACTTGCTGAAGTGACATAGCAAGATTTGCAAGATCAATATATTTGACTTCTTATTGATGTTGGGAAAATGTTATAGTAGGAAGTCTGAACTGGTTCTTCAGGAGAAAGATGAGGTCCACAGAGCAGAAAAGTATCCTAAAGAGGAGTACAGTGGAAGTTAGGTATTCTGGGCTGGCTGATAAGGTCTGTAACTAAGGGGATAGTGCCTGAGACTATGTTGAGGATCACTAAAAGGAAATCTACAGCAGGTATGTGGCTAAATATTGAGAATTCCAAAGACAGAGAAGAATAATGATCGAGAAGCAAGAATGAAGAGTAAGGACAACACCAATTCTGTGCTCACATTTCAGATATATGGCATGTGAAAAAAAGTTTCCATTGAAAAGAGTGCAGGAAATGATATATTCTGGGAGGGGGGGCGGGTAAAACATGTTTTATTTAAGGAATAGATGCAAAGGGGAAATCCAGAAACAAGTTTGAGACTATACAGTACTTGGTAAACTGACATTCCAGGGAATAAACTTGGGGGAAAAGGCTGGGGAAAGGAAAAGACTAATGGGCGAAGTTCATGAATTGGACAGACAGAAATAAAGAGAAGCTAATGAGTGAGCAGAGAGCCTTTTCAATTTCATACTGACACAGAAGAGAAGGAGGATGTGACCTTTGGTGGATTTCATCATGCTTTTCTACTTTGTGGGCGGGCATTTCCAGTCCTGTAGACAAAAAAGTGTTTGCCTGGACAATAAGGATTATGGGTATAATTAGTTTTATTCTTTTTTAAAATTAATTAATTTATTTATAAACAGTTTATTGTCAAATTGGTTTCCATATAACACCCAGTGCTCTTCCCCACAAGTGCCCTCCTCCATTACTACCACCTCTTTTCCCTCTTCAAACCTCGGTTCGTTTTCAGTATTCAATAGTCTCTCAGGTTTTGCGTCCCTCTTTCTCCCCAACTCTCTTTTCCCCTTTCCCTCCCCATGTTCCTCCATTAGGTTTGTCCTGTTCTCCTGTTAGGCCTATGAGTGCAAACATATGGTGTCTGTCCTTCTCTGCCTGACTTATTTCGCTTAACATGACACCCCCAAGGTCCATCTACTTTGCTACAAATGGCCAGATTTCATTCTTTCTCATTGCCATGTAATACTCTCTCTCTCTCTCTCTCTCTATATATATATATGTATATATACACACACACACACACACACACACACACACACACACACACACATATATATATATACACACACCACATCTTCTTGATCCATTTATCAGGTGATGGACATTTAGGCTCTTTCCATGATTTGGCTATTGTTGACAGTGCTGCTATGAACATTGGGGTACATGTGTCCCTGTGTCAGCACTTCTGTATCCCTTGGGTAAATCCCTAGCAGTGCTATTGCTGGGTCATATGGAAATTCTATGGATAGTTTTTTGAGGAACCTCCACAGTGTTTTCCAGAGCAGCTGCACTAGTTTACATTGCCACCAACAGTGTAGGAGGGTGCCCGTCTCTCCACACCCTTGCCAGCATCTATAGTCTCTTGATCTGTTCATTTTAGCCACTCTAACCGGTGTGAGGTGGTATCTCAGTGTGGTTTTGATTTGTATTTCCCTGATGATGTGTGACATTGAGCATCGTTTCATGTGCCTGTAGGCCATCTGGATGTCCTCTTTGGAGAAGTGTCTGTTCATGTCTTCTACCCATTTCTTCACTGGGTTATTTGTTTTTTGGGTGTGGAGTTTGGTGAGTTCCTTGTAGATTTTGGATACTAGCCCTTTATCTGATATGTCATTTGCAACTATCTTTCCCATTCTGTTGGTTGCCTATTAGTTTCCTTGATACTCTCCTTTGCAGTGCAGAAGCTTTTTATCTTGATGAGGTCCCAAGAGTTCATTTTTGTTTTCATTTCCCTTGCCTTAGGGGTTGTGTCAAGTAGGAAATTGTTGCGGTTGAGGTCAAGGAGGTTGTTTCCTACTTTTTCCTCAAGGATTTTGATGGTTTCCTGTCTCACATTCAGGTCCTTCATTCATTTTGAGTTGATTTTTGTGTATGGCATAAGAAAGTGGTCTAGTTTCATTCTTCTGCATGTTGCTGTCCAGTTCTCCCAGCACCACCAGCTAAAGAGGCTGTCTTTTTCCATCGGAGACTCTTTCCTGCTTTGTCAAAAATTAATTGGTCGTACATTTGTGGGCCCAGTTCTGGGTTCTCTATTCTATTCCATTGGTCTATGTGTCTGTTTTTGTGCCAAGTTTTATTCTTTCAAATGGGAAAGAATACCTTAATGTGGTGAACAGTGGTTTTGTATGAAATAGCTCACTTTGTCTTCTCTCTACCAATATTTCTGACTTTTTCTCCTATTAAACTGTGGAAAGAATATCAATATCAGCATTACCTGGGGAAATGTGAGTTCTGAATTGTCAGAAGTTTCCAGGATAATCAGAGGTACCTCATAGTTCATCTTTAGAATTGTCTTACGGTGACAACCGGCCCTAATAAATATTAGGAATAGTGTAAGTAGTTTCTCAAAAAAATCCTACGTTTTGCATTTGGAGACTTCCCTCTTTCTCTTCTTTTCTGTCTGGCTGCTTTGACAGTTTTACACAGGCACTTCAGCCATCAAAGCTGGAACTGCATTGATTTGTTTTACTAATTTTTACTAAATTACTACATAATTTACTAATAATTATGTAGACAGCCAATAAATTATGAAAAAATGATGCCAAAGAAGTTTACTTATACTCTGTGGAAAAGAGATCATATGATTGTAATTAAATTAATTATTGGCTAAAACAGAATGTGGACTTTGGTAAAACCTTACAGATAATATCAGTCTTGTTAGGATCAATAGTGATTTTTAAATTAAAAAATGAAGATGAATAAGGGCAAGAATTTCAAGAATATTTGAGAGAGTGCTTATTTGTTTAAAAATTTTTATTTTTAAAACTTTCAAGCACAGCAATGAAGTTCACATGGTGAGAAGCACTTCTCACAATGTACAAACTGTGAAAATAACACATTCCATTAAAATAGGCATCTCTGAGCTAAGCACCAAGTCACGCAAGCAAACATGAGAAGAGGAAGAGTCTTCAGAAAAGCAGTTATTCCCTTGAGATCCTGAGTCAGCTCTTCTTACCTGGAATACTCTCTATTCTAAATGTTTCATCACCCCCCAGCCCCCTTCACCTGCCATTAAATAATGACAGCAACTCTTGGAATTTTGAAAACAGAATTTTAAATATGAGGTTATATATATTTTGGGTATTGGGGGAAGTGGAGGTGGGAGCAATTCTCTTCTGGGATCCAATGATCAAAAGAGCAGAGGGATAATGAAGAGAATAATATTGATCTTCTACCAAGAACATTTCTGCTGGGGGCATAATAAGTGAGCCTTTTCCCCAACAGATTTAAGAATTCAAGGAGAAGTGATTTGAACAAAAATTAAGGGAGCAGTGAAGAAAATGATTTATTTTTAAATATATTTGCAGGAATTCTTCAAAGATGAAAATAAACTTTTTCCTTGCTATTGTTAAATTTAAAAATAACTTTCTTATTTAAATGTATGAAGTTTAGAAAGCTATATTGCAAAAATAAAATGACTCATAATCCTATACCTACAGATACAGGTATTAATATTGAGGTATACTTATTTCAGGAATGTTAGTGTGTATTATCTCTATAAGCTCACATTTTGTATACATATAAATGATCATATATAATGGTGAGTATCTGAATATACCTATAAGCACATATTTTATATGCACTTTTAAACCTGCTTTAAGTATCAAATATAATTAAGCTTTTGCATATGCATATTGACTGTATCCTAGGTAAAATTCTTAATTTAGTAAATTTAGTTTTCTGTTTCCTTTCTTTGTAAAGTAATCTAATGATGAATATTAAAATATTTTATATAACTTTTTACCTTGTTTTGTAATCATGGATATTATTCTGTGTCTAACTCATTCAATATCTTTCATTGAATAACTCATTTTCACCATTCTTTAGCTGCTTATTTTAATTAATATTGATTTCATCAGATAGTATTTTTAAGTAGTTATTCTGTAAGTATAAAAAAGATGCTATATTTTCTAAAATTACATATATAATTATTTTCTATTATATCCACCAGAAACAAAGAAAAATCTTCTGGGTTTTAAAAGGTGTGGGTTAGCCTTAATTTTGCAACTCTGGAAACTCAGTAGTCATCGCTTTATTCCTTCTAGCATTCGTGTTAAAAATAAGTCTGAAGAGAACCTGCCTTTTGCTTTGGAGATGAAGTCGCGGTTTTTTCTCTAGATGCAAAGTTGCAGATTTTTTTTTAACTTTAGTTGGCAAGTCCTGTTTCCCTCCTTCATCCTCAAGCCTGAGTTAATAGCAGTCAACTGTGACACGTTCGGTGTAAACTACTGGCCATGAAGTATCCATTGTTGACAAAAGCCCACAGATGACACTAAACTTTGCTCTCCTATCCTATCCCTGAACTTCTCCTTCCTTGAAGATAAAACACACAAGATCTGCAATACTAGCTTGTGTAGCGTCTAATCAAGGCCAGTCACATGTGCTGCCTTGGTATCTGGTAAAATTGGAAGGACCTTGAATGACCTAACCACAAGCTGCCCTCACCACTCTGCTCCT